>JAJJWW010013143.1:0-97711 GCA_023531295.1 Papaver armeniacum
CCTTCATGAGACCGAGTGCGTTTCAAGCTCGACTTGTATCATCAGTCTTTGTTTCCACCGGAGCAAACAAGTGTCGGTGGAGAAAAATCTTACCTCTCGGAAAGAGCCTTTTGCAAGCTCTCCCAAAAGCTTTCATCTCTTGCAAGCTTCCCAAAGCCTTGCTACTGATACAAGTCAGGGATGCTACTCTCCCGGAGCTAATTACAGTCTCCTACACCTTCCTTCGCTCCCCAAATCAACCCCTTCATCCTCCACTTTGTGTGGCCTTAAATGAGTGCTGAGCAGCCATTTGCTTGGGTTAGGGCGGGACTTATGCATGGTCGATGTCTGGAATCTGCAAAGTGCTCACGTGCGGCCACATTTGTTTAGGGTTTGAACGAGGTTTCTCACTCACCCTCGCGATTTGCCGGAAATGGTCGAAAGCAGTTTGCACATAAACGGTTGGCGACCACCGGCGGGAGGATTGATCTTTCAGTTACAATATCAGGTCTAACTTCCATCCTCAGAATTTTCACCAAGCATGTGGTGGCTATCAGGCTGATCTCACACAAACATTGATCCAGCTCGAGGTCGTAGTAACTCCTCGATTTCGGAAGCAATACCACCAATGAAGAGTCCCACGTGGTTGACCGATGCGTGCTCGGGAGATCACGCGAAAACATGGACCTGTGAAGGATGCGATTGCACGGCATGCCGGCTTCCCTGTCAATGCCACATCGGGGCTAAGTGATTCATTTCCCCGGGAGATCAAGAGCGGGGACTAACATCAGGATGAGCATTCTCAAATCAACGGTTTAATCCAGCATTTGGAAGCCGGCGGACCGAGGAGGCGACCATGTTAGTAGAAAACTTATGTGAATTCGTTGCCACCTGCTCGAGGACAGTGAGATAAAAAGCATTCTCTGCTATCAGCCGCATGGCACTTTTCAGCTTGTCACTGGTTCCTGCACGCACGGGGACTCCAAGGATCCCGGAGAGATCCGCCCAACAATATTGTTTTTCCGCAAGCATGACATTGCCATGATGGTAGAAGGCGGTCCACAGCGCGAACGCTTACGTCTTCTGGCTCGTCCCGAGAACATAGGGAGTTTAGAGAGCGCTCATTGACTGCGGGTGCTGTCTTCCCGATGTCATCACTCTCAGGGCACTCCAAAGTCTGCCAAGGTGCGAGCCTAGTGAGATCGATACGACAGCCTACGATGGCGGGTTTCGAAGGCAGCCAAGCTGGCATCGTACGGCTACATCAACCCGGAGAGTGCGCGGTGAGGGCGATCGATCAAGCGTGAGAGTTTGAAGTAGTTGAAAAGAGAACCGGACTACCACGCGATCTTGGGAAGGCGGTGGGCTGCACAATCTCAAAATCGATCCCTTCGACATACCGCAGTGCACGGCAGTGTTGCAGAGGCGGAGAAGTCGTTCGCATTCAGCGTCCTGTCCCCCTATGCACCGGTCCTCTGCGTGCTTAGAAGCACATGGGCGAGAAGGAGGGTTCAAAAAGCGCGGCGACAAGGCCGCGGTTTTACGCTGCCAAAATGGACATCAGCTCGAGAGATGGCGACAAGCCCGGGAGATACCCTTGGAGGCCGTCCTTCACCTCCTCGGAAGGGGAAGACCACGCCGATCTCTTGCCACGCAGGCGTAACCGATGCCCGCACCAAGCGAGTACTACCCTTCTGTAAGGCGAGACGAAGGCAAGGGAAGGCTCGCACATTTATCACATTGTTAGCAATTAGCGGGAGGCCGTGGCCAGTCTCTCTCCACGTCCCGAAGGGAATGTCTTCCACAATGACGGGGAGGAAGTTTCGGCGCCGCCTCAGGAAGCTACAAGATGGGGCCCAGGCTTAACGGCCAGAAGCGAACTTCGAAGCATCGATATAGGGAGTGAGAATTCATGGCGCATTCCAGATCGGTTCGACTCTACACATCTGCAGAGCGCTCAAAGCTAGTCGACCTACTCCAAAGAATACCAGGGGCGTCTTATGGACTTATGAAAGGAAATGCACCTTTGGCTTGGATGGAAAAGCTGGTCGCCCACCATCGCATGTGATACAGGATCCAAGCCGAGTCAAGCGGCCTCCGGAGACAATTGAGTCACGGCGTAGAAGAACAAATCAGGCGGAGGTCCGAGGAAATTACTAGCCGCTGGTTTTGTCAAACCTATTCACCATCCTACTTAGTTGTATTGCTCGTTCCTAGTTAAAGAAGAATGAGTGAGATCGAGATCTTGTGTCGATTTAGGAGATCGGGCGTCTTTAAGACGATTTCACTTTACCTAACATCGACATCTTTGGTAGACGCTACCGGTGGACGTAATCCTATTGTTCTCTTTCATGGATGGATATAAGCGGTTACAACTTGGATAAAGATGTGAGCGCAGCCTTAAGTAAGGCGCTAGAACCCCTCTTGGAAACTTCTATTACACCGTAATACGCTTCGATACGAAGCAGTAGCGCCATACAGCCAGCCATGACTACCATCTTCACGATATGATGCCAAGCAAGTCGAAGATTACGTAGATGATGTAGTGGATTAAATCGAAGACTTCGGCGGATCGTCGAAGCTTATTGCGACAATTATTCGAAAGATCTGGCGAATACAAGTTGAAGATGAATCCTTTGAAATGCGCCTTTAGTGTCTCTTCGACAAGTCTTGGGATTCCAAGTAGTAGTAGCGAGGAATAAAAGTTGATCCAGGTCAAAGCGCAAGCTATCATCACGTCGCCGCACGAACCGTGAGGGGAGCTCCAGTTCATGGGCAAAGTGAAGCTACATTAGGTAAGCCAAATACAAGGTAGCACAACTCACCGCTCGTTTACTCCTCTGCTAAAAAAGGAAGCAATTTCACATGGACTACGTCACAAGCCCAAGCGTGCGGAGAAGATCCGGCAATCTTGTCCTCCCAGCCGTCATGAAGCCTCTGTGCAAGGGAGACCACTATGCTCTACCACGGCCCCCAGCAATCTGCCCGACATCGGAGCTCTCCTCGCGCAAGAGGGCGACAAAGGAATGAAATACCCCATATACTATTGATTGAAGCGTTGAGAGACGAACTCGAATACCAAGGCGGAAAAGGCGTGTTTAGCAACTGGTCGATTTCCATCCGAGAAGTTCGAACCACTCTCCTCTCAATAAGGTGGTGCTAGTGTCCAATCGGTTTACCAACAAAGAGTTTCTCCTCTCTCGAAACACCTTGCTTGATAGGGAGGCGGCTAAGTGGCTCACTGCCCCGGTGTTGTTAGAGCATAACGTGTGTCTCCCCGAGGGCCGTAGGGGCCAGTGTTGTAGACCCGTTAGCGACATTCGGAAAACAGCGAATTACGAGAAGATCTCCCGGGAGACCTTCGAATGTCTTTTAGTCAAAGAAAAGAAACATAATTTGCTAGTCTTGATGGCTCTTCCCTCCTGCACTAATCTTTGGAGGAGCGGGTGTTGTATTAGTATCTCTACTGGAGAAGTCTTCTCGCACTCTTTCAAGCTAGACTTTAGTGCACCAATAACTGTTGAATACGAAGCCTTCCTCATTGGACCATCACTAAGCTAAACAAGCGGGGCCACACGTTTGGAGATAAGAGGAGATTTAAATTACTCATCAACCGGGTAAGCGGGATGCTATGGCATTGAAAGAACTAACTGCTAGGCGCCATACGAGTGGAAATACAAAAACTACTAAATTATTCGCAGAAGAAACCATCACATCGTGTAGCGGCAACAAGCATGCCCATTGCCATCTGATAGCCTCAAAGCTACGGTTCGAAGGAAGCGGAAACCCGACAGAGTAAAGCAGCGAACCATAAGCTTCAACATAGCTTTCACAACCTAAAATAGAAGACGATATTTGGAGAACTCCTATCATTCAAAGAACTCAACAACTCACTTTTCCAGGGAAGGTCGACCTCAAGACTTTGCGGAATTTCTTTATGCTTGAGGTGTCTGTATCATGAGGAAATCCGAGGGCGGCTCTGCTGTGAGGTGTCTCGAGAAAGAGGAAGCACAAAAACAACTTGAACATGTTCATACAGAAGTCTGTGGGATAACATGATGACTTCCGTCGTTTACAACGCGACTTGGATACTATTGGCCGGAGATGGAAACCTTGATCACGATTACTCCGAGAAGCGTGTCCAAATTGCCGGGCACCCCGTATCGAGACAGTCCTCAACATCGGTCAGCTGAGGAATTTGGCGAGGGCCGTCTATGGTTTTCACCTTGCTGATGGCATTCTTCCTACTATGAGAGGATGCGTCAAGCTAAAGGCCAGTCCAAAGATTAGAGTGTTCATGATGGGGTTTTATATCGCAAGAGTTTGATCTACTAAGGTGTTTGAGCAGTGCAGAAATCCCGGTTATGTTAAGAGAAATGCCTGGCCCGAACACGAGAAGCGAAACTATTCACTGCGAGATACGAGGAGGTACTGCGTGACCATGGAAGGCAGCTGGCTACCTTCGTTCGGAAATCTGAGAATGCAGTCACGGAAACCTCATCCACGTGCCTCCAACACCCTTGTGATAAAGTGGCAGTGACCCTTTTATAGTGGGGACTCGACATCATTGGGAAGATCAACCCCACGAGTCCTCAAAACAACATGAGTACATAATACTGCTTACTTGACAGAGTACTTTACCAAGTGAGTTGGTATCCCCATTGAAAAGACCCTTTGGAGCCACAATCGCGACATTAAATGAGGAACAAGTAAATGCTGGCAGTTTTGGCGTGCCTAAACACATCATCAGCCCGACCTTGGCCACAGCCCTTTTGCTAGCAAGCAAGTCACAGGAGGCCCCTTGAAGATGCGGAATCAAACAAGTCTTCTCTAAAGCCTATTATCCCAGAGGGAAATGGGCAAGCCGAAAGTACCAGCAGACTTTGAGTCGAATCACTCCGATAGGATGATGCCACGACAACCCCGAGAGAATATGGCACGAGCAATTGCCCATTGGCACTGGCGTCTGGTGAACATCTCTAAGCTCCCACCGGCATGTCTCCTTATTCCTGGAGTCTTTGTCACGAGCCATGATCTCCGCCCAATCCAAGATCCCGTCGGCGAGTGCCGCCGGCAAGCGGACCCGGTGGAATGAGCGAAGATCTTGATGCCGAGTGCGGAACTAGACACTCGGACTCGAGAAGATCCTGGGCGAGGAACATGCACAAGTATACGAAATAGGATTTCCCGGGCGTGCCATGACCATGTAAACCCGGGGTTTTCAGGAAGGAAGTCTGGTGCTAAAAACCGCGAAACACATCGACAAGATGCGCCGGCGCAGAAGTTTTCTCCCAAATGGGAAGGTAGTGCCTGTCGCTAAAGCATACACAGTGGTTACTGGAATTATCAAAAGAAGATGGGAAAGCTAGAGCGGTAATCAACGGAAAGTGCCTTAAGAGTACGTACTACGCTAATCATTTCCACTGCAACATGTTACATCCAAAGTGTGAGCGACCAGGGCAAGCTCTCTCTTGCTTTACTTTCTTGCAGTTATTGATTTGATACAATCCAACGAGTTAACGGGAATCTCTTTATTTCTTCAAAAAAAAAAAAAAAAAAAAAAAAAGAAAGAGGCCTTTAAATCTCATAATACAAATCGAAAGCCCGTCTAGCAAATTATAATCCTACAAAATATCATCTTCAATCGACCATGATATCTTTAGGTCCTACTCTTTAAATCTTGAGTTAACTCTTGATCTCAGAGACTCCGAGGGCAAAATTTCCCCCTCTTCAGCATGGCTTTTGTGGCCGGGGAATCACTGCCGGCAGAATACCAGCCACTGTCGGCCTTCACAGTATTGGCGCGATCTTTGCTGACAACTGATGCGATTAAACTCCAGAGGATTCGTCGAGTGGACATCCATATTCTCCCACTTTTGAATGGCGTGACTCAGCGTGGCGCTGAATGGACACATTCTCCGTCTACGTAGCGTCATTGGCGAAACGACAGGTTCACTACGGAAACCATTGCGGGCGAGACAGTACTTCCACCCACGGCTCTGGCGAAAGCTGATAGCAAGTATGGCGTATGTTTTCCATATCACTGCGTATAAAAAGGCCCACAATTCTTCGCACCGGTGGGAAACCACCAACATTAGATAGTTGGAGGGAGACACCTCATCACAGGAGTCCCAGCGAAGCGACAAACTGCCGGAAGGGTATTCATGACGAGAGAGCCCTAAATCGGCATCCTCCCAGAGTCTGTCGGCCCAGTCGGCAAGGTCGGGCTTTGAAGGAAGGGAGCAGTAGGTCATCCTGGACGTACGATGCGCGATGCTTGCCATGCTCCAACGGGATTATCTGCGCACCAAGTGAAATTTTCCATTTACTAACTTCAAGCGTTAAGAAATTGATCGTCCCAGTCATAGCAAGAAGAAGAAGAAAACATCACGGTGTGATTATCTTAACTGAATAACCTTTGTTGGGATATATGCCCGTAAGTCGGAACCTCTCGCTTACCTTCATCAGGAGGATCTGGCTGGTTAGAAGATGATTCGAATCTGCTTGCGACATGACAAAGAGAAATCCAGCGAGAGGAGCCACTCTTCTCCAAACGAGGAGACGATGCGGTTGTTTTTTGGATATGAATACGCGGAATCGTAAAAGGGAAAGGAAGTCGATGAGGGACATAACGCTTCAGTTTTTAGCATGAATAATGCCCTGATGGAAGCCTTGCCGTGAAGGAAAGCGGAATAAGAAACTCTTGCTGTCTGAAGAAGCGTGCCCTCCACTCTTGATCGCTGTATGTCTGCTTGGCTAGCCACGTTCCGCCGATACGCCGGTAAGCTGTCGTGCCCTTAGTCGCGGCAACAACCTCTTTGGCGCTGCGGCTTCTACAATTTGCTGCCGGATCCCACCTGGTTAGCACTCATCGGTTTCCCAACTCACGTCCAACTTCCCAACGTCGCCCAAAGAGCTGCACGGCAGGGCCGCAGTGTTCATTGTACCTCCCAGGTTGTACCCAAAACTACGAGCAGGGTTCCAAATCCTGTTTATAAAAGGTCAGAGATAGCCTCCTTCAAGCATTTAACTCGGGTGTAAACAATTAATAGGGGTATTTTTTTCAAAATACCAGATTAGGGTTTTCAACACGTAACCCTAATTCCAAAACCAAGCCGCATATCGCGCACCATGGCAACAATGCCAAACCAAGCCGCACCCTCGCGCACCATGGCAACAATGCCAAACCAAGCCGCACTCGCGCGCACCATGGCAACAATGCCAAACCAAGCCGCATATCTGCGCACCATGGCAACAATGCCAAGCCAAGCCGCACCTCGCGCACCATGGCAACAATGCCAAACCAAGCCGCGATATCGCGTACCATGGCAACAATGCCAAACCAAGCCGCACCCTGCGCACCATGACAACAATGCCAAACCAAGCCGCATACTGCGCACCATGGCAACAATGCCAAACCAAGCCGCACCCTGCGCAACATGGCAACAATGCCAAACCAAGCCGCATACTGCGCACCATGGCAACAATGCCAAACCAAGCCGCATATCGCACACCATGGCAACAATGCTAAAACCAAGCCGCATATCGCGCACCATGGCAACAATGCCAAACCAAGCCGCATATCACGCACCATGGCAACAATGCTAAACCAAGCCGCATACTGCGCACCATGGCAACAATGCCAAACCAAGCCGCACCTGCGCACCATGGCAACAATGCCAAACCAAGCCGCACCTGCGCGCACCATGGCAACAATGCCAAACCAAGCCGCACCCTATGCACCATGGCAACAAGGCCATATTTCCAAGCCGCTATGCCCTTGGCCCACGCCAAATATAGCGCCCTAGGCTAGTAAGACTTGCAACTAGGTCAACATGGCCGTACGTGCCATTGGCACATGCCAACACGTATCGCAGGCCATATTTCCAAGCCGCTATGCCTTTGGCCCACGCCAAATATAGCGCCCTAGGCTTGCAAGACTTGCAACTAGGTCAACATGGTCATACGTGCCATTGGCACATGCCAACACGTATCGCAGGCCATATTTCCAAGCCGCTATGCCTTTGGCCCACGCCAAATATAGCGCCCTAGGCTTGCAAGACTTGCAACTAGGTCAACATGGCCGTACGTGCCATTGGCACATGCCAACACGTATCGCAGGCCATATTTCCAAGCCGCTATGCCTTTGGCCCACGCCAAATATAGCGCCCTAGGCTTGCAAGACTTGCAACTAGGTCAACATGGCCGTACGTGCCATTGGCACATGCCAACACGTATCGCAGGCCATATTTCCAAGCCGTTATGCCTTTGGCCCACGCCAAATATAGCGCCCTAGGCTTGCAAGACTTGCAACTAGGTCAACATGGCCGTACGTGCCATTGGCACATGCCAACACGTATCGCAGCCATATTTCCAAGCCGTTATGCCTTTGGCCCACGCCAAATATAGCGCCCTAGGCTTGCAAGACTTGCAACTAGGTCAACATGGCCGTACGTGCCATTGGCACATGCCAACACGTATCGCATGCCATATTTCCAAGCCGCTATGCCTTTGGCCCACGCCAAATATAGCGCCCTAGGCTTGCAAGACTTGCAACTAGGTCAACATGGCGGTACGTGCCATTGGCACATGCCAACACGTATCGCAGGCCATATTTCCACGCCGCTATGCCTTTGGCCCACGCCAAATATAGCGCCCTAGGCTTGCAAGACTTGCAACTAGGTCAACATGGCCGTACGTGCCATTGGCACATGCCAACACGTATCGCAGGCCATATTTCCAAGCCGCTATGCCTTTGGCCCACGCCAAATATAGCGCCCTAGGATTGCAAGACTTGCAACTAGGTCAACATGGCCGTACGTGCCATTGGCACATGCCAACACGTATCGCAGCCATATTTCCAAGCCGCTATGCCTTTGGCCCACGCCAAATATAGCGCCTAGGCTTGCAAGACTTGCAACTAGGTCAACATGGCCGTACGTGCCATTGGCACATGCCAACACGTATCGCAGCCATATTTCCAAGCCGCTATGCCTTTGGCCCACGCCAAATATAGCGCCCTAGGCTTGCAAGACTTGCAACTAGGTCAACATGGCCGTACGTGCCATTGGCACATGCCAACACGTATCGCAGGCCATATTTCCAAGCCGCTATGCCTTTGGCCCACGCCAAATATAGCGCCCTAGGCTTGCAAGACTTGCAACTAGGTCAACATGGCCCACGTGCCATTGGCACATGCCAACACGTATCGCAGCTATATTTCCAAGCCGCTATGCCTTTGGCCCACGCCAAATATAGCGCCCTAGGCTTGCAAGACTTGCAACTAGGTCAACATGGCCGTACATGCCATTGGCACATGCCAAACACACACGCTGGTAGCCTAACTTGCAAACCGTGAAACCTACCACCAAGGCATTCGCACATGCCATTGGCACATGCCAAACACACACGCTGGTAGCCTAAACTTGCAAACCGTGCAACCTACCACCAAGGCATTCCGCACATGCCAAACACACACGCTGGTAGCCTAACTTGCAAACCGTGCAACCTACCACCAAGGAATTTCGCACATGCCGTTGGCACATGCCACACACGCCACTAGCAGCTCTGGCATTACCACTTACGCTCGAGGTGCAACTCGCAACGAAGGCATTCCGCACATGCCATTGGCGCATGCCACATGCGTCCCTAGCAGCACCACTTGCACGCAAGATGCGACCAACACTCGAGACATCAACACAACCGGGGATGCTTTCTAGGGTTTTGGTTTGGCGGTCACAAAGATGCAACAGACACTACGCTCACATTAAGAAAGCGTGAAAAGGAATAAAGCGGTCAAATAAAAGAGGAAATAATGGTGAAAACGTTTTCACCCATTAACACCATGCGGTTACCACCTCCTCCCATTATTTCACCCTTTACTCTCTTCCTTCATGATGTCAGGGTACGTTTCAAATCTCGACTTGTATAAATAGGTCTTACCTATTTCCACCAGACAACAAGTCTCGGTCAGGAGAAAAATACTACACTCTCAGAAAGGCAACTTTGCAAGCTCTCCCAAAATCTTCTACTTCTTGCAAGCTCCCAAGCTTTCACTTTCTGATACAAGTCGAGATACTACTCTCCCAGAATTATTCTGGCCTCAACACCTTTCTTTGCTTCCCTCCCCAAATCAACCCTTCTCCTCCACTTTGTGACCAGCAAGTCCTGGAACGGCCATTTCTTGGTTTAGGCCGTACTTGTACAGATTGATCTCTCGAATCTATAAAGTGCTCACGTGCAGCACATTTGTTTAGGGTTTGAACCAGTTTCTCACTCACCTACCGAATTTACCGAAATCGGCAGAAACGATTTTTACCCATAAACAATAAGACATCGACATAATCGTATGAATGCTATTGTGATTATGTATGGGTATGGGTGAAGATTTCGTCCTATGAAACAATGTTTTTACATTCGTTTAAAAGAAGTACAATTCATAAACTTGTTTTCTGAATCGAAAGGGAAATCGCTAGGCTTATTGGTATTGTTATTCATTGCAAATCTTTGGATTACCAATATGTGTTTTTAGTATAACCGCTCATAACTTTTTATATTCTTGGTAAAACTATTCACAAGGCCTAACTTTTGTATTGGTATGATTTTTATTAGTGAAACCGATCTTAAGTAATCACCTGAGATGGTATGATCAATTTGTTGTAATTGGTATGACCAACTCTAGACATTGGGGAACCGATCCTAGTAAGAGGTGCAACCGATCACAAAAGGGGAATCGATCCTTGTAAGAGGTGCAAGAAGTTTTTAGTATTGGGGAACCGATCCTATGAACATGTGCAACAAATACAAGTTAGATACTATATATAGGTGGGAACCGATCCTAGTACCTAGTCAACCAAGTTTTGGTAACTAGCGTGACTAATTCTAGTACCCACATGGAGGTAGAACCAAAACTTGTTTTGGTAGATTCGTGAAACCCATGATTGGTGATTTGATAGTATAATCAATCACATAGTTCTTGGAAGTCACATGAACCAATTCTAAACTTGTTTTAGAAGTGTGGCAAATCGGTTCCAAGATTGTAGATATTATAAAGGATCTACAAAGTAAAGATGTTGACACACTTTGAACATGTGCAATAACGCTTATCTTTTATTGTTCAAAGATATTCCTTAATAGCTAAAGGAGAATCCCGGATCGAAATAAATTGAGAATCTTTTAATTAAGGTTTTTAGTTTTATATGCTTTTAATATCCAGAAATTAAAATGCATATCTTTAGAAAATAAAAATTGGTAATGTGCATTTACTAATTGGAGATTTTCTACTGAGATTTCGGTCAATATTTGGACAAAGCATTTCCGGGGAAGTATGAAGACCGAATTTGAAAATATATTGCATATCTTGAGAATATTTTCGGTTTTGGAAATTCCTTGGTGTCCAAACTTTCTTGGTCTATAAATATTGAAGTTTGCATTTCAAGCAAACTAATCCTCGTGAGCCAGCAGAAACTACCTTGTTGTGTTGTTCTTTTGGTGGAGCCGTCTATTCGGAGAGGAAAGTAACCTAATTAGGTGAAATCTCTTACGACCGCTCGTTTTAAAGACTTCTTTGGGATTGAGAAGCTCTACGAGTACCGTTGGTGGGAAACTAGATAATTGAAGTTTATTATTAGTTTTTGATTGATTTGATTGACTAACAGTTGTTGAACTTTGATTGCACCTAATTTGTTTATGCTTGAGAATCTTCTCTTCTAATATAAGATTCACTCAAACTAGATCAAAGTTTCGACGGGGATCTTTAGACTGTTTGTAGATCTAAAGATGTCTTGTGATAATCCATTGTTAATAGACTTTGTCCTGCGTGTGATTGATCACAAGAGATTCAAGTTGATTGAGTGCAGGTGTTTATTGAAGATCTATGAAGAATTGAAGACGAAAAAGATTTCTGATTTGGGTTCATAATCTTTGGTGTGCAAAAAACTTGATCGGCTGGGGATCCAACTATAATCGGTTTATCCTTGTGATAAATTTGATTGATTAGTTGAGTAGATCGGCTTCAATACGATTCTTTGTGATTAAAAGTATTGATTGCATAGTCTTGACAATTACTTTGGTAGTTCTTGAAAAGATAAATCTAAGGACCTTACAAAGGAGTTTATTGGGATAAACGGAAGAGCCTTTTGTCAAACTCATATCACTTGATTGAAAAGATTTGTTACCGAACAGATTTGTTGTTCCTTTACTGTTTGGAATACGAACCAAAGGAATTGTTCCAAGTGCGTGCAAATTGGAGGCGCAGGGATACAGACGGAACTAGGTGAACTATAGGTTTAGTTGCTTGGTCTCAACTATACGAAGTTGGTTTAGATTTTGTATAACGGCTTAATCCTGAGAGTACTCAATTCTGGACAAGGTCCCGGGGTTTTTCTGCATTTGCGGTTTCCTCGTTAACAAAATCTTGTTGTGTCTTTTACTTTTTTATTTCCGCAATTATAATTATTTTATTATAATTAGAAGTAAAATACACAAACTTTAATTCCTATTTACTTGATAGCAATCCTATTATATTTGGTTAAGTCCGAACCTATTATCAAGTAAACATACTTCGTTGTTGTATTGTCTCGATCTTGTATCCCCATAGTCAATCACACAAGTTATCTTGTTGTTGTATTGTCTCGATCTCGTATCCATAGACGATCACACGAAGTGTGAAACGATTAGTTGTATTGTCTCGACTCAGTCCAAGACAATCACTTTCGGAGGAGAAAGGACTTATAGGTGGAAAAGTTTTAGATTGAGGTATATTTGGGTAACTTCGTCTTTTCAAGTTTCTTTAGTGAAAAAGTTGTTAGTTAAAAGCATAAAAGTCTGCTAACATCTATAATTATACATTAAAGTTGGAGATATACATATTAGTGTTACATGTTACCAAAAAAAAACATAATAACTTTTCGCGTCATTTAATGGTCGATCTCTTTTTTCAATTAAAAAGTAAACGAAACTTCGATCAACAATCTCAATGTCTAACGCAAGAGTACTTATTATTACATCACTGCTCAGTTGACCTCGACAGGCGTCGATATGTCAAATCCGGTTGTCAAGTTTAGATGCCAAGACTCACCGCTTGAATTGCTTATTGAAGCCAGCTTCGTCAGGTTAGACTTAACAATTAGGAATGTTGAGACATAATTCTAATTACTCTTAAAGATTTGAAGACAAAGAACTGAGGATTAAAAAAATATATCATGATGCCTTGTCTAATGATAAGGTCAATATGAAGGTCATAACCCAAAACAACCTTTAATTTTGGAAGAGTTGGCTACTTATGATTGTTGGATATGTCATATTTTTAGTTTCAAAAACTCAACACTTGGTTTTGCTAGATTATTGAAAGTTGCATTATGTTATCCATGTTATATTAGGTGGATTATAAAAAAAATGGAATAACTCCTAAAAGTGGAAACACAGACTCGTCATCATTATGGTTGTTTGAAATCGCTAAAAACTTGTTCAAGTCCATGAGTTGCCACCTCCATCTTGTGCAGAATGAAAAGATGATTCCAATGAGCTAAGAATCACTTAATTTAATTAAGAGGCCAAAATGTTATGAGTAAAACAGTAAAACCAACTTGAATTTGGTTTTCGTTATTGGTTGATTGGCCTAACTGGGCCAACGTGAGAAGAAAAAGTAAACGTGTGTTTTGGGCTTATCCGTGGAAGATAATTTGTGCTAACTTGGGTATTTTACCAGTTTTGATGCATAAACATGTACAAGGGGAATTCAATACTTTTAGGTATATTAAGCGACTCCTAAAGAATAGTCTGAACTTTTACTTTCTGTCAAGCTTTCGAGCTAGAGAAACATGAAACAAAATCTAAGGTTCTAGAGTTTTTCCCTTGAAATATTAGTTTAGTTTTTAATAATCTACCTTTGTATATCGATTCAACATTTTGAAATGGGAAAAAACGGACGACCATGTATTTGTGAAGAAGCAAAAGTATCACGGGATTCAGGAAGAATAGGGTGAGCCTGATACTGGGCCTTCCACGAGCTCTACTTATCAAGTTGATAAGTTTGTGGTTTAAGCAGTCAGGAGTCCCAATACGTAGGCGGGGAAGGCGACCTGGTTCACTTTCAAATAATGTATCGCGTCTACGGTTGATATCTACACCAGATTCGAAGCGTCCTCAAAAAAGGTAAAAGTCCTAGACTCAGAAAATATCGGTTGGGAGTCAATGATAATAAAATCATAAGACAAGTGCGCTAGGACTAGTTTCTAGAAAAGTTGTATGTTCAAAGACTCGTAAATCACCAGTTGGGAATTAGCGCTAGGAAAAGTGTAAGAAAAATATGAGTTATCTTAAGGGTGCACAGGAACCGAGCCGGACCGACGGACCGTCCCGGAACCGGTGGAACCGTACCTGGTTTTGTACCGAACCGAGGAACGGGGTACAAGTACCGGTCCAAAAAATAGGAAACGAGGCTAGGGAGGTACAGGTACACGGTCCTGACCTAGTCTCGTGCCGAAGCGTACCGTCTGTACCAATTAGTAGTAGCCGTTAGATTTAGGGGATGATAGATCAATAATAACCGTTGGATTAAGTGGTGGTATATAAGCCAACATTATAGGGCTAGGGTTTCTATTCTCAATTTCGTTTTTTTTTTTTTTTCCGTCTCCTCTCCTCTGTCTCTGAGAAGGAGAAGAAGTGAAGAAATCCGTCGGATTACTCCTCTCAGTCTCATTGATTGATAAATCGTAAAGGTGATTACTCCTCTCGGTCTCGCCATTGTCATTTTTTTTTCAATTTCTTTGTTTTTCTTCTCCAAATCTATCTGATTTTTTCTTAATTTTTTTTGTTGTTGGAATGATTCGAATGAATTAATCAAAGCGAGTAAGTTTTAGAACAAATGAATCTGTGTGATCTGTTTGATCTTGAAAGCTATGTCTCGATTATTTTAGGGTTTCACTTTTCAAGGTGGTAAGACAAAGGGAAAAGATTCAAGGAACTGAACTGGATTAACCCATCAATCGATTATCTAAGGGAGTGGAGAAAAAGAAGGAAAAGGTTAGTTTGATGGTGTTATTGTTTTGGATTATGTTGTTGCTAATTAGGTGTTAGTAATTGTTGCTTAGTTTCGATTTATTTTACAACTTAGATTGATGGGTTTTTGATTTTCTAATTTACTCAATCATTTACTTGTTGTGATTACGATTTGGTTCATTACACTGCTGTTAGAATTTGATGATGATGATGATATAAGTACCAAGTATTTAACTGCAATTACATGTTAGAGCAGGACAAGAATGACAAGTAGTTAGTTCTTATGTTTCATGAATCTTGTTATGTTTCATCACCTCCCTGCTTGTCTAAATAAAATGGATTTTATTGAAATGAAGAATCAATAGGTACTGAGAAGTTAATGTGAATAGGCTTTGTGTTGCTTAAAGTTTTAGGAGTAACAAATTGTGATTGTAATGGCGAAAAATTAGCAAGGTAAACAGTTTCTTGTCTTGTTAGGGTGTTAGTAATTGTTAATGAAATTAGGGTGTTAGACTGTTAGTAATTGTTGCTTAGTAATTTTTGTTAATCAATTTGTTCTGATTTCTTTTACAACTTAGATTGATGGGTTAATTGTTGCTTAATTCTTTTCTTGTTGCAGGTAATCTTGATTAGTTGCTGAAATCTGTTATCTGTTATCAACAATAATGCCACCACAAGTTTCTTTGTCATGGATTAGAAGATCAAGATTCAAGACTTTGTATTTGTCATTGCCACCACTGTCCAGTCAAGACTTAGTGTGTGTGTTTGTGTGCTACTGCGGCAGTATTATTGGCACATTGGTTTTACAACAAACAGTAGTACTTGTAGTTGCAAGAAATCCCACACTACACACCTCACTCGAATTTGCTTATTCAATCCATTTGAAGATGAATAATAATGTGTTTTATTAATTGTTTTGTTCAAAGATTTACAAAGAAATGTAGAACAGATCTAAAGAAATTATAATCACTCTTAATTTTCTCTCTCCTAATGACTTGCTTAACAATTCCAAAAAGACCTCTCTCACAACAGACTTACTCAACCCTTTATATAGGGTATTACATAGTGGATGACAGCTAAGCTGTCCTTTATTTTCGGAAATGACTCGCGAATCCTCGCGAGTGTGTAATTGTCTGTCCTTGCGATACCCCTAAATCTCGCCAAGTCTTCACACTTTTCTCATGTTTTGGCTGTTGTCATTCACTGCGTCATTTATATTACTTCCATGCGACGCCTTCGCAATGTAGTCGTTTATTATTCTCGCGAAGTATTGATGTCGCGATATTCTGGTCCTACATCTTGCCTCTTCTCATGTCTTCTCTGCGAAGAAGAGAATGTCATGAGAACCAATATTTTAAAGTGCCATAATCGCTTATCTTTATCTCGCGATTGTTCATTTTTACTCGTTTTGTTTATGTACGGAATTTATTACAGGTGTTTCTTCTTCCACTCCTTTCTTGACACGTCTCTTTCAACCGCTTATTCTTGACCATTCACGTCCCATCTCGCATTAAATGCATTTGTTTTCTCGAGAATTCTCTTATCTATATATAGCTTTCTTACCCTTCTCTTTTTCTATTTTATTTTCCTTCTGCAAATTTTCTTTAATTCTCTCTCTCCTTCCGCAATTTGCGCTCTTGCTACCACAGTCCTAGACTTTTCTCGTTCTTTTGATCTTCAACTCTCTATTCATTCCCATACCTTTAACAATGGCTTCACTTAGTCGTACATACGCTCCTCATTTTACTGATGTTCAAAAGAAGTTACAGGAAAAGGGTTTCACTTTATCTACCATTCCTAATCAAGGATCTTCATCTATTCTTTCCGCAAAACTCTTTTCTGATCATCAATGTGATGATCATAAAATCGTAATCTCACCGGGTCAACTCCTCGCAGACTCCCCCATTCCTTTGTACAATCTGAATTGCCATTATTCTATGAAATTCTTGCTCATGAGAAATTTTCGCGAGCCGTCTATCAATTGAGTGGCGTTGCATTCGTTTAATGCTTGAATTCGCCCATCGTGGCGCTGGTAAAGGATCTTTATATCCTAATAATGTTAGGGATCCTAGGTTTGTAGATTTATAAATAGTTACTGAGAAGTATACCGTGGACAATTTCTTTGCGAATTACTCTGTTATAAATATGATAAATAATAAATCTCGCTGGGGTGTTCGCCTGAAAAAGAATGATAACGTTGATGCTGACAAATTGCTTATGCAAGATATTGATTGGCATTCGGGCAACAATACTACTCCCCATCATTCCAAAGATGAGAAATGGTGGGTCGTTCCTTTACTTTTGAGTGGACCTTACATCGCAGTTCATATATTCTCCCCGCACACCTCGCGAACTATCGTCCTTGGGAGTTCAAGTGGCACCGAGGAGTCAAATGAGGTATATTTCATTTCTTCAATTTTACTTTTCAACATCTTCTTCCTCTTTATCTATTAACCTTCGAAAATTTTAGATCGCTAGAATGAGGAGGAAATATAAAGAAAATCCAAAGCCGAGTATCCTAGCAATACTTCGATCGCTCACGAATGAAGTAAGAAACATTTTCTTTTATTATTT
The DNA here is from genome assembly GCA_023531295.1 of Papaver armeniacum. Taxonomy (NCBI): domain Eukaryota; kingdom Viridiplantae; phylum Streptophyta; class Magnoliopsida; order Ranunculales; family Papaveraceae; genus Papaver; species Papaver armeniacum. Next base: position 17,554 of record JAJJWW010013143.1, read on the forward strand.
TAAACAATATTGTTGCCTCTGTTTCTTATCTTCATGTGTGTGCGAAGGTTGAAGTTGAAGAAGTCAAGTCGCGAAGGCTAAAGGCGAAGATAAAGCTACTTCACATAAGGACAAGTCTTCCGCTCTGTTTTCTAAAAAAAACGGAAAACCCAACCCTCTTCTCATTGTAGTTCTCAAACAAGCGAGAACTCTGACAAGAATGAAAATGAGGTTGGTACTTCTTCCTCGGCGAGGGAGAATTGTTCAACCACTTCTGCTATGGCGCAACTGTCTAGCATCTTTTCCGATTCCATGCAAGGATTGGGGGATGATCATTTAATCTACTGCGAGGCTCTCGCTAAGATTTGCGATGCCCCACTGTTGGAGGACAATGAGTCGTTTCGCGGGGTTTCCCGAACAGTGACTTCTAGTTTCTTAAATGCTCTTAATGCTTTGGTATGTTTGTATCTCTTTATTTCTTTGCGACTTCAATTATAAACTCTATCTTAATCATTTCTATATTTTTCTTTGTAGTCTGGGAGAGCTTCTTTGTTGTCGCCTCCGACCTTGAGAAAAGACACAGAATCTCGAAAAGAGAAATTTGCAACTTAAAGATAAGATGCGAGAACTAGAGAATGAAGTCGCGACATCTCGCGAGAAGGATGAACGGATTAAACAACTGGAGGCTGAGCTTACTTCTCAACAGAATAGAGTATCTACTCTTGAAAGCGCAAATCAGCAGCTTTATGGTATAGCAATCTTTATTCCTCAGATTTCTTTTATTTTATCATTTACTTTTCTTTGCCTGACTTACTATTTTCGCAGACATATATAATCTCTCTGAAGAGTCCATTCTTCTCCATTCATTCTTCTCCAGATACTGCAAATTTTCTTTAATTCTCTCTCTCCTTCCGCAATTTGCGCTCTTGCTACCATAGTCCTAGACTTTTCTCGTTCTTTTGATCTTCAACTCTCTATTCATTCCCATACCTTTAACAATGGCTTCACTTAGTCGTACATACGCTCCTCATTTTACTGATGTTCAAAAGAAGTTACAGTGAAAAGGGTTTCACTTTATCTACCATTCCTAATCAAGGATCTTCATCTATTCTTTGTGAAAACTCTTTTTCGATCATCAATGTGATGATCATAAAATCGTAATCTCACCGGGTCAACTCCTCGCAGACTCCCCATTCCTTTGTACAATCCTCGAATTGCCATTATTCTATGAAATTCTTGCTCATGAGAAATTTTCGCGAGCCTGTCTATCAATTGAGTGGCGATCGCATTCGTTTAATGCTTGAATTCGCCCGCCCATCGTGGCGCCGGTAAAGGATCTTTATATCCTAATAATGTTAGGGATCCTAGGTTTGTAGATTTACAAATAGTTACTGAGAAGTATACCGTGGACAATTTCTTTGCGAATTACTCTGTTATAAATATGAGAAATAATAAATCTCGCTGGGGTGTTCGCCTGAAAAGAATGATAACGTTGATGCTGACAAATTGCTTATGCAAGATATTGATTGGCATTCTAGGCAACAATACTACTCCCCGTCATTCCAAAGATGAGAAATGGTGGGTCGTTCCTTTACTTTTGAGTGGACCTTACATCGCAGGTTCATATATTCTCCCTGCACACCTCGCGAACTATCGTCCTTGGGAGTTCAAGTGGCCTGAGGAGTCAAGTGAGGTATATTTCATTTCTTCAATTTTACTTTGCAACATCTTCTTCCTCTTTTATCTATTAACCTTCGAAAATTTTAGATCGCTAGAATGAGGAGGAAATATAAAGAAAATCCAAAGCCGAGTATCCTAGCAATACTTCGATCGCTCACGAATGAAGTAAGAAACATTTTCTTTTATTATTTTAAACAATATTGTTGCCTCTGTTTCTTATCTTCATGTGTGTGCGAAGGTTGAAGTTGAAGAAGCTGAAGTTGCGAAGGCTAAAGGCGAAGATAAAGCTACTTCACATAAGGACAAGTCTTCCGCTCCGTTTTCTAAAAAACGGAAAACCCAACCCTCTTCTCATTGTAGTTCTCAAACAAGCGAGAACTCTGACAAGAATGAAAATGAGGTTGGTACTTCTTCATGAGGGAGAATTGTTCAACCACTTCATATGGCACAACCGTCTAGCATCTTTTCCGATTCCATGCAAGGATTGGGGGATGATCATTTAATCGGCTACTGCGAGGCTCGCTAAGATTTGCGATGCCCCACTCGTTGGAGGACAATGAGTCGTTTCGCGGGGTTTCCGAAAGTGACTTCTAGTTTCTTAAATGCTCTTAATGCTTTGGTATGTTTGTATCTCTTTATTTCTTTGCGACTTCAATTATAAACTCTATCTTAATCATTTCTATATTTTTCTTTGTAGTCCTGGGAGAGCTTCTTTGTTGTCGCCCGACCTTGAGAAAAGACACAGTTAACTCGAAAAGAGAAATTTGCAACTTAAAGATAAGATGCGAGAACTAGAGAATGAAGCTGCGACATCTCGCGAGAAGGATGAACGGATTAAACAACTGGAGGCTGAGCTTACTTCTCAACAGAATAGAGTATTTACTCTTGAAAGCGCAAATCAACAACTTTATGGTATAGCAATCTTTATTCCACAGATTTCTTTTATTTTATCATTTACTTTTCTTTGCCTGACTTACTATTTTCGCAGACATATATAATCTCTCTGAAGAGTCCATTCTTCTCCATTCATTCTTCTCCAGATACTGCAAATTTTCTTTAATTCTCTCTCTCCTTCCGCAATTTGCGCTCTTGCTACCATAGTCCTAGACTTTTCTCGTTCTTTTGATCTTCAACTCTCTATTCATTCCCATACCTTTAACAATGGCTTCACTTAGTCGTACATACGCTCCTCATTTTAATCGATGTTCAAAAGAAGTTACAGAAAAGGGTTTCACTTTATCTACCATTCCTAATCAAGGATCTTCATCTATTCTTTCTCAAAACTTTTCTCGATCATCAATGTGATGATCATAAAATCGTAATCTCACTGGGTCAACTCCTCGCAGGACTCCCCATTCCTTTGTACAATCCTGAATTGCCATTATTCTATGAAATTCTTGCTCATGAGAAATTTTCGCGAGCTGTCTATCAATTGAGTGGCGACTGCATTCGTTTAATGCTTGAATTCGCCCATCGTATTGGTAAAGGATCTTTATATCCTAATAATGTTAGGGATCCTAGGTTTGTAGATTTACAAATAGTTACTGAGAAGTATACCGTGGACAATTTCTTTGCGAATTACTCTGTTATAAATATGAGAAATAATAAATCTCGCTGGGGTGTTCGCCTGAAAAAGAATGATAACGTTGATGCTGACAAATTGCTTATGCAAGATATTGATTGGCATTCGGCACAATACTACTCCCCATCATTCCAAAGATGAGAAATGGTGGGTCGTTCCTTTACTTTTGAGTGGACCTTACATCGCAGTTCATATATTCTCCCCGCACACCTCGCGAACTATCGTCCTTGGGAGTTCAAGTGGTTCGAGGAGTCAAATGAGGTATATTTCATTTCTTCAATTTTACTTTGCAACATCTTCTTCCTCTTTTATCTATTAACCTTCGAAAATTTTAGATCGCTAGAATGAGGAGGAAATATAAAGAAAATCCAAAGCCGAGTATCCTAGCAATACTTCGATCGCTCACGAATGAAGTAAGAAACATTTTCTTTTATTATTTTAAACAATATTGTTGCCTCGTTTCTTATCTTCATGTGTGTGCGAAGGTTGAAGTTGAAGAAGTTTGAAGTCATGGAAGGCTAAAGGCGAAGATAAAGCTACTTCACATAAGGACAAGTCTTCCGCTCCGTTTTCTAAAAAACGGAAAACCCAACCCTCTTCTCATTGTAGTTCTCAAACAAGCGAGAACTCTGACAAGAATGAAAATGAGGTTGGTACTTCTTCTGCGAGGGAGAATTGTTCAACCACTTCTGCTATGGCACAACTGTCTAGCATCTTTTCCGATTCCATGCAAGGATTGGGGGATGATCATTTAACTGCTACCTGCGAGGCTCTCGCTAAGATTTGCGATGCCCCACTGTTGGAGGACAATGAGTCGTTTCGCGGGGTTTCCCGAACAGTGACTTCTAGTTTCTTAAATGCTCTTAATGCTTTGGTATGTTTGTATCTCTTTATTTCTTTGCGACTTCAATTATAAACTCTATCTTAATCATTTCTATATTTTTCTTTGTAGTCTGGGAGAGCTTCTTTTGTTGTCGCCTCTGACCTTGAGAAAAGACACAAAGAATCTCGAAAAGAGAAATTTGCAACTTAAAGATAAGATGCGAGAACTAGAGAATGAAGTCGCGACATCTCGCGAGAAGGATGAACGGATTAAACAACCGGAGGCTGAGCTTACTTCTCAACAGTAATAGAGTATCTACTCTTGAAAGCGCAAATCAACAACTTTATGGTATAGCAATCTTTATTCCTCGATTTCTTTTATTTTATCATTTACTTTTCTTTGCCCGACTTACTATTTTCGCAGACATATATAATCTCTCCAAGAGTCCATTCTTCTCCATTCATTCTTCTCCAGATACTGCAAATTTTCTTTAATTCTCTCTCTCCTTCCGCAATTTGCGCTCTTGCTACCATAGTCCTAGACTTTTCTCGTTCTTTTGATCTTCAACTCTCTATTCATTCCCATACCTTTAACAATGGCTTCACTTAGTCGTACATACGCTCCTCATTTTACTGATGTTCAAAAGAAGTTACAGGAAAAGGGTTTCACTTTATCTACCATTCCTAATCAAGGATCTTCATCTATTCTTTTTCCAAGAAAACTCTTTTCGATCATCAATGTGATGATCATAAAATCGTAATCTCACCGGGTCAACTCCTCGCAGACTCCCATTCCTTTGTACAATCTCGAATTGCTATTATTCTATGAAATTCTTGCTCATGAGAAATTTTCATGAGCTGTCTATCAATTGAGTGGCGACCGCATTCGTTTAATGCTTGAATTCGCCCATCGTGGCGCTGGTAAAGGATCTTTATATCCTAATAATGTTAGGGATCCTAGGTTTGTAGATTTACAAATAGTTACTAAGAAGTATACCGTGGACAATTTCTTTGCGAATTACTCTGTTATAAATATGAGAAATAATAAATCTCGCTGGGGTGTTCGCCTGAAAAAGAATGATAACGTTGATGCTGACAAATTGCTTATGCAAGATATTGATTGGCATTCGGGCAACAATACTACTCCCCGTCATTCCAAAGATGAGAAATGGTGGGTCGTTCCTTTACTTTTAGAGTGGACCTTACATCGCAGGTTCATATATTCTCCCTGCACACCTCGCGAACTATCGTCCTTGGGAGTTCAAGTGGCCTGAGGAGTCAAGTGAGGTATATTTCATTTCTTCAATTTTACTTTGCAACATATTCTTCCTCTTTTATCTATTAACCTTCGAAAATTTTAGATCGCTAGAATGAGGAGGAAATATAAAGAAAATCCAAAGCCGAGTATCCTAGCAATACTTCGATCGCTCACGAATGAAGTAAGAAACATTTTCTTTTATTATTTTAAACAATATTGTTGCCTCTGTTTCTTATCTTCATGTGTGTGCGAAGGTTGAAGTTGAAGAAGCTGAAGTTGCGAAGGCTAAAGGCGAAGATAAAGCTACTTCACATAAGGACAAGTCTTCCGCTCTCCTTGATGTGCAAGTTGAGCGAGATGAGCTCCTTCGTCAGAATACCCTACTTAGCGAGCGAGAAGACCAAATTCGTTCACTTTTTGTCATAAATAATGATGATGAATTTGCTTGGGCTGCGAAGGTTTTAGATAACGCTAGAAATAACTTAGGTGTTGATGTTAGTCTTCGCACCGAGCAAACTACCTTAATCAAGGATATGATCTTTGAAAGAGAAGGTCGTTTGTTATACTTCTTTACTTTTTTCTGTTTCTCTTTCCTTTTGTATTATTAACATTAATTCATTTCCTCATGTTTTCGTAATCGAAAAGAGATTTGAGACAAGAATTGGAGAGCTTGAAACCGAAAAAGAACAACTCGCGATGGATCTCTCTCCGCGAGAATAAATATTCTAAATCAAGCAACAATTCCAAACTACGGTGGCGAATTTTAATAATGATGTTGTTCGTTTTCGCAATCAAGCTATGGAAATAGTTTGTAATGATCACAACATTCCTCTTCATTCATATCCTTTTCTTGCTGAAGAAGTTCCCGAGAACTTGCCCGTCTCAGATGTTTCTGATAGTGAAGCTAATGAAGAAGAAGAATCTGGCGACGAGAGTGATGGAACCAAAGAATCAGATCAAGAAGAAGAACCACCAAAGAAATAATTTCTTTTTTTTTTTTTTTTTTTTACTTCTTGTAGTATCTGTACATATATATCTTTGTTAATCTTCTATTTCTGTAGCTCCTTGTTATAAATTTCTTTGATTATTGAATATGAATTCAACTTTTGCTTTCTTTGTTCGGATATAACCATCAAACAATCCTTTTTTGTAATTATAACTACTTCACATTTGCCTTTGTCCATAAGATATAATCAACTATGCGAGTTACACAAGATATAATCAACTTTGCAAATTAATCATTCTTGCGAGATTTTTTTTTTTTTTTTTTTTTTTTTTTTTTTTTGAATTGTATCACTGCGACAAGATCGCAAGATATCTTCATGGATTAAGAAGTCTAGTGATCTTGCCTTATCATTATTTGTGTGGTCTTATTTTGCCTTCCTAAGTAAAGGTCTTATTTTGCCACCCCTCATTGCGACAAGATCGCATGACGTCTTTACATTTTCATGTAATGACCCATTGACCTTGTCTTATCACTTCTTAAGTATTTTTTCCTCTGCAGACATTATATTTGCGACAATATGACAGGTTTAAACATTCTTGCGACCATAAAATCCCGTGACATTGCCGTCTTTGCGATTTAAATCGCAGGACGTTCTTACACTTTCATGTAAAAACCCCTTGATCCCGTCTTACCCTTGCGTTAGTATTATTGCCTCTGCAGGATCATTGCACAAATATGACAAGCCTAAATTCTCTTGCGAAAATAAAGCCTCATGACATTTGCGTCTTTTGACACTTATCAGCCTCCCTAATGGAGGGTGCCGCCCTTATCTTCTCCCTGGTTGCCCCTTCAAGGAGGCGTACATCGGCCATACAAGACTAGCTCCTCCCATCCGGTCTTAACAACAACCAGCTTGTTTTCGCAGCCTCTTATCCCTTATACCTATATGGTTTATGGTTACGAGACGCACCCTAAGTGGAGTTTTCTTCGGGCCGAAAGATGTGCCAAGACTTGTCAAGAGTGGTAAGGAAGTTCCATGGTCCCCGCACTCTTGACTCAACCGTGTACCTCGGCGCCTTGGTCATACACTGACTCCTTGGAAGAGACCCTCAAGCGTCCAACCAGGGTATAACCTTATATATATAGTTGGAAATCCAAGGTATCTCCCCCGGATAGGCTTTCATGGGCCCCAAATCTCCATGACCTGGTTTGGGGAGAGCGGTGTAACCATCCACCCGAGCCATGTTAAGAGATACCCCTTATATGACGTACTTTAGGTCTTACATTTGCCTCTTGCGAAATATCATTCGCGAACTAGGGTGTACGCCATAAAGGTTTGTCCCATTCACTCACTCATTCATTTTATCAATTTATTCAGTCATTTGTCTGCGAAGTTATCGCACAATCTCTTTTCAATTATTCAATAGATTTGTATACATTCTTCATGGCGAGATTCTCGCACAACGTTTCCGCAACCATCATCTCTGCTTCTTATCCTTATCATGCTTTCATCACTAAATTGTTATCTTTTCTCGCAGTTATTCACTTTTTACACCTTTTATTCTTACTTCCTTCTGCCTCCGCATCAATCCAACATTTCAATGTCTCCTTTGCATCATGATATTCAGTTGCTTTTGTGCATTCACTTCGCAGCATCTCTTCTTCTTTTGTTTCTATGGTATCTACCATTAGTCTTTCTTTTCTTTGTTCATCCTTGACATTCTTCCTCCAACCTTTCTTTTTTGTTGTTCTCTCTTCGCAGCTCTCTACATCCACCTCATAACATTTTTGCCCCTCTATCCAATCTCCTTTTATAATTCCGACACCGCTAGGATGTGGAAATTTTATGCACTGATGGTATGTCGATGCTACACCCATAATTTCATGAAGCCATGGTCTTCCAATCAATGCATTGTAGGGAGATTCCACATCAACTACACAAAACAAAATATCGTTGATAACCCCCCGCAAGGGTATCCTCATGTGCACTTCTCCTTTGGGCTTGTTCGCGGTACCATTGAAACCATATATTTTGTATGTTGAAGGGATCAAATCTTCATCTCTTCCTCCCATAGTTTTATAAGTATGGTAGAAAAGAATGTTGACCGAATCGCCAAGATATCGATTAATATTCTATTGATTGCCCAACAATTTTCCGCTTCATCATCTTCGCCATCAATGGGTTTTGGATTAATTTCCAGCTTCACAACCAATGGGCTATCATGTGTTTCTCTTCCTTTGGGTACTTCTTCAGCCGAGAAAGAAATAATCTTCAATTGCCACTCTTTTAGCTACGATGTCTTCATAACATTCATCACTTCTTTATCATCGCATCCTCGCGAAAACTCTACTAAGTACACTGTCATGAAAATCTTCAATAGTGCGGTATGAGTGTACAATGGAGTTGCAAAACAAATTCTTAGCCTTTGCCCCAACTTCTATAACAAATGTTTCTTTTCCCTTTTCCGGTGGGGGTGGTAAATGTTGAACTTTCTCTTCTTCTTTTAAAAAGTGATTTAGCTTTCCTTGATCAATCATTCTTAGGATAATTCTCTTGATGTTTCTGCAGTCATTTGTTAGGTTCCCATGAAAGCGGTGGTAATAATGTAACTCGTGACTTCTATCTCCAGTGTGGTGGTTCACTTCCCATGTTCCATGGTGCATGTATGTTTTCCATCAAAAGTATTGCTTCCCATATTTTTTTCCACACTGGCGTTCAATGGCGGCATTTTAATTTCCTCCCACACTACTCTGTGACTTCGATGTCCTCTATGATAATTATGCCTCTGGCCTCCATAAGTCTCTTGCGAATTATGCCTTTGACCTCCATAGGTTTCTTGCGGTTGATCAAGCCTTTGAATTTTATTGTTTCCGCCACGGTTGTAGAAATTTCTTTCTCTTTCAAATTCTTCCTGATCGCGACTTCCCATAGCTACTAACTTTGGTTCTATATCAACTGCTTTTCTTTCTTGTTGACCTTGCGATGTGCTCGCCACCGTGTGTATTAGTTGAGGTAATAAACTTCCATTCGCGACACTAGAATTTGTGTTCGCCATCGGGTAAGATTCCATCTCGTTCGTCTTTCTTCTAAAGCAATATATTCCTCCCGGAGCTCTCGTAATTCAGTCATTGTAATTGTATTCTTAACTCAAAACCGAACATATAATAGATTGGTTATGAACATAGCATTTATGAATGACAAGATGAGGTATCTTTCATCTACCCCGCCAGCCATCTCGCTGCACATCGTCTTCCATCTCGACGCTTAAATGTCTCAAACTCTCGCCAACTCTTTGTTTTAGTCCAAATACATCTTCAATGCCAGGTCGCGAAGAGTTGTTACTTATATACGCCCCCAAGAATATTTGTAAATGATTGAATGATGTGATCGTATTCCTTGGTAAACCCTCAAACCATTTCAATGCTTCTCCTGTTAAACTTGACGCGAAGTATTTGCATAATATAGCATCATGGTTTTCCCATTGTAACATACATCTCACATAAGCCTTGATGTGTTGTATTGCACAAGTTGATCCATCAAAAATGCTAGTTAGCGCTGGTAAGTTGCATTTTGGGGGTATTCCTCCTAACCGCACTTCTAATGTAAAAGGATTTTTCGCAGCCCTCCGCGATAGCTTCATCTAACTGTCTTCTTCCTCCTTCTCTTCTACTTTGTTCAATATTCCTCTCATCTCTCGCCAATTCTCGTAATTTGTTCATTTGCCTCGTAATTTGAATTTATCTGGCCGCTTTAACTCGCTTCCTCCTTCTCCGTTCGTGTCTACTTTTTTGTATCCTTTCATATTCTTCGTTAATATCTCCATTGTTGCGATTCCGCTCGCGCCTCCTCTCTCGATTGTCATGATTATTTTGCCGAATCGCCTCTTCCAATTCTCGATTTTCCATTTCTGCTCTCAATCTTTCTCTCTCGCGGGCTAGACGTGCTTGCTCGGTGTAATGCTTTTCAATATCATCTTCAATTTCCTTTTGTTTCCTTTGTGTTTCTCTCCTATGTAGTGTTCTTCTTCTTTCTTCCTGATTTTCTTCATTAATTGGGTTATTCTGTCCTCGAGGCTGCCTATCTTCTTGATTTCCATCATCGTGATTATTCACCAAAATATAGCGATTTTCTACTAACTCCCTCTCTTCGCGACCTCCTTCCGCAAATTTTCTTTAATTCTCTCTCTCCTTCCGCAATTTGCGCTCTTGCTACCACAGTCCTAGACTTTTCTCGTTCTTTTGATCTTCAACTCTCTATTCATTCCCATACCTTTAACAATGGCTTCACTTAGTCGTACATACGCTCCTCATTTTACTGATGTTCAAAAGAAGAGAGAAAATAACATTAATAACATTAATTCATTTCCTCATGTTTTCAGAATCTGAAAAGAGATTTCAGACAAGAATTGGAGAGCTTGAAACCGAAAAAGAACAACTCGCGATGGATCTCTCTCCGCGAGAATAAATATTCTAAATCAAGCAAGAATTCCAAACTACAAATTGCGAATTTAATAATGATGTTGTTCGTTTCGCAATCAAGCTATGGAAATAGTTTGTAATGATCACAACATTCCTCTTCATTCATATCCTTTTCTTGCTGAAGAAGTTCCCGAGAACTTGCCCGTCTCAGATGTTTCTGATAGTGAAGCTAATGAAGAAGAAGAATCTGGCGACGAGAGTGATGGAACCAAAGAATCAGATTAAGAACAGAACTCGTGACTTCTATCTCCAGGTGGTGGTTCACTTCCCATGTTCCATGGTGCAGGTATGTTTTCCATCAAAAGTATTGCTTCCCATATTTTTTCCACACTGGCGTTCAATGGCGGCATTTTAATTTCCTCCCACACTACTCTGTGACTTCGCTGTCCTCTATGATACCCCGCCTCTCGCCTCCATAAGTCTCTTGCGAATTATGCCTTTGACCTCCATAGGTTTCTTGCGGTTGATCAAGCCTTTGAATTTTATTGTTTCCGCCACGGTTGTAGAAATTTCTTTCTCTTTCAAATTCTTCATATGTAGTTGCAGGAAATCCCACACTACACACCTCACTCGAATTTGCTTATTCAATCCATTTGAAGATGAATAATAATGTGTTTTATTAATTGTTTTCTTCAAAGATTTACAAAGAAATGTAGAACAGAGCTAAAGAAATTATAATCTTAATTTTCTCTCTCCTAATGACTTGCTTAACAATTCCAAAAAGACCTCTCTCACAACAGACTTACTCAACCCTTTATATAGGGTATTACATAGTGGATGACAGCCTTCTTCTGTCCTTTATTTTCGGAAATGACTCGCGAATCCTCGCGAGTGTGTATTTGTCTGTCCTTGCGACACCCCTAAATCTCGCCAAGTCTTCACACTTTTCTCATGTTTTGGCTGTTGTCATTCATTGCGTCATTTATATTACTTCCATGCGACGCCTTCGCAATGTAGTCGTTTATTATTCTCGCGAAGTATTGATGTCGCGATATTCTGGTCCTACAGTACTGCCTACTGATACTTGTTCTTTTTTTAGATTTTCAAGACTTTGGTTGTTTGGCACATTGGTTTGCTAGTATTATTGCTACTTATTAGTTGTTGCTTTGTTCTTTGATTGAGAATCTGAGATATTGCTTAATATATTGAAAAACAGGTAAAACAGGTACTTAGAGAAATATATGTCTGGAAAAGTACCGATTGGTACCGGAACCGTACCTGGTACCGGACGTGTACCGAATGGTACCGGAACCGAGGTACAAGGTACAGGTACCGGTCCAAAATTTTGGAACCGAGCCTAGGGAGGTACAGGTACTCGGCCTGGGCAGGAACCGAGTCGAACCGTACCGTGTGCACCCTTAAGTTATCTCGCTTGTCCAAAGCAAAAAATGCACAACCTATAATAGATCAGTTAAATTAGCTCAGCACAGAGACGCTGGGTATGGCTAACACAAAATATGCGAGCGGAAATCTCAGAAAGCACCGGTTGAAGAGAATAAAACAATAGCATATAGATTACAAACACAAATGAAAGAATTTCTACAAATCAAAGAAACACTGGATAAAACAACTAAACTATGCATTACAAGAATCAAAAGAAAACAACATAAGAAAAAAAAATTAAATACTGTCACACCGATGAAAGATCATTCTTACAAAATTCCAAATCCGATCATCTTTCCTTTTATCTAGAGCATAAGGCTCAAAATCATGAGCAATTCTCAAGGAAACACACAAAATTTTGCTCGGGCTTGGCCCAGAGCAAGTTGGGTGGCTCGAATGGAAGAAGACACGTCCCACGCAATAAAGAATACACGGGCCTATTGTGGCATATAAAAGATCTGAAAATCATCTGACCCTCACAGTATTATCACTTGGGCTTCCAACTCAAAACCAATTGGCAATGTGTGGTGGACCTCATGCTTATATTGAGGAGTCATGCTTAAGAAGTAGTCTATGTGGGACTATTTATCTTCAACATTCCTCCTCCATGTGTAGGGATCTTTGAGTCCTCTACATCGTGGACCGGTATGGTTGCCCTTCCTTCTTGGGTCTTACTAGGTCTTACGTCTCATACAAGGCCTAGCTATGATACCATATTAGCACTTGGGCTTCCAACTTAAAACCAATTGTCAATGAGTGGAGTGGACCTCATGCTTATGTTGAGGAGTCATGCTTATGAAGTAGTCTATGTGGGACTATTTATCTCCAAAACACAGAGTAATCCAGCAATTCTAAATTCAATATTCATCACAAGACAACGCCAAGTAGAAGAGTCGCATTCAAAATGGTACAACATCACGTGGAGAGCATATGTTAACTTCAACAAATATGGAATTTCCAAAATAAAACGAGTACAAGTTGCCATACTTAGCAGAAATAAAATAAAAATCAACATCAAGTAAATCACAAATAACACAATATTATCGATTTCATACCAACCGAACAACAAGCATTAAATTCTACTACCAAGTGTCTCCATAATAACACAACAACTAAACCAAGCATCCACAATGTTCAAAGAAGAAAACGGGAAAATTGATATACCAATTTGAAACTAAGGTCCTGCGGTAACAAATTGATTAACCATTTTGACTAATTCATTCTGCTCAAAAACTTCGTAAAAAATCTAAGTATTTGTTTCTCATCCTATATTTATTTTTACAGAGATCCAAGATTGTTACGAGTAAAATTTTTGCATGAACATGTTTCGCATGTCATTCCATGTGAACGCGAGGCCAACAAAGGATTTTCCAAATTCTCTTAACCATATGAAGTCATTTAATATGTGCTCATTAAGTTCCATGAGGAATCATTGCATATGTTCCACTGTGCTTGTGCTGTCGAATAGTTGAAATTTGGGTTGTTTGTATTTGACTGGCATAGATTTGTCCAAAAGTATTGTGAATGGGGATCATATTGTGTAATTTCCATTGGTGGTGTTAATTCTAGTGTTCTTAAAGGTACTTTATGATTGGGAGTTCTGACGAAGTTATTGAAACTTGGCCTCCTAACTGGCCTTCCGGATGGTTGCTACAAAAGACTTCCCTCTGTGAATAATGCGAATTGTGCTCCACTTCCTGATGTATTTTTTCTTGAATAGGAAGCGCATCTTGTCTTTTTACGAGTACCTTCAGAGACATATTGTTGGCTTCTATTCCTTGTTTGTTGGGGATTTTAGGAAGACTCAAATGGGTCAGAGCTATTGTTGATGGTGGTTTTTAGCTTGGGGCGAAAACCGTAAAATTAATATTAATGCTCCGGTATTCAAAATTTTATGCTTTGATGTATTTTCATTCAGTAATGAATTTAAGAGATATATCAAAAACCTGGAGAGAGCCTATGCCTTTCTTCTTGTATACATGTATCTATGTTTATGAGCTTTTCCTGGATGAACTCAAAATATATGTATATCTATAATAGTATTCACTGCGTAATGCAGTACCCACATATGTAATATTATCAGAACAATATTGGTGCATGTTGTAATAATCCCAGGTGTTCTAATATTTTATCATGAAAAATCAAGATCCTAGATGAATTGCTCATTAGTATAGAGCCAATTGAGTATTTATTTAATGCTATGTTCTTAGCTGAACTCTTAATACTAACTTGACGTTCATGTTCATTCTTAGTTGAGTAACATGAAAGGCACTGCAAGTCGTGCCAACAAGAGTAGGTGTGCTACATGTAAGGGTAGCCAAAAAAATTATGTTAATTGTGCAAAATTCATCTAATTTACTAAATTTTGTGCCGATACACAAAATTTAATTGTTTGACCTAATCTTGCGTCAACTTGCAAAATTTGATTTTTGCCCTAAAAATTGAGCATGTAGGATATCTTGATTCCTATTTGTCGAAACCAAACCTAAGTAAGCTAGGAATTAATAAAACATGCAGCCAGTAGGAGTAAAATCCTAACATAAGTTTGAAAAAATAAACAAAGAGGAAACCGTGACTGATTTCCACTTGGCCGGTCGGTTTGCCCTAGCTGGCGCCTCCCATGGACGACAAGCCTTGCTCCATGTTTCCTGGGCCCCTTCTTTCCTACCGGCCAATCGCATCGTTTCTAGCTTACAAGGTCTGCTTTAAATTGCTAACCAAAGTAGGCTGGCCGAGCTATTTAACTTCTTATGAAAATAAATCTTGGCCGCCCAAGTCAGTCGCAAACTGATCACGAACATACAACTTGGCGGGCTCAATTAACTAACCTAAACTCTTACATGCTCGGTAAATAAGGTGTTGTTGTGATGACCGATCACTCACCTATTATCTCGACCAATAAGATTCCTCCTAGATAGCCTACCTGCTCTGCTCCAAATCTTTGGCCAAAGTATGCTAGTCGAGCTGCTTCTTTATATAAAGAATTAAATCTTGGTCGTCCAAGTCGGTCACAAAATGATCACGAACACACAACTTTTCCGGTCAATTTAACAAGCTTGGCTCCTTCCTGGCATGACCGAGCAAGTTCCATGATGACTACATGTCGCCCTTCTATTATTTTAGCCAATCAGAGCACTCATAGCCTACATGCTTTGCTCTAAAGTAGGCTAGTCGAGCTGCCTATAAGAGTCTTATTTAGGTCAACGACGACCCATAACTGTCGTAATTCATCCCAGCCGTACAACTTGGCTAGCTGGTTTGGCCGACCTAGATCCAATCTTAAGTGAACAGTGAGGTACCGTGATTGCCACCTTCCATCCTTCTTCTTAATGGAAGGATCACGCCGTTAGTATCCTACGTGTGTTGCCACCAATGGCCGGCCAAAGAGGGGTGGGCACGCCAGTTTTCTAACTATGGAATCTGCGACTAATTCGGTCATGCTATATACAAAGATGCTTTACATGCATTGAATATTTTGAGCTTCTTTCTTGAAAACGATGCTTCACATGCATTGCTTACAAATAATATTTTTAGAACATCGATTATATAATCTAATTATTTAACCTAAAGCACCATATGCTATTTCCCATTCTTACGACTTGACTTGTCACTTATGACCACCTGCTGCCTAGCTTGCGCGTGATTGGTCGAAATATTTCTCTACTTGTAGGTTTTACATACAAGGCCCACAATACATGTTAGTTGCTAGAATAGTCATGTATTCATTCTTCTACTCTTCATGATCACTTCTCACATGTCATGATGGTAGGCCCACACAGCAACTACCACGCTTCGCATTATTAGTCGTGATATGACTTGCTTCATATCATATGGATTTTACCATACAAGTAAGCTTAGTGGTGCGAGTAGGCTTTAGCCTTATAGGCACGCCTTAGTCATGCAAATCACAACTAAGATCCACTCTCTACCAATATACTCGAGATATCAAACATGTCACAATTTGGGGATATTCATCAGGTATTGGTCCAGCGCTTTTACAACATGCGTTGTGAAACACACCAATTACGAGAAATTTTCAGGTTAGGCGGACAGTTGACAAAAGTAGAGGAGTAGTGGATGTAAAACCGACTAGTCTTCCCTTTACATTAGGGACATGGTTCTCATCACTTTCACACGATCTCCACCTTTTCACTAATCAACTACCTCCACTTCCTACGAGATCAGGGTGTTCGACTTTGACTTGATATAAATAGATTTTTAATCTATTAAATCAACAACTAAAAAATATTTCCAGAGAACACAAAGAATTTACAGCTTACCATCTTTTGTAACAAGTTCTAATTTTTTGAGATAAGTAATAAACAACCACACCTTATAGATCATGTCTCTGTGATCTCAATACCCTCTCTGCTTCCCTCCCTAAAATCAACCCTTCTCCTTCATTTTGTGACCGGAGCAAGACTGGAACGGCCATTTCTTGGTTTAGGCCAGAATTGTACAAATTGATCTCTCGAATTCAAAGTACTCATGTGCAGTATATTTTTTTAGGGTTTAGATTCATTTCTCATCAACCTACTCACTTTTACTCTTTTTTCCAGAATCAGTTTTTACCCTACTACAGCTATCAACCCCCATTTATGGTTGGAGAACAACTAGTCTATCTAGCAATACCAAAACATTGTTTTTCAGATTCTGCTAATTCTCGTCACATTTGTTAAACTTCAGTCTTCTATGCAAACTCTGCAAGTCGCATTTGTTACTCGGGACCAGACCCAGTTTGTCTCTTCATGTTGATGCATTTTGTTGTTGATCTTGCGAACTTTCCGTTGGTGTCATTTCTAGTACGGGATTAGATATATTTACTATTCCCGGATTTGGTTGTTCCATTTTGATGCATGGTACCATGTTTTGGTAATGAAGATTAGGGACCAGTGAAGTCAACAAAATGTAAAACCCATAAATGGTAGGAGGTACCAAGACTGATCCCAATACACAATACACAGTACTACCAGATATATGCTCTGCCTTTCTCTGAATAAACCGACTTTTTTTATGCGAAACGCTGTCACCAGCATGACTTATACGTGCATTCCTGGCACCTTCCTTTACAAAATTACCTGTACACGTATATTTTACAACGAACATTACTATTCAATCATCCTACTACAAGGGAGTCCGTCTCCATTATCCTTCTCTCTTGATACAAGGATTGTCCTTCTTAGGCGGCACTCCTTCGATTTCCCACTATCTCTCGTTTTCTTGGTGCTTCTCCAGAATCTCGACACTCTTTCGATTTCCCACTATCCCTCATTTTCTTGGTGCTTCTCCCGGATCTCTTCTGACAATCCTTTTTTTTTCCTGATCCTCCATCTCAATTTAGGGTATCTATAACATGTAGAAAAATGAGAAAATTGGTTTGTGCAAGAGAGGTGTGAGTTCAGAGTAGAAAATATGAAATTTATAAAAAAAATAGCAACGTCGAGAATATAGTCGTTAGTGACATACACATTTTCGCTCCACAACGCTTCTGTCACTCGGTTTCTCCTTTGTTGCTCTGCGAATGATCAAAAAAAAAATCACGTTTGACCATAGAGGCAAAACTTGTCCGATCATCCACCTGACAAATTTTTGGTTTGTCGATTCCCGTAGAAATTTCCCTATGGTGTTTTTGTATTCCTCTTTCTTTGAGTTTCTACTATTTACTACCTACGGTTAAATAAATCAATAGGTTGATAATTAAACTAATTAAAATGTAGAAAAAGTCTCCCCTCAAACAGGGATTATCATCAAACTCTTTTTATGATTTTCTCCTAAAGTAAAAGTCAACTATCGACGACTAAAGCCAAAGGCGATTTTGAGGCGAATTTGGGTTAGGGTTTCTTCGCTTCGTCGAGCATCTCCTCTGGTGAGATGCAGTCATCTTCTCCAACATCTTGTCCTCTGGTGGATTTCTCTATACCACTAGGGGATTCTCTCATTGGGGTGTACATGATCCTTTAGTTTCTGATAGTTTCTTTGCTTCCGATTCTGATATTCCTCCTGGGTTTGAAAACTTTCCCCCTTCTGGATCTATAGTTTCTTCAACTATTTGGTCTTCTATGTTTAAGAAACATAAGGAATCGGTTATTTCAGCGGAAATAGAGTTCTACTCGTATCCAGTGGTTGATGGTAAGAAATCTATGGATATTCCTTATGAAATTTTGAATTAGGATATCTGTCTTTGTAAAGATAAGGTCATTGGAGATTTTGTGGGTAGAAGACTCTCCTTTTAATTGGGTTCATAGTGTTGTTGTTAGAGCATTGCTCGGTCAAACTCACAAGTGTTGTTATCTCAAGCTTGTTGTCAAATTTAGTTGTCAAAACTATATCTTGATTTTTAGTCTACAAATAGTTAAGTCTCGAACTATGACAGAAATGTAGTTGAGAAATAGTGGATCACGAAAATCATCATTGCGTTCTTCCATTTGAAGGCGAAGATCAATCGAAAATTTTGGAGAACTTCATCAACAAAAGGTAAGTGAAGGGATGAACCACCTATATCGCAAGTTATATTCACTTTCTATCATTTGAGACGATGTCGCATAACTAAGAAAGAGTCGAGAACTATGTACCTAGTTAACGAATTTCTCAAAATATAATGACTAAGCTTAATGAACATTTGTTCATACTTGATGAATTTCAGTTAAGGACAATTTATTGTTTGGAATCAAAATCATGATTCAAGTTTATCATTCGGAAATAGCCTAGAACCGTGGTATGTGTCATTGATGTTATTCAGGAATGTTTCAAATTGATTTAGAGAAATATAAAACTACTATTGATTCAGATACAAGACATTGGTATCAATTTTACTTGGAAAACTGTTATATGTTTGAACCTGTATTACATGTACTTGTACACATTGCGGAATAGCTATATATCGACTTACAGATAAGTGGTACACATATTCTTATGTATATCATATGAAAATCTATGTGACTTGTGAACCGGATCGGTATGCAAACTTGTATGTGAACTGTTTTTGAACTGTGGTTACGGAGTCGGGTTTGTTTCCAAACCTAAGTACGCAAACTAAAACAGCTTTTGTGTTCCGAACTCGGAAAGCGTTTCCAAACCGTTACAAACTGATTTTTTTTCTGTGAACTTCGAAACCGGCGACAGTCTGGTTTCCAAACTGGTAGCAAACTTAAAAAGTTCTATGAACTCGAAACTCGGTTTTGTTTAAATGTTTACAAACTGGTAAGCGTACTATGACTGAACCGACTCACGAACTGCTATGTATTCGTACCTTGTACATCTACTAATCATGTCGATTATATTTTCAAGTGCGTTTAGATTATTTATACGAGATAATTCGCATTTGATTAATTCTCAAAAAATACTAGACTTATTTGATTACATGTTTGTAACTCAGAATCAATGTCTTATGGGTACATGAAAATGAAGATTAAGCTTTTAGGTTCAAACCGACTAGTTTTGGCTAACCATGTCGAATATAGTCTTTGTACACGGTTCGGTTACGGTTTTACCTAACCAGAATGTATATCTTGTTTATGTAAATCAGATTCAAAGATTCATCTAATGGTGGATATTGTTTGCTGGTTCTAAAGATATCTTAGCTTAAACCTAAAGCAACCTATGCTTTGAATGTCTATAAAAGGGGAACTTCAAGCAAGTGGGATCTTTGAATCCCGACACTACTTTTTGGTGTGTCCTAGTTGTATCTAGAGTCGTCCTCTTCCTAACCCTTTTAGGGATTAACGACATCAAAGTATTCATAGGGATTCGTGAAGCCAGGTCCAGTTATCTTTCCTTGATAACTTGTGTATCCGGATCTTGTTCGATTGTTGATTTATCACTTGAACAAGATTGATAGAAATCACAAAGTTCTCTTCGTCGGTTTTATACTTGTGAGGTGAATAATAATCTAGGATGCACTTCAGGTTACATAAGTCTGGATTTTGAGGTTAGCTAGACTTTATCTATTGTTATCGATTTCCACACCTTTGGTCATATTATTTGATTAGAAAAGGAAATCAATTATATAGGCTTAATCTGTGGGAGGCAGATTTGGTTTAAAGTCTTCAATTGAGTTGAAGAAACTCTTAGTTGGTGTGACGTCATCTAAGGGAATTAATTGCGCGGGGTCATGCTGGGATTCAAGAGGTGTAAGAAGCGTGATTGTACCTTAATCGGTGGGATACCTTTTAGGGCTCAACTAAATCCATGTCTGAAGTTAATAGGTAGTGGGCTAGTGTCTGTAGCGGCTTAATACAGTTTGGTGTTCAATCTAGACTAGGTCCCGGGGTTTTACTGCATTTGTGATTTCCTCGTTAACAAAACTTCTGATGTCTGTGTTATTTCTTTTTTCGCATTATATTGTTTATCTTTATAATTGAAATATCACAGGTTGTGCGGTGATCAATCATAGTAGATACATCCAACCTAGTTTGTTGGATACGACTTGATTGATTATTGGATATTGGTCTTTGGTACCGTCCAAGTTAACTCTTTGTGATTAGGTTTGTTAGAGCATTGCTCGGTCGAACTCGCATGCGTTGCTATCTCAAGCATGTTTGTCAATGTTAGTGATCAAAACTATAAGTCTTGATTTCTAGCCTATGTAGCTAAAGGTCTCGGACTAGGATAGAAAGTGTAGTTGAGCTCAAGAACTCCATGGCAATCATCATACAAGACGAATGGCTACTCGAGGAATCGGTGGAACTTCATCGACTAAAAGGTATGTGGAGACTTGAACTTATCTGTCACTCAAAAGTCTATTTACTCTATCTCCTACTCTTGAGACAAAAATCGTTTCGACGTATCAACTTTCATTATACACATTTGCTATTTCGAGCCGAGTTTAAGTCGCCTATCTATTTCTCGAAATATGTGTTAGTAAGCTTTCGCTTTAACCGAATTCATCTTTACCTAGTGACGAAAGTCATGATATGTTTCAATCACTTTGGAAATTGCTATGACGAAAAATGGTTTGTGATATAACGGTCTCTGAGAATGTTTCCATGATTGAAATGAGAGTTTAGATTACATAACCATTTGTAGGATATAAGCATTGTTGTGGAAACACATATATGTATAAGTCCTTATTCTTTGAACCAAAGTTTGCGAACTTTGTTGATCAAGAGAAATGGAAGTGGCGCAAGCCAAGTCCGCGAATTGGCGGAAGTTCTCACCCGATAATTTCTGCTGGAGTTTGTGTACTCCTTCCATGAGCTTAAGTCCGCGAACTTGAGTAGGTTATATCTAAAACCGGTTGTTCTTGAACTAATGTTTATTTAAACTAAGGAATGCTTTTGCAAACCGTGGCTATAAAGTTCATGAACCGATTCGAGTGAATCAAACCGTTTTTGCTTCGATTGTATCTTGTGTAGTTACATAAGATCTAAGCAATTGAACAACTCTCTAACTAGTTCATTTGAGTCATTTGAACTAGTTATGGTGAAGAAGAATATGGTTGATATGAGAGTGATCATATGGCTAACCATTTGGTTGACTATTGTTGAACCAACAAATGTTAATGTTTGGGTACGGTTCATAAACCCAAAATCGAACATTTTATTTGTCTGTAACAAGCTAAGTTTTCGATCCAACGATTGAGAAATATTGGCTTGAATCTAATCAGGTTTTCATCTAACGGTGAATATTGAATGCTTTGTTACCAAGCTAACATTGATTGCAAACCCTGATTTGAAAGACTATACAAGGGACAACTCTAGCAACTGGGAAACCTAATCCCCACACTTTACGTGTGATAGTAGTTTGCTAAGCTAGAGTCGATTCTCCTTTAACCTTTGGTTTTCTTCTTCTAAAACCAAAGTTAACGACTTAAAGACTTCATTGGGATTGTGAAGCCAGACCGATACTACTTTTCTTGTAGTTGTGTGATCTGATCTTGTTGTTTCTATCGTACGAGTACAATTGTAATAATTGGCTTGAGATTTCTATCTCCGATAGGCAAGATAAAAAGAAGTCACAAACATCTTCGTCTCATCGTTTGTGATTCCGCAATACCTTTTTCGCTGCGTCGATTAAGATTATTGTAAGGTGATCAATAATACTAGGTTGTTCTTCGGGAATATAAGTCTGGGTTATTGATTGGTTCATGTTCACCTTGATTTATCATAAGACGGAACAAAACTCATAGGTTTATTCGTGGGAGAAGGATTTATCTATTCTTTAGACTTTTCTGTGTGATATAAATTTGTTTATTAAAGTCTTCGACTTTGGGTCATAGCAACTCTTAGTTATGGGTGAGATCAGCTAAGGGAATCAAGTACGTAGCATCCTGCTAGGATCAGAGGCGTAGGAGCATAATTGTACCTTGGATCAGTGTGAGATTGATTGGGGTTCAACTACATCCAGCACCGCAAGTTAATTTGGAGTAGGCTAGAGTCTGTAGCGGCTTAATACAGTGTGTGTTCAATCTGGACTAGGTCCCGGGGTTTTTCTGCATTTGCGGTTTCCTCGTTAACAAATTCTGGTGTGTTTGTGTTATTTCTATATTCCGCATTATATCTGTTTATATAATTGAAATATCACAAAGTTGTGCGTTGTTCAATCAATTAGAATATCCGACCTTTTTTGGTTGTTGATTTAAATTGATTGACACTTGGATATTGGTCTTTGGTGCCATCCAAGTTATCTCTCTTTGATAAAGACTCACAGATTTCTATTTGCTTGAGTAAAGATCAAATCGAGAGATTGAGATATAAACTCTTTGATATAGTTTTTATCTAGATTGAGTCTAACTGTCTAGTTGATTCTCTAGAAAGTATATTGGAGTTTTTCCATACAGATTGCTAAGCGAAATATTGGGTGTGGTTGTTAGACCCCCACTTTTTCAAGGTTCACGGACTTGTTTCTGTAAACGTTTTAATCGCAAGAGAGAGAAATATAACTCTAAGATAATATTCCTTGATTGATTTTAACTATCACAGTTGTATTGAGTTTGTCCATACAGATTGTCTAAGAAAAAAATTGTGGTGTACTTTGGTACCCCCGCTTTTTCAGCTGTTACTCGTGCTTGGAAACCCAAAGGTAATCTTCAAATGACTATTCATGGTGAGAGTATGATTACATTTGATTTTCAATCTGCTGAGGATAGAGTCCATGCTTCAGAGATAGGTTATATGTTTATTTCAAATAGATTATTCATTGTTAAGCCTTGGTCAAGATTAGTTGAGCAGGAAATTGTTGAATTGAAATCA
Source organism: Papaver armeniacum (assembly GCA_023531295.1). NCBI lineage: Eukaryota > Viridiplantae > Streptophyta > Magnoliopsida > Ranunculales > Papaveraceae > Papaver > Papaver armeniacum. Next base: position 40,872 of record JAJJWW010013143.1, read on the forward strand.
ATTCATGTATGGATGAACTTTAGAAATGTTCATTTATTCATGTAGAATAACAAAGGGCTGACTGCTGAGTATGATAGCTAGATACTTAGGGAAACCTCTTATGATGGATACTCAAACTTTAAACAAGACTAGACTGAGTTATGCTAGGATTTATGTTGAAGTGGATGTAGAGTGTGAATTCGCTGACTCATTTACCTTTACTCTGGGTGGTAAGGATAGTGTTGAAATTAAGATGGATTACTCATGGAAGCCTAAAAAATGCAGTGAGTGTCTTGTTTTTGGGCATGTCTTAGCTCATTGTCCAAAATAAGTAATACCAGTTCAAAAGGTGGTCCAAAAATGGGTTCCGATGAAGATCACTACAAGTATGGATGAGGATGGGTGGATTTCTAAATCAAGGAATGGATTCAAGTCTAATAATACTAATCTTGTAATTATTGAAAATGAGGCTTCTCTGATTGAAATTGATTGAGAAGTTAATATTTCCGAGCAAGGTAACACCATAGTCTTAAAGGAGGTAGTCTTAGAAGAAGAAAAATGTGAATGATTTCTCATTATCAAACCCTTTGGTCATTTTAGATAAGTGTATGGAAAACAATCATGAGCTACCATCTGAACATAACAAATAAAATTTCCGGGCTATTCTGCAGGTAACTCAGTTAAAAACTACTGTAAATAATGCTCCTAGCTCTGGGTCAAGAGCTCATTTTCAGAAGAGAGGATTAAGTTCACAACCCGCTCTTAACCTTCTTCCAAAGATTGCAGATTTGAAGAAGTCCGCAAGAGGTACACTCTCCCTTCCTGATAATATTATATATATGATGTTCAACATAGGGTGTTGGAACATAAGAGGTCTAAATGATCCTTTAAAGCAATTAAAAGTAAATAATTTGATTAGGTCTAATAAGCTTTGTATTATTAGTATTGTTAAAACTCATGTTCAAGTTCATAATAAAGTGAGAATTAGAAATAACTTAAATCCTTCATGGGGTTTTCTAGATAATGATAGTAGTGATAGTGGGTTGGATGGGATCATGCTGTAGTTCAAGTCAATTAAATTCATTATACTTCTCAAGTTATTTTTGTTAATGTTTCTACTTCTTCTTCGATGAATTTTGTGGCTGCTTTTGTCTATGTAGACAATTATTATCTTACTAGGAATGATCTTTGTGACTCCTTCTCAGATTTTGCTTCTTTTAATAATAGAACTTGGGTGTTCCTAGGTGATTTTAACTCTATACTTCTTCCTTCTGAGGAAGTTGGGCGCTCTTCTATTTTTCCTTGTCATTATATTTCTGACCATTCTCCAAGTGTGGCGTCTATTCTTACTAATCGAGTTCATAGCCCTCCTCCTTTCAAGTTTTTTAATTTCTTAACGGATGAACCTGATTTTATGATTTGGTTAAACATGCTTGGAGTCTGCCTATTAATGGGAATCCTATGTATGTTACTAAGCTTAAACTTGTTTAAAAGAATATTATCCCTTGGAAAAAAGTAAAGTTTAGGAATGTCTCAGAGAAAGTTCTTTTAGCTAAAGAGAAAATGCATTGTGCTCAAGCTCAGTTGCAATCTTGTCCTTTAGATATTGATTTAGTTAGAAGAGAAAGAGAGTATGTCAAATTAGCTAAATTTGAAGAGTCCGCAACAAAAAAACAATCCAGAAGTATATGGTTAAATCTTGGGGATTCTAATACTTCATTTTTTTTCATAACTCTATCAAAGAAAGAAGGTCTAGAAACAACATATTGCCTCTCAATAATGAAAATAATGTTACTCTGACTGAGGACAAAGAGATGGCTAAAATGTGTATTGACTACTATACTCTGATCTTTTTCATTGTAAATATAGTTCTTCATATTTCTGAGTCTTCCATGGGTTTATGTTTCAACTATTGATTCAACAAGATGATATTACTGATTTGATAAAACATGTGATTAAAGGAAGTGGTCTTAGCTTTAATTTTTATTGGTTCTAGCAAGGCTTTAGGCCCTGATGGCTTTTCAATTCATTTTTTCAAAGCTTCTTTGGAATATTATGGGAAATGATTTTGTGGCAGTTGTGCAAAACTTCTTTGCTAAGTCAAAGCTCCTCAAAGAAGTAAATAGTACTTTCATTATTTTGATTGCCAAAAGGAAGAATCCTACTGTTGTATCCGATTTTAGACCAATCTCTTGCTGCAATGCGGTTTATAAGTGCATAACAAAGATTCTGGAAAATAAAATGAAGACTATTCTAGGGGGATTGATTAGTGAAAATGTTTGACTTTCATCTCTCGGGAGGTCAATTTAAGACAATATAATGGTGGCTCATGAGCTAGGGAGAAATTATCATAGATCTCTAGGATCCCAGGAGATGTGCTTTGAGGATTGATTTAAGAAAATCTTATGACAACTGTTAAATGGGAAGATATTATTTATGTTCTGCAACAAATGGGTTTTCCTAGAATTTTCATTAAGCGGATTTATCTGGGCCTTTATACCTCAAATTTTTATATCATTATAAATGGTTCTCCATATGGTTTCTTTGGAGCTTCTAAAGGTCTCGGGAAGGGATGTCCTCTTTATTCGTATCTATTTGTTCTTGCTATGGAGATGCTAAGTGCTTTTATTTTACGACAGGTCCAACTTCAAAACTTTGGTTTTCATCCAAGATGCAAGCTGACATGCCTAACCCACTTATGTTTTGCTGATAATGTCATGATTTTTTTCAAAGGTACTATTTCAGCTGCTTCTAGTCTAAATATTGTTTTATCTGAGTTTAGTACTTGCACTGGTTTGGAAATGAACAAACAAAAAACTTCATTTTTTTCTGCTGTTGTGGAGGATGGTATTATAGACCAGATTATTCAAATTATGGATTTTTTAAAGGGAGAGATGCCTGTTAGATACCTTGGTATCCCTTTAATCTCTACTAGACTTTCCTACAAAGATTGTATTCTTCTGTTAGAGAAAGTTGATGCTAGGATTTTATCTTGGAAGTCTATTTTTCTTGCTTATCATGGCAAAGGTTTACTCACTAAAGCAGTTCTAAGTGGAATGTTTTCTGGTTCCCTTGCTTTGTACTTCCTAAGAAAGTTATTAAGGAGATAAATACTAAGTTCAAAAGATTCTTATGGGGTGGTCCTGATATGAAGAAGGGTTATAATCCTATAAGTTTGTCCAATGTTTGTCATACTTATAAGGAGGGAGGAGTGGTGAAAACGCGGGGGTACTAAAATACACCACTCTTTTCTTAGGCAATATGTACGGACAAACTCAATACAACACCGAGAGTTAAACTCAATCAAGGAATAATAGTAAGAGTTATATCTCTATCTTTTGTGCATAAAACGTTTACAGAATTGAATGCGTGAACCTAATGACAAAGAGATAACTTGAACGGTACCAAAGACCAATGTCAAAGAATCCATCAAGTCATATCCAAAAAACTAGGTCGGATGTCTCTACTATGATTGATCAACGCACAACCTGTGATATTTCAATTATAAAGATAAAGAATATAATGCGGAAAATGAAATAACACAGACATCAGAAGTTTTGTTAACGAGGAAACCGCAAATGCAGAAAAACCCCGGGACCTAGTCCAGATTGAACACCAAACTGTATTAAGCCGCTACAGACACTAGCCCACTACCAATTAACTTCAGACTGGAATGTAGTTGAGCCCTAAAAGGTATCCCACCGATTAAGGTATGGTGCTCGCGCTCCTTACGCCTCTTGAATCCCAGCAGGACTCCGCGCAATTGATTCCCTTAGATGACGTCACACCAACTAAGAGTTGCTTCAACTCAATTGAAGACTTTAAACCAAATCTGCCTCCCACAGATTAAGCCTATATATTGATTTTCTGATTATGATAGAGCGTATGATCAAAATCAAATGAATGATCAAGGTGATGGAAATCGATAGCAATTTAACAAAAGTCTAGCTATCCTCACAATCCGGACTTATGCAACCCGAAGTGCAGCCTAGATTATTATGCACCTCACAAGTATAAAACGTGTAGAATCAACAAAGTCTGAGACGAAGAGAACTTTGATGATCACTATCTATCTTGATCGTTGGAGTAAAATCTACAAACAATCAAGATCAGGATACTCGAGTTATCATGGAAAGATAATTGGACCTGGCTTCACGAATCCCGATGAAGTCTTTATAGTCGCAAAACCCTAAAAGGGTTTTTGGAGAGGATGACTCTAGATACAACTAGGACACACCAAAAATTAGTGTCAGGATTCAAAGATCCCAGTTGCTTGGAGTTCCCCTTTTGTAGACATTCAAAGCATAGGTTGCTTTAGGTTTAAGCTAAGATAACTTTGGAACCAAGCAATCAATGTTCATCGTTAGATGAAACTTTGAATATGAATTAAATAAACAAGATATACACTCTGGTTAAGTGAGACCGTAACCGAACCATGTACAAAGACTATGTTCAACATGGTTAGCCGAAACTACTCGGTACGAACTTAAAAGTTTAATCTTCATTTTTATGAACACACAAGACATTAACTCCGAGTCACAAACGTGTGATCATTTGAGTCTAGTGTTTATAGAGCATTAATCAAGTGTAAATTATCTCGAAGAAATAATTTAAACACACTTGAAAGTATAATCGACATGATTAGTAGATGTACGAATACAAATACATAGTAGTTTGTGAGTCGGTTCAGTCACCGTTCGCAAACCGGTTTGAAAACTTTATACCAAAATCGAGTTCCGGAGTTCACAGAACTTTTTAGGTTTGCGCACCAGTATGCAAACTTTCCACCAAACATAAGTTTCGGAGTTCACAGAACTTTTGAGGCTTGCGTACCGGTTTGGAAACTCAAAGACTGTACCGGTTCCGGAGTTTACGGAACTGGTTCGGTTTGCATACCAATTTGGAAACGCTACCTAGTTCTAGAACACATAACTGTTTAAGCTTTTGTACCGGTTTGGATACTCTCCCCGGTTCGTAACCACAGTTCAAGAATGGTTTGCATACGAGTATGCAGACCTATCCGATTTCACGAGTCACACAGATTTTTAATATGATATACATAAGTATATGGTTACCACTAATATGTAAGTCGATATTTATACCGCTACTCTGCTACTTGTACGAATACATGTAATACCGGGTTCAGACTTATAACAGTTTTCCCGATAAAACTGATTCCACTGTCTTGTATCCGAATCAATAGTAGTCCTATATTTCTCTAACTCAAATCGAAACATTCCTGAATAACATCAATGACAAAAAATTCAAAAAGACAATTCGAGTTTTTCAGTTTCACTCTTCCTTCCTATTGTGTTGGACCTCCATGGACGCAAGTCCCCACCAAAGCAAGGTAGCAAAATTCTAGGGGTGAGCATGGGCCGGTATGGACCGGTTTTCACCTCATCCGCATCCAATCCAATACACTACGGATTTCAAATTTGACATCCACATCCAATCCAACATCCAACGGATTTGCATCCAATGGATGCACGGATGAACGGATTGGGTGCGGATAATCCAATGGATTTGTGCAAGTTAAAATCTATAATGAAAAAATAAAGTCAATATGGATGATTTCTTATAGAACCTACATATTTTATGTATGTATATAAATATAGAAGTGTCGCAGACACCACTCCAAGCAAACACCTTAAAAATTCCAAAACTATCCGTATATTTTCTAGAAACTATATAAATGCACTTAATCTAACGGGTATGGATGTCCAACGGATTTTCAAGGTTGCATCCGGGTCCAATCCGTAACCCGTTGGATTTCAATAATCCCATCCGCGTCCAACTCATTAGCGAACGGTCCGGGCATCCATCCGCACAAATGCGGTTGGTCCCGGTTAAATCCGCGGATTACGGGTAAAATGCTCACCCCTACAAAATTCCATGGAAAGTTTTACGCTTTTTACAATATATGTTATGATCCAAACAATATAGCTGCCAAGAAATTTCTGCCAACAAACTTTAGGCATAAATCTAGCCACCAAGTGTCCGTGATGATGAAGAAGATAATAGACCTTGAATTTCCATTGGAATCCAGTATATCAATTGGAGACTATTCAGTTACCTTATGTTCTCTATTGGTATTCATTAGGGGATGATTTTTATACCAAAGACTGTGATCTGTCTTCTCCCCTTCGGAGTAGCACTGAGGATAATGAAGCAATAGCTTAACTTTATTTTGACACTACACAGCGTCCACCTGAGGTACCTTCATGAAGAGATACTGCATTGGGAAAAATTATGTGTTAGTCCTATCTTTCTTAGGAACAGGTGATCTTGGTTTAAGAAACATTTTTATTCAGATTTAATTTAGCACAAATACCTCAAAGGACTTTCCAGATCTTTCAAACTCCAGCATGCTGAGCGCAACTTCGCAGCTTTGAGAAACAAGAGGTTCAGGATCCTTCACAAATTTTTCCAGAAGCTCTACACTTCGATTATCTAAAAGTGGATGTGCGAAACAACAAACGGGAAAAAGAAATGCCAACAAATAAGAATCAGAAATTTAGCCAATAAGAACACATCAGCAGTACAACCAACAGATAAAGTATCTACAACTGCAAGAAAAGTAGAGATCCATGTAACAAAGAAAATGTATATACCACATACAACAAGCCTCAAATTAATATCCTCCTACTAAATTTTATTAAACTTTTTAGATTTTACCTGCTATGGAACCAAGTGCTTCAGCAGCTTCATGTCTGACCATTGGATGCTCTTTAACATCCTTAAGTATTTCAGCAAGAGCATCACAAGCAGCTTTATTTTGAAGTTGACCTAATACATATGCAACCTGTAATTGGTATGTCTGTTAATTTTTCAAAGTGGAAAAAAAAATGGAAATAAATATCACGCCAGTGACCTTAAGGTGCGGGTGCCCAATTACATCCACAACAATTACAGTTCACTGGTATACAGTATGCTATAGTTGGAGCAAAATGCATCACTCAACATTATCTCAAGGTGTACCATCTCACCATTTTTTGGTTTTCTGCATATTTATAAATTAGAAGAAACAGGCAACGGTGCGGGGAAGCTTATATTATAATTCTATATAAGGATAGAAACAAAACTTCTGAGAATCTGACGGAAATAATAGTAATACAGACACATGGTTTATAGTTTATATCATGTACTAGTATTCTATAGAACAATCGGCGATGAGTTCAGAAAATTCAAATACCTCATGCCGCAGGAGAGCACTCCCAGCACCCAAAGAATCAATTATAGCAGTGACAGCTTCTCCTCCATGATTTCGAAGTGCAAAAAGAGCTGCATACCGCTCATACATACTTTTCTCTTCATTAAGAAGAACTTCCCTTAAATGAAAAACACACACCATTTAATGAACTAATACAAGATATATAGAAAGAAAAATAGATGTCTGCGTACTAGTAGTATAAACCTTAGTTGATCTACGGATGAACTAAATGAAGCTGGTGCCGCAGGGTCAACTGACAGAAAAGGTGATGCTGGTTCATCAGATGTTTTGGCATTCAGATTAGTATGCTTCTGTTCCTCAATTCGGCTAAGAGCCAACTCACATGTTTCTCGCACTTCTGGAGCAGGATCTGACCTCAAACTCTTTTCTAAAAGCGGGACATTAGCCTCTACACCAATTGCTCCAAGTGCTTCTGCCGCCTAGTTAGAAGGGAGAAAACAAACAACAGGAAAGACATACATAATCAGCAATAACCCAAATAGTTCACACGATCCTCCTACAAAATCCCAAAAAACTAAAAAAAGTACCTCGTGACGAACAATGGGATGCAAAGAAAAATCCTCAAGGACCTCCTTTAGGGCAGGAACTGCTTCTGCATCTTGAATTTGACCTAGTGCAAACGCTGCTTCATGAGCAAGCAAATTTGAAGAATCTCTTGTTGCTGCAAGACCAGCATAAAAGAAATTCAATCAAGATCTAAAATATCAAGCTACATCTAGCCTCTAACAAATTTCTCAGACATGTATGTATTCTGAAACTAGCATTCCAGCAAAAACTAAAAATATACGCCCAATATACATAAAACTGAATAAAACCATAATGATACACTTAACCCAGCATATGACATCCTTATACTTCTGAAAAGTAATCAGTAGACTTTAATTTTTAGAGGTCCCGCACTAAGCACTCGAGCATAGTTGACAAAAGTTACCAAATTTATCTCTTCCTATAAGGACCAATGAATGAAATACAGTCAGGGTTCAAGCTAAACCATAAAGGAAGTAGTATATCTCATCTTTTGTTAGCAGATGACTGTCCAACTAGCATGTACAGTACATAAGAGCCTTAATTATTTGCTTCCAACTTGCTTGAGGTTTGAGCATTAACCATGCCAAGAATTACGTTATTGCGATTCGTGAAACCACATAAATCACAGTGGTCCACCACTCAATGGGCTGTCCAGAAAAAGAGTTACCCATCAAATACCTGGGTGTGCCTGCTGGAGCTTCTTATAAGGTAAAGAGTATATGGGATCCGGTTATCGAGTGTATTGAAAAAGGACTGCAGGAATGGCAGTCCAGATATTATGGTATGGTGGCAGGTTGTATTTATTAAAAGTGTACTGACCCCCCTTTTGCTATATACTTAATGTCATTATAAACTATGGCATCAGCTGTTATTAATTAACTTAACAGACTTGTATGAGACATATTGTTGAGAAATAAAACATCAGAGAGAATATATGCACATCTAGAACGGAGTAAAATGTGTCGAGCTAAGGATCAAGGGGGTTTGTGCATAAAGAATTTTAAGAGATATGAACGATGCTTTTCTTTGTAAATGGTTTGGAGGTATTCAGTGGAGCAAGAATCATCATGGAATATATTTTAAGAGATTCAAACTGGCGGACACTAAGGTTGAAAAAAGTACTTCAAGAGGAGTTACAAATAGAATGGAAATATTACATAAAGGTTTGAAGTATGACATTGGTAGAGGTGATAAGACGAGGTTTTGGACTGACCACGGGATTGAAAATGACAACCTTAAGAAAAGTTTTCCTAACTTTAATAAATATCTCAAGAAAACAGTCACTAGCGACAGACAAGTTTTAATCAGACACACATGGGGCATCATCAATTGGAATTTAGATCTTAGTGGAAGTTGTGTAATGATGGAAGGTCCTTAAAATCTTGTCAACAACCATATTACAGAGCAGCAAGAAAACATAAACTTTGTGTTGTGTACTACAGGGGGTTATGGCTTAGTAATGGGTACATCACAGAGAAGTCAAAAGTTTCTGTCACTAATCAAAATACAAGTGAGTTCTCAGTGATGGGATCTGGAAAATGGACTATCCGGAAGGAGGGGTTCTTGAATTACAAAGAAAAAGAAACTCATATGAATACATAGGCAAAACCAACTCAGGATAGGTTAAGATATGAGAAATTAGAGCCTTCAAATTGGGAAGATATTGTAAAATAGGGGTAAGATTTAATAAAAAAATATTATTATTTTTTTTGAAGCAGTAAGATTTAATAATGAGCATCTAGTTAACAGAGAACTTTGGTAACAAAGATTTCAATCTTCATACTAAAAATCAAATTATTGTCCTTTTGATTCAAGAAATAATTAAGAATGAGTAATTAAGTTTTGATTTGAAGAGCTTTTTACCTAGAACAAGTGCTTGACGAGGTCCAGGGCCACGGAGATTGCGAAGAGAGAAGAGAGCTCTAAAACGCTCGGAAATTGATCGGTTTTGATCTAGTAATCGTTCACATAGAAACTTCTCCGTTTCCGGAGATGATTCAAACGCCATGAATTTGCTTGCCGATTTATGAAATCTCCCGATGTAATACCTTATCGGTCATGGATGAAGCAAACCGAAACAGAACTCAAATTACAGAGTCTAAAAAAGAAATTCCACTAGTTAATCACATCAAACTTAACATATCACCAAACCTCAAAATATTAAAAATGTCATGAAGATAACAAAAATCAACCAGGACCCAATATAGGACTGTGTAGTAACAATAAAAAGAGATCTAAATAACCAAAACAAACAGTGCATCTAAGTCAAAACTCAAAATCCTTGTGCAATATAGGTACCATTAACTAACTTCATTCGGTATTTGTTTCTCCACTAACATGAAATGTATACATATAAACCCCTTATAACAATCAAAAAATTTCATCTTTAAACCTATTTTTCATCATAATCAATCAAGGGACACTCGGGCTATCTGAACCCTTTCACATTCATCATCAACATCAGCTGTATTTATCGAAAGTAAGAATTAGCCAAAAAAAATAAAATAATCTGTAATTCAGTACTGAGCCGATATTCAACACCTAAAACCCAAGGCTATGTTTCCAGAAGCATTAAACCAGAACAACTAAATTCGTTTGTACGATAAAATTTACCCTTGATGATTTTTAACAGAGCTCCTTCAACAATCTACATATACAAAGTGGGGTTTGTACTACAACCCTAACTAAGTTCAACCGAAAATGCTTACCTCTTCTTCTTCGTCTGCTTCTCTTTCTCGACGCCTCTTTCTTTGTTATTTTTGTGTATAGGGTTTTAGAAGATTTTGAAGGGGTGCTTTCTCTACTCGGTTACTTCCCTTGGTCTAGTCTTGCAACGTAAAGGGCTCGGTTCCCGGTGTCTGTACACTAACCCGGCCCACACCATCAAACCATCCTTCACACCAAAAAAGCATCTAGCACATGCACCAATCTCCTATTGATTTGTCAGCATAACCCAGGGCCGTCTTTGCCTCTTTGGCATAGGGCGAAACGGTCGACCGCCCTAGGCCCAATAATTTGAGGGGCCCAAATTTTTTTTTTTCCCAAACGTGTCAATTGGTTGTGAAAAGTTAAGAGGAAAAACAATTCAGCCTGAAGATTTGGTGAATATCTCCTCTATGGCACAAAACTGCCTCTTGATTATTGAGGTTTCGGGTATGTTTCTTTTAAGTTGATCTTTTCCTAGTTTAACTGAATAGTTGATGTCGCATTTTATATTAAATTTGGACTTAATTGAAGTATTTCTCAATTAATTCTGTTTGCGGTAGGGTAGTTTTAAGAAATTGGACATGATCATATGTTTTTGATAAATCTTAATCTTAAAACATGATCATACCTTGTTAGATGCAACTATATTTCAAAGGTTTTTTTGTAGTTGTGGGTTGTCTATTATATCACTAAATTACTAATTGTAAGTTTGTGTTGTTTAAACTGTGTGCAGGTGAAGCATTTTCTCAAAATGGCTCCCAAGTGTAAGTCTGGTAGTCAGAAAATGAAGGAGAGAAAGAGAAAAGAAAGACTTGAAGGTAACATTTTCATTGAATTTGCTATGATTATGTTTTTTGACATCTCTTTCGATTTTTTTTGTGTTATGCGGATATTGTAGTATGGGAACAAAAATTGCAGCCAATTCATTTCTCAGATATATTATTATGTCATCTTAACTTGCTGTATTTTTTCTCTATATTGACAACAACTATGTTTCTGGCTTATTTGCTTGTGATTGTATTTATTAGGTAATGAACTAGAACAACCAGAGATTAATGTTCTTAAATTGGTGTTGTTATTTCTTTTAGATAGGTACCTTTCACTTAAATTTTGAGTTGTTTTTTAACCCATATTAAAATTTTATATTACGCATTAATACATTGTTTAATTTGTTGCCATTTCTTCATTTATAATTACGTTTTCTTCCCATGTGTATAAGCAAAAAAGGCCCTTTTTTGAGTGCTCGCCCCGAGCCTCTAAAATGTTAGAGACGGAACTGGCATAACCGCACTCTTTTATTGGCTAAGAATACAAGTATGCGTTTTACGCCGATGAAGCTCACCATTCTCCTATTGGCTTGTGAGCGCAATTGTATTCTCTTATTGGATCAAAACGAATCTAAGTATAAACGTGATTCCAACTAAAGTGAGTTAGGTTTTAGTATCAAGTTTGGTAGTTTTTTCGAGGACTAGCAAAAGGAAAGTGTAGGGTGAATTTGATAAGTGCATAATCTACAATATTTTAGCGTCAAATCCATATGCTTATTCGATAGTTTTCTTGTGAATCGTATTGTACTACTTTTATTATCAATTCGGAGCTTTCGTTGGGACGAATCAACCTAAGGAAGTGGAAATGGCTTTAAAGTGTTAAGGAAGTGAAGTTTATAAATAAAGATGGACCAAAGACCAAATTTAACTCGTTTAATTCCAGAATTTTATATCTTTATTAGAGAATGAAAGAGGAATCCAATGGGGGAAAGAACGAGGTCATTTTGATGCAAAACGAAGAAGTGATCAAAATGGTCAAGAGTATTGAAGTTTGTTCTCTCCTTAAGTTCGCAAACTTAAGTCAAGAAAGTTTCTCATAAAAACTTTTTTCTCACTAGGCTCGTGAACATAGCCTTTTAATTTCTCCAACCTAAGTTATGAAAATGGGATAATTGGAGTTTAGTACTCAGGTTTTGACCAACACTATGGTCTAACATTTGTCCAACGTTAGGGCTTGGTACCTGGATCGGACGTTGACCCGAGTTGACTGTCTATTACCTAACATTAATTAATTTTGTAAAATAAAAATCTGTAAAATAGTGAGATTACAAGTTTATCCCTGAGGTGGGTCTACGATCCAACGGTTAAAAATAAAATTAGTTAATCTACAGCTCGGATGCAGAAGACCAATAACCCTAATACTTAACTCTTTTTCCTCCGCCTTCATACCAACTCAATCTTCGTCTTCTTCCCTGAATACTATCAAGAACACAACCGCCGCAAACTCTATTAACTTCTTCCATGATTCTTCAGTCAAAAAGCCATTGGATCGGTTACTCTCCCAAATCAATACCTTAATTTCAATAAATCTAAACCCCAACTTCTAAATCAAACAAAACCCGGATTTACCGAATCAAACCTAATTTAGTGATTACATCTCAATTTACCTAATTTATGAATCAAACAAAACCATTATTTACCGAATCGAACAAAAACTTAGTTTACTGATTAAATAATCATCTCAATTTCATCGAATCAAAACCAAAACCCCAATTTTGCTGAATCAAAACCCTAACTTTTGTAATAGAAACCCAAATCTATGTTGTTATTTCTTTTCTGGTGTTGATTACGTTGGAGCACTGTTACATTGGTGGCGGACATGGCGATGCTAAGGGAGAAGAGATATGAAATCATAATGAAAAAAAGTAAATTCCCACTTACCCTACCTATGTATCTATGATGGTGTTTTTACTGTCGTTGGGATTGATATTTTTAGTTAAGAGTTGAAATTGAAATGGTATTGATGTTGGTATTGATGTTTTGCTGCTCTTAATAGAAAGAAGTTGTGATGGTGTTTTTCGTGTAGAAGGTCATGTGTGCGAGAAATGGTGATAGACATGGTGGTTCTACTTGGTAGTGATAGAGACATAAATGGTAATGGACCGGTGGTGGTGATGGGTTTGGAGAAGTAACATAAGATGATTCTTGTCCTTGTATGGTTAAAATGTAATTGTTGATAAAATTAAAGGCATGATTGTAAACATGAATTGTCTAATGGAAAAATAGAATTACACTTCACAAGTAAAACACTCTTAAACTTTCTCTTTAATCTGAGACTCACTTAGCCCTTTATATATTGGATTGACTAATCTATCCTTTTATTTAATGTTCACTTGAAGTATCTCATGATGTATAATCATTTTAAGTCTGTTGTTTTGTGTGTCGTTATTCCATCGCGTCATTTTTGACGACGATTTTTAAGGAAAAATCTGTTGTTGTAGTAATCTTTGATCTTTGTTGATTTGCTTGAAAAGTACGTACTTGCCTCTATTCTTTTGCGATGTTAGGAAGTTTTGCATCTCTGTCTCTCCTCATACTTTTCTTGCGAAAGGGAAGAAAGCTTGTTGCTTATCTTTATCTGTTTCAACTCCGTACACAGTTTTTAACCATTAAAGCCCTTTTTCGACACGTCTCTTCCAACCGTTTATTCTTGACCGTTCATGTCTCTTCTCGCATTAAATGACCTCGTTTTTCTCGAGGATCCTTTTTTCCTATATATAGTTTTCTTTTCCCCTCCTTTTCATTCTTTACAACTTCTTTGATTTTCTTCTTTGCAAATCTTCTCTTTGTCCTTTTCTAGCATCGATCTTAACCTTTAACCTCTCATCCATTTGGGTTTAACATAAGAGAAGAACTCTATTTTATGAAACACTTTATTGAAGTTTTTTGGGAAAATTACTCGGTGATAACTATGGTGAATGCGAAATCTACATTTGGGCGTTAACTTTGAAGAAAAAGGATAATTTATTGATTGACCCTTGATTTTAAATGGTCCTTATATTGGGCCACACGTTCTTCTGCGAATCTCGTAGGTATCATCCTTAGGAATTCAAATGGCACGAGAAGAAGAAAGAGGTATGTTTCCGACTTCAAATTTGGCTTTCGTAACTTTCTTTCTATAATTCTTTGAGTTTGTGAAATCTCGGATAGCCGGAGTTGAAGAAGCTACAAAAGGATCGAAGTCGGAGGATACTACGACATTGCTTTGAGATTCTTCCAAGTTATCATGGTCTTTGGAAGGCAATAATTCATTCAATGGAGTCTCTAGAGTTGTGTCTCCTGACCTTTTGAAATAAGTCATACTTCCTGCTAATTGTTTTAATGATTTTCTATCTTCTTTTATAGGTTGGAAGGTCTTCCTTTGTAGTTGCCTCGGACATGAGAGAAGAGGCGCAACAATCTTGAAAAGAAGAGACAATTGAGCAAGAAGATTCAAGAATTAGAGACCGGAAGGCTGCGTCGTCTCGCGATAAAGACGAGAGAATTCAAAGTTAAACACCGAACTTGAGTATAAAATTGTAACCAATTTAAACGAATGTTTCTCGAGTCCAATAAAGAAATCAAAATTTTGAAAATTAGTGACCTTATAGATGAGTTAGGTGTTGATGTTAAAAGAAGACGAGGTTAGAATTAGAGAGCTTGAATCGAGAGAACAACTGAGGAATTTTTGAATGCGAAAACAACGACTCATGAAGAGTCTCTCCCTCGTAATAACAAGTATTCCAAGTTGAAAAACAATTTGAAACAGCGGTGGAAAACTTTAATAATGATGCCGTTCGTTTCGCAATGGAGCCATGGAGTATGTTTGTAAGCACCGGAACATCCCTCGCATACACTTTTTTTGAGAATCACTGTCTCCCGATGTTTATAAGCCCGGTTTACGCGATGAGAATAATAAAGCGAAGACTCTCGCGAGAGCGCCTCTACACTTTCATGCAAGGCCCATTGACCTTGCCTTATCAAAAGACACAAATATGACAAGCCTAAGTCTCCTTGCGAAAACAAAGCCTCATGACATTTACGAATTTTGGCACTCCCCTAATGGAGAGCGCCCTTATCATCTCCCCGGTTGCCCCTTCAAGGAGGCGAAACATCGGCCATACAAGACTAGCTCCTCCCATCCGGTCTTAACAACAATCAGTTGTTTCGCGAGTCTCTTATCCCTTATACCTATAGGGTTTATGGTTACGAGGCTTGACCCTAAGGTGGAGTTTTCTTGGGCGAGTGCAACGCATGCCAAGACTTGCCAAGAATGGCCGGGGTAGGTTCATCCATCCCGGCAGACGCTCAACCGTGTACCTCGGCGCCTTGAGCATGCGACTCTGGGAAGAGACCCTTGGGTATAACCTACATATATAGTTGGGAATCCAAGGTACCTCTTAGGATAGGCTTTCATGGGCCCCAAATTTTCATGGTTCAGGCTTCGAGAGCGGTGTAACCTTCCCCCTGAACCATGGCGAAGGCACTTTAGGTCTTACATTTGCCTCTTACGAAATGTTATTCGCGAACTAGGGTGTACGCCATAAAGGTTCGTCCCATTCTTTTGCGCATTTATATTTGTTAAATCATTCAATCATTCACGTGTCATTATTTGCTGATATTTGTTTGCGAAGTATTCGCACAGTTCTGTTTCACTTGTTGTATTTCACTTTTCTTTCTTAGTCGAATTCTCATTTTACTCTTAGTTTGCGAGATTCTTGCACATCATTACTTAATTTTGTTACTTGCGTCTGCTTTTATTGATTATTCACTTCTTATGCTTTTTGTTCCTCATATATTTTGCTTCTTCATTGTCATAATGTTGGTTCTGTCTCCAGGGCATTCACCTCGCGAGATATGTTAACTTAGCATCACCATGGTTTTCCTTTCTGTTGTTCATTTCTCATGTTGCTTCCAACCCTTTCTTTTTGGCATTCCTTTCTGTGACTTTCTATATCGACCTCATGACATTGTTGCGACTCCTTCCAATCTCCTGTATGATACCAATGCCACTTGGGTGTGGAAATTTTATGCATTGATGAAGTACGTTGAGGCGACTCCCAAGATTTCATGAAGCCATGGCCTCCCAATTTAGTGCATTATACGGGGATTCCACATCAACCACAGAATAAAATATCGGTTGATAATCCTTGTAGAGGTATTCTTGAACCTCTCCCTTTGGCTTGTTTGCGGTGCCATTAAAGCCATATATCTTGTATTCGAGGGGATCAAATCCTCAAGCCCATCGTCTTGTAAGTATGGTAGAAGAGAATATTCACCAGAACTCAGGTGTCGATTAAGATTGGTTGATCGCCCAGCAAAGCTTCTGCCTCATCATCTTCTCCATCAAGCTCTGGATCTTATTATTGCTGTTACGGTTATAGTAGTTCCTTTCTTGTTCAAATTCCTCCTGGTCATGGCTTTTCGGAAATTTAATTTTATTTACGAGTTTTGTGTTTTGGTCTTTCTTCTAAGGTGATATATTCTTTTTTAATAACGTGATTGTATTTTTGACCCTAAAAATTTGAATGTATAACAAGTTATAAGCATTCACAAATGAGAGTATGAGATAAGTATTTTACATGGACTTAAGCTCTGCCAACCCTTTGTTTCAACCGAATACATCTTCAATACTTGGTCGCGAAGAGTTGTTACTTATGTATGCTCCCAGGAATGTGGCTTGTAAATGGTTAAATGATGTGATTGTGTTCCGACCTTCAAACCACTTTAGTGCTTCTCCTATTAAGCTTGGCCTTGAAATATTTGCACAATATGGCATCATGATTCTCCCATTGTAACATACATCTCATATAAGCCTTAATATGTTGTATGTTGTTCCATCAAAGATGTTGGTTAATGCGGGTAGATTGCACTTAGAGGTAAAGTACTTCTAGCGTGAAGGATTCAGTGTTGGAGAATCCTCTCAAAATTTGTTCATTTTAATTTGATTCTACGGGTCTCTTTTAAACTCCATTTGATGCTCGTTATTTTCTCCTCTTCTTTCCTCGCGACGCTCTTCTTCGTTTCTTTCGTCAATTGACGCCAAAATTTTCCCAAAGAAGGTTCGGTTCTTGGAGTTGCATGTTTCCTTGATTTTCCCTATTAGCTCATTTTGAAGATTTTGGTGAGGAATATAACGATCTTCTATTTCTCCTCTTCTCTCGCCATGCTCTATATTCGGATTTTGTGTTTTCTTCATTGGTGCTTTTGTTGGGTTGAACTTGATCTCAAAACCTAAATGTTTTCCATCCTCAATTCATGATTTTCTTGTCAAGTTTGCTCGTTCCTCTGCCTCTGCCGTCTCTCCTCGTGTATTGTTTGTCTCAATCTTTTAATTTCTTCGTTAAATTTCTCCATTCATTTCTTGCTCTTTCCTTGTCCATTGTCCACTTTGTTCTTTTGCTCCTCTTCTCTTTTTAGAATCAGATCTCCAAGTATGTACACTTACTCTATCATAATCCTCGGCCGTGATTCTTGGGAGATTGGTGTTTGATTTTGATCTTCTCCATCATTTCTCCTATTCATCCTTGATGATTCTCTGTTTTTATTCCTCCTTTTTACATCGTTGGTTTTGTACATTTCTTCTTAGCCATTTTTTTTCAATGAATTTTTATCTTCTCCAAACTTTTGTTAATCAAAGAGACACTTTATTGAAGGGTTTTGAGTTCTTCAGGGAAAAAATAGAATTACACTTTGAGGATCAACTAAGACATCTAAGAAAAGACATCTTTACATCTCATATAACATCTCATATAACATTCCATAATTTTAGAGCTTGCCCCTTAGGGGTGAAGCATGATACATTTTCTTCTTATTCTTCTTTGTATCATGAATAATTATCTTTGTTGGTTAAGGATGAATTAAATGTTCTGAATGTTAAGCTTATTAATTAGTTATACAAGTTTATTTGGAGTTTTAATCATTTTACTAAAAAGAAACTCATGCTACGCACCGGGATTAGACCTTCCTATCACTTTAGGTTTTTGTTTGTATCCGGCGCATTCCGGTAAGGTTTTTGTTTTGAATTTTCTACTGTGTTTTATAATTTTGCAGACAAAAACTTCATTTGAGAAAACATGGTGAAAATAAAGGTAAATTTTTTTTTATTATTGGTCTACCCATATACCAAAGCACAACATTACAAACACGCAATAAAAACTAACAACTATCTCACAAATTTGATAATGAATTCTGGCTGCGGATATTTTAATTATTCAAAATGAGATAACAAACATTTTTCCAACAATGATATATAGAGATCAGACAGATACAAAGTCATTGCCATAAGTCCTAATTAAATCAAGAATCCTAATATGAAGTGAAGTTTGTACAAATAGAAACATAAGCTAAAAAGATGCCTCCAATACCTAATAGCTACAACATCTTTCGTTTCCTTCCCCGTGGCTCTAATCTGTCAGACCTCTTGTCAGTACTAATACAAATATAAAAATAAAATTACTCTTCAAAAAATTTCACTTAATCTTTGCTCAAACCTTCGGAACTACATTTATGTTATCACTGGACATGATGATAACATGTTTGGAAGTAGTTAGATCCAGTAGCCACGTGAAGAAAGACCTATTTTCGATGTTGTTTATCTGTTGGCACCATCCAACATTTAGAACTGAAGGAACATTACAAAGGTGAGCAAAAAACTGACTAAACTTTATTGCTCTCGACAAAATCCAAATATCCAATAGGGATGCCAACTTACACATTCTCCGATGTATAGTTTGTCAATTTTTACCATTGAGATATGTTGCATGATAAAATGTAAATACACATAGTGATGTCATCAAAACTACTACAAATTAACTATGTATGTCTCCTAACGAAGAAAAACAATAGTAAAATGTTGAGTTAAACCCACCTCGGACAGCTCTAATAGTTTCCCCATGGTGTCTTGATTACCATATTGTCACAAATAATCCAAAAATAACCCATCAAACTCCCTAAAATACCAAACAAATCCAACCATTCGCCTTACTAAAAAATCAAACAGTCCATGAAATCACCATTAACAAATAAACAACAAAGACTAAAAGAATAACAATGATGAACAGGTACGCTATGAGAATTTCTAATTAATATGGTTGAAAATGAACATTGCAATCGAGGAGCTTATGTAATATATATAAGAAACTGAATCAATTAAATTTTCAAGTTGTTGTTCAAAATTCTTATAGATTGTTCCAATTTTTCATTTCAATCCACGAAAACTCAAAAAGAAATTGCAATCTTTTCGTGATAGAACAGATAGTCAGTCAAAAGCCTTTCAAGGAGGTGAACTTGTTGTCAAAAAGGCGTGTTCATTAATGACCCAGTAAGAACTGAAAATCAAAATTAACATCATATACAAAAAGCGTAAATGATAGATAGTACGTACTAATTGGGGTTTACTATGATTCAGGTTAACCAAATTCATACCCCGAATTAGAAAAAAAAAATAGATGTAAGGTTATAAATAAGAGATACGTGTAATAAGTTTTCTTCACATTTGAACTTCATTTGTTTTTTCCCTTTTCTGTTTTCTATTTCCACTAACGAAGGATAAAATATCCCTTATTTACAGTTTTGCATTCTACCTAACATGTAATATTAAGAATGCTAAATTTCAGTAACTTTTACAATTAACTTGTTACCTTTGTCGGGAATCTGGGACCTTATTCTTTCTCTAAGAAGCTTTTATACTTGCCTTCGGTGATCTTTCTCTTCTTTCCACATTTAATCATTTCCAAAAAGCAAAATTAAACATTGCAAATATAAAAACCTAAACTTACAAACAAACCCGTATGCAAATAATTCAGCATGACTTCTTAACCTATATAATTTAAAAGAAAAATCAACTAATATCATAAATTTGCATACTTTTTGGTAACAATATTGTTATTTTGGAATACTTTCACTTTGTATATGTTTTTGTATAAAATCCCAAAAACAAAAGAATCAGCAAACTTCATGCATTTGAACTGAAGAACAATTTCTCTAAATTATACATAACCAAACCAAACAAAAAGAAAATAGAATTTTGAACCCCGAACTCCCTATATGAAACTCTAAACCTCAGAGTGACCAGTTTAGTGGCATCAATTACAACCCTTCAGTAGAAAACTTAAATATTAATTTTTCTTAGGCATTTCCACAGAAACATAAGGCTCTAAATTTAAATGTTCCTCTGCTTTCCTGAAAATCATTATTGATTAAGGGAAAATTAACTTCACCTGAGATTAAAAAAGTCAAGAAAATTTATGCAGTTAACTGAACTTTGCAAATACTTACATTGGCAAAATCACTTTTTAGTTGTTTTAAGCTTGGTATTGAAAGGAAACCAAAACCAATAGAGTTTTCTTGTTGTTACCTACATTTCATATTTTAAACCCAATATAATATAAGTTGTGATGCATAATCAGTCAGTAACTATACGATAAGATATAAATGCAAGCTACTACCAATTTCAAAACCAAAATGTAACCACATAAGAAACAGATGTAGGAGTAAGATGTATTAAAAATAAGCTTTCCCATGAATTTTATAATCATATATTTGAGATTTCGGTGAGATACTGGTATATAACGATTATCATCGTCATGTTTTTATGTCTCTTTATTCTCCATTTAAATCAAATCAAATCAAATCAACATAGATGATTTATTTTACGGAGAAAATCAGATCTGCTGGTGGAGAGACAAATGGGATGAAAGATTGAACGAAAAGAGGAAGGAAGAAGAAAAGTATTGTTCTTCGCTTGGTTTAGGAAGTGGGGTTAGATTATTTTTTGGCGCACAACCGTATAGGTCAGAAGTGGGGTTGGTTATGTCTACGGACGAAGTGGGTGGTTGTTTAGGAACTGATAGTGTAAATGTGGTGTAAAATTACGTTTCATTAATCCATTGTGTGGGCCATAATCAATGAGAGAGTTCTATTTTACAATACTCATACCGAGAAGTGTCCACATCGACTTTTTGTGGGGTCGAGAATGAATGAGAATTGATTATTTAGTTTCAATTATCATCTTGTTAGATCTTGTTTAATAGATAGATTGTGTGGGGCCACAATCAATGAGAGATTTTTATTTTACAATACTCATGCCAGAAGTGTCCACATTAGCTTTTTGTGGGGTCAGAATGAATGAGAATTGATTATTTAGTTTCAATTATCATCTTGTTAGATTAGATTGATTTTCTTTATTATATCTAATTTAATCTAACAAGAGGCGTGCACGCGAATTGCGCATCGGTTTGCACACTGGCCACCTTTACAAACTGATTGGTTTGTATTGTCACACGTTAACAACGACATAAGTGCTGATATATCTCATTTCTATCTTAGGCTCCTAATGATCCTCGTTATTCACATAAAGCCCTCATACAGTCCCCGTAATAGTTACATATTGCATCGAGATCCTTATTGCATCAACGGCATTCATCATATAATAAAACGTTGAAAGTCAAACGATCCAATGGGTGGGATCAGTAGTTCAGACGGAATTATTTCCCCTGAAATCTAGCGGCTGAGTTTTAAAACCATTTGATCTAACGACTCAATTTCAATCACCGCTTCAAATTGTTAACATGTTTTGATTTATCCTTGCTCCCATTAAAAAGGGGGAGATGTTTACGAGTGGTTTTTATGTTGTTTGGAATGCATACTAGATTAACCAATTAATTACCTTAATGTTAGTAGAGAGTTAGGGGATACATGTAATAGTCAAACTGTAAAGACCCTCGAGCTCGTCAACACTGTTAGACCGGTCAAGTGATGTTTTAGCCGATAATAACTCGATTAGTGTAACACAAACGTTAATTATTAGAAATTAATCTAACAACGATTTAGATACGAAATTAGTATCGTTGAATAGATCTCAAAAAGTTACGCGGAATGGACTACTCGAACGTGTCAATCAGATACCAGACGAAGAGGTAATCAGTAGATTGGTTTGAAGGGCAAAATAGTCTTTTCACAAATAAACCGACATGGGCTTCCCTTAGAGAAGCGTGTGGGTGAAATAGTATTATCCTTGGTCGTATCTTCACCGACCGAGAAGATAAATTCATTCTCTTTTTATTATCTTCTTATTTCTTATTTCTTATTTCTTCTTCTTCTTTATTTTCTTTCTTCTCCTGTTCTTGTTCTCCGACGACATTAAGAGAATCAAATGGAAGTTCTGCGTTCGGAAGAAGGTGGAGAATATCTTTTAGCAGTCGGTGATTGTTGGTGATGGTGTTGAGTATATTTTGAGCACGGGATGAAGAAGATAGAGTTGTTGCTGTGAATCAGGAAGTTAGGGTTTGAGTTTGAGTGTTAGACATAAAAAAATTGAGTAACTGAAGATGGATTGGAGTGGTTTATGATGAAGAATAAAAAGGGTTGACGTTAATTGAAGAAGTGAAGCTAATCTAGAGGTGAATCGAAGAAGTTAGGGTTTTTGTTATGTTGAATCAATCACAGATCTTGAAGAAGGGTTCGATTTAGTCGATGCAGTTGGATATTAGAAGTGGGTGTTGAGTGAATTGAATAAAAGTTACTGATGAAATCAATTTTCAAGTTTAGAAATCGGTGGTGATGAGATTGGAAATAATAATCAAGGGTTCAGAAGAGATGATTTGGGGAAACAACAATTCAAAGGACGAACCATCGGGTCGTGGATCTCGAGGTAGGCGTGGCTTTTCATCAAAAGAGGTGGGAATACATTTGACTCTATGGTAACCATTGTTGTTTCTTTTACAAAAGTTTATGTTTAACAAATTCATGCATTTATGTCTGTACATTCTATATGCACTGTTCAACTTGTTTTACGATAATTATGTTGATTCTGTTAATCTTTCCATGTTTGGAAAGGACCTGTGATGTTTTGTTGTCAATATGAATTGTTTGGGAAATAAGAATTTCCATTTGTATGATTAATAGGTGTGTAAGGAATTGGTCGACATCTATTAGGAATATGATAGGCTCCTTCATTTATATCTACATGAATTCTGCTTTTATGCTTAATAGGTGTGTAAGGAATTGGTCGACACCATATAGGATAATAGAGTGTGTAAGGAAGTGGTCGACACTCAATATATACATTGTTTGACGAAGGAGTTTTTACATTTACATGTTTGTTTATTTTAGTGACTTGGTCACTATTTAATGTTTCCGAAAACATGTATTGTTTTCCAAATCTTGCCTATGATTACTTAGAAGTTAAATGTTAATTATTCCCACTTTCAGTTTCAGAGACAGGACAGAGTTGCTAATCTAAAGCTCCGAGAAGTTGACTTCTTTAGTTGGTTATAATCTGATATGTTTATTATGTTGTATATTCTATTTGTAAACCAAATGACTATTGTATATGTATCATTTGAGAGAATATCTTGTATATATATTTCTGAGCGGGGTTAGTTTTGGGTTAAGTTTTATAGCAGATTCCTTCATCAAATGCTTAAGTATATGATTGATTCTTAGTGCCTCTTTATTTAGTTAATCTCTTGGATTAGTCAGCTGCTAGATTTTGGGGCGCTATACAAACACATGCTTACACAAGTATAATATGATAAATCATCGTGTCATGTATTTTGCAGTGTGGATTTGTTGAACTACGATGTCAAGGCTAGACTTGTTAATGGAAGTCTGATTATGATCTAAGAGATCTGCCATTTTTTATTTGATAAATTTATCTATTTTATAGTTGTAGTGAACACACTGGTTCCTCGTAAGTTTTGGAGGTTGTGAAGAAGTGATGGTCCTGGAGGTAGTGGTGAAGTCGTGTCTGCTATGTCTGGGAAGACTGTATGACCACTACTTTCTCATTCTCATAACTGGTCTTAAATGTCCCACTGATAGTTACCTTCTCATCATCAGTGTGTTGGCACATTGCATGTTGTTGTAAAACGCCGGACCAGTACCCCAATGAGAATCTTCCTACGCGAAATAATAAATTTGATGTCCCGTAGAAAAATAATGAAGTCGTGTATTAGAGCATAGCTCGGTTGAACTCACCAAGCGTTGTTATGTCAAGTTTGGTTGTCATATTTTAGTATCAAAACTCATAGAGAGTCGCTTGATTAAATACTAGAGTCAACTTCGTTTAGGTTAGACTAGAAAATCTAGGAATATTGAGACATACAAGTATTACTTCGAAGACCTGAAGAATGTGAAGTGAACTACAACGACGACATCATCCTTCCACTTGAGGTTAGTAATATTGACTTGAATTGTTTCATTCCTAACGTATCTTTCAAGTCGCGCTATATTGAAAACATAACTGTGAAGCTGTATATACTGTACATATTGTATAATACTCTAGTGATATGACATGGTCATAATAGTATGATCACAGTATTAAGGAATTAGACTATGAAGTATAACACTTATCTTTTGAACTTCGTAGATATGACATGGGATATGCTCTTAACCAGTACCGGTGTTTACTTAGCGCATCCCTAGGTTTTAAGTGACATAAGAAAAATGGTTCCACATATTCCTTTTCAGAGCTTTCAAAGAAAAGAAAAAGAATGAGAGAAAAAGAAAACGACGGCAGCAGAGGAAAAAATCAGGGCTTTGATACCTGAAGTCGTTTATCCTTATAAGGTTTTGGATTGGCTGGCTAATCAGCAAATTAAGGCAAGTTTATTTGGTCTCTTTGTCTTGGATAGATGTAGAAATGACAAATGAATATTTCGTAGATCCATGATTGTACATTAAACATGTATTCTCTGATTTGTATACTAAAATTTTACTTATTCTAAGAGAATATTACTTCTCCGCCTATATAATAGGGACGGAGGGAGTAAGTTCTTAAGGTTTTCTGAATTCTGGTTGCTAAACATCTTATAAACAAATTTTTAATTTTTCAACTTATCCAAACACCCTTTCAAAGCACTTGCAAACACTTGTGCAGTTTTTGTACAATAAAGAAAGAACAACTTTACTCTCTCTACATTTCTTCAAACGATAGTTTTTCTTTTCTGTTTCTCACTGTAAATCGTTCACAAAGATTTTTGTTGGAGCTCCCTGACGACAACATCACATTAGACATCTTAAGGCGTTCTTCCCACCGAATCAGTTTAATAATCCAAATTGGCGTGCAGAACTTAGAGATATGTTGTTCATCAATTATCCATCCTTCTCTAAAAACCCTTTAAATCATCTCTATTCTTCAGCTAATGATTCAGGTAACTGGTATTTTTTTTGACTGACAATAAATCATTCTACTATTTTGATTATTATAATGAGACTAGTCTATGCATACTAGTATCATATTCTTGTTTATGCATACTAGTCTAATTAATTATGTGACATCGTCTCAAAATGATAGAAAGTGAATATAACTTGAGATATAAGTGGTTTAGTGTTCACTTACCTTTTGTTGATGAAGTTCTCCAAAATCTTCAGTTGATTCTATGTATTGTTAGTGCTCAATTGTTGTACTTATTATGGTTTTTATGTCTTTGTAGGTATTTTCGGAGAAATAAGCTTTTGTGGAGAAAGTTGCTCGAAAAGTATTATTTGGGCTCGCGGGAGGAATTTTACTATGCACACCCCAGAATTTACTATTTCCACCCCAGTTGCTAAAGGGACTCTGCTGGCGGATAAGGGGCAACCTTCTTCAACATTCAAATTTCAGTTCTGGCGGGAAAATTTGCTACAGTAAAACAGATTAGGGTTGAAGTTTTGGGATATTTCGAGAGAGATTCAATCGCTGCAATGAGTTACAATGGACCTGTTTGGGCTTAACAGGAATGGTATGGTGATTTAATTTCACCCAGTTGGGCTTGATGACCGGGAAATCGATGAAACGGGGAGGAAGAGTATCACGGGATCAACTGGTCGTAGATCGGATCACTTAGAGAGTTTTGTCGGAATTTTTGGGTAAGTTTGGAGTTGTTGCGACAAGACAGGGGAAATATATCTTCTAGAATCATGAAAAAAGGGGAAGAAATCTTGTAATTCTCGAAACAGAGCAACTATTTCTACGGGAAGAATAATTATGTTATTTTGATTTGTTAGACAAGGAAAGAAGTTGTTTTAGAAGAAGGTATTCCTTACAGGATTTGGACTGTCGAATAAGGATGGTTTGGTAGCCAATAAAAGACGTGCAGAAGAGATAAAAAGGAAAGATCCCGTGGTTTGGTAAGAAAGAAACGGTGAAGATAATCGAGAAGATTTACCCTAGATACAAAACGGAGGTGTATAAATAGGTGAGGAAAGGTCACAAAAGGGATCACGTACACTTTGGGGAAGCTTAGGAACATAACAGAGAAGAAAGAAAATTTTCAGTCGAGTTGCAGAGAAGAGGAAGAAGAAGAACAAAGAACAGTATTTAGGGAAAGTCGTAGAAACCGTTACCTATTCTTTCAAATCCAATCATTTTGTAACAATTTCCCAATAATTATTTTAGTTCGCAACTTTTCTATTAGAGTTTCTCTGTAACAGTGGGTTCAGTAACAATTATATCTGTTACGAACACACTGCTTTATACCTTTTCTTCTTTGTGAACACCTTTTGATCAATGAAATCAACTTTTGAGCATATTTCCAACATGAGGAGCTAAACCCCTTTCTTTGGGGCGATGGAGGAAGCTATTTTTTCCAGTATTTGTGTGGTAATTTTCTATTTAATTAATTATTGCAATTCTTTTTATGATTATTTTCCTTGATGAGAAAAATTGATTTATTGATTTTTGTTAAACAATTGTGATTTCTTTTGATAGAGCATGCTTGCCTAGGGTTTGATGTTCTATGCTTTCGATAAACTGTTGTTATTTCTAAAAATATAATTATTGCAATATATTAGAATCACTTGAACTTATGAGTTGCATGATTATTATTAATTGAATCACATAAAACTGGAAAATAATGGAATCCTAAGTCTCAGTATCTCTACAATCTTGAAAACAATTTTAATTCAATTTGCTGTTTTAGTTCTATAATTTAAATCTAGAATCGAGCTTTCACAAGTCTTAAACGAACCTTTTTCTACAACTATAAAAAAATCACATCAATTTTTGGCGTCGCTGCCGAGGATATGTGTACGAGAAAGAGAAAGCTGAATGTCCCTAAGAAAGCCTTTTTAGCTAATCATGTAAGTTCGATTATCCAGAATACCACTACTCTTAAATATAAAGACCCGGGTTCCCGTACCATTTCTTGCACGATAGGTAATTACCGGGTAGAAAAAGCTTTACTTGACTTAGGAGGTAGTGTGAACTTATTTCCGTACCATGTGTACCTCAAGCTAGGGCTTGGTGAAATGAAACCTACCAAGATAACACTCCAGTTAGCTGATAGGTATGTGAAAATTCCTCGTGGAGTCATAGAGGATGTTCTAATTGAGGTCGGCAAGTTTAAATATCCAGTGGATTTTATTATCCTAGATACTCAACATGTCCCAGACCCAGAAAACCAGATACCTGTGATTTTAGGTCGCCCATTCTTAGATACATCCAATGCGATCATTAACTGTCGAAATGGTATCATGAATTTGTCTTTTGGTAATATGACTATTGAGCTTAATATTTTCAATATTTGTAAGCAACCCTCTGAGTTAGATGACTCGTCCTTTGAGGAGGTAAACATGATAGGAACCTTGGTTCAAGAGTCATTACCAAACACTTTGCTAGAATATCCATTAGAGAAATGCCTAGCCCACTTTGGGTTTGACTTTGATGACGATAGTGTGATTAATGAGGTGAATGCTTTGCTAGATGCCGCCCCTTTGATGGACACTAGTAATGGATGGAGACCTAAGTTCGAACCACTACCAGTTTCTAAATCTACCTTAATTCCTTCTTTAGAAGAGCCCCCTAAGTTGGACCTTAAACCATTACCAGATACCCTGAAATATGTGTTTTTAGGCCCATCTGAAACTTTACCTGTGATTGTTGCTTCCGACTTGGATAGTGATCAGGAAAGTAGGCTAGTCACTGTACTTCAGGACAATAATAAAGATTTAGGGTGGACCATATCATACATTAAGGGTATAAGTCTTATTATTTGTATGCATCAAATTCATTTAGAAGATGACACTAAACCCTCTAGGGAGATGCAACGTCGACTGAACCCTAATATGAAAGAATTAGTTCGAACTGAAGTGCTTAAGTTGTTAGATGCGGGTATTATCTATCCCATTTCAGATAGTAAGTGGGTCAGCCCCGTTCAAGTTGTTCACAAGAAATCAGGTATCAGTGTAGTCCAGAATGATAACAATGAATTAATCTCAACCCGAGTGACCACGGGATGGCGTGTCTGTATTGACTATAGAAAATTGAACAAGGTCACAAGGAAGGATCACTTTCCTCTTCCTTTTATCGACCAAATGCTAGAGAGATTAGATGGACATAGTCATTATTGCTTCTTAGATGGCTACTTGGGGTATAATCAGATCGTTATTTCCCCATAGGACCAAGAGAAAACTACTTTTACCTGTCCCTTTGGTACCTTTGCGTATAGACACATGCCTTTCGGGTTGTGTAATGCACCTTCTACTTTCCAGCGGTGTATGATGAGCATATTTTCTGACATGGTAGAACGGTTCTTAGAGGTCTTTATGGATGACTTTTCAGTGTTTGGTTCATCTTTTGACGAGTGCTTGCATCATTTGACACTGGTGTTGACTAGGTGTAAGGAAAAGAATTTAGTGCTTAATTGGGAAAAATGCCATTTCATGGTTAAATCAGGAATTGTCTTAGGGCATATCGTATCTTCGAAGGGTATAGAGGTAGACAAAGCCAAAGTTGACCTTATTAAAATTTTATACGTCCCAAAAACCGTAAAACAAATTAGGTCATTCTTAGGGCATGTAGGATTTTATCGTCGATTCATTAAGGACTTTAGCTTGATTTCTAGACCTCTTTGCAATTTACTTGCGAAAGATGTTAAGTTTGTCTTTGATGATGCTTGTTTAGAGGCTTTTGAGAAGCTTAAGACGTTACTCACTACCGCCCCATAGTCCAGACACCTAATTGGAACCTACCCTTTGAAATTATTTGTGGTGCGTCAGATTATGCCATAGGTGTTGTGTTAGGTCTTACTTCATGTGATTTACTATGCTAGCAAAACTCTAAATGATGCCCAACTGAATTATAGAACTACCGAGAAGGAATTGTTAGCCATCATTTTTTCCTTGGATAAGTTTAGATCCTACCTATTAGGTTCTAAGGTCATAATTTTTACTGATCATGCTGCTTTGAAATATATTTTGTCTAAAAATAATTCCAAACCTAGATTGATTAGATGGATCCTTTTGTTACAAGAATTCAAGATAGATATTAGAGACAAAAAGGGTCTTTGAAAATGTAGTATGTGATCACTTTTCTAGGCTTGTTGTGGATTCCCCTGACGATTTCACTCCTGTTAGGGATAGCTTTCCTGATGAACAATTGTTCTTTGTTTCCCAATCACCTTGGTATGCGAATATAGTGAATTATCTTGTTACGGTCGAATGCCTCAACATTGGGGTAAACAAGATCGTTCTAGGTTTTTAGCCTAGGTTAAGCATTTCTTTTGGGACGATCCTTATTTGTTTAAGTATTGTCCGGACAGTTATTAGGAGATGTGTACCACGAGAATGACCAGTCTAGTATTATCTCCTTGTGTCATGAACATGCGTTTGGGGGTCACTTTAGTACTAAGAAGACTGTTCCTAAGATATTGCAGTGTGGATTTTACTGGACTTCGTTGTTTAAGGGACTCCCATAGTCATTGTGCTTCTTGTGAGCGTTGCCAGAAGTTAGGGACCATGTCTCGTAGAAATATGATGCCTTTGAACCATATTTTAGTGATTGAGGTCTTTGATGTGTGGGGCATTGATTTTATGGGTCCATTCCCTAATTCTTTTGGTTATCTTTACATACTTGTCGCTGTAGACTATGTGTCTAAGTGGGTTGAGGCGGTTCCGTGTAAAACAAATGACCACAAGGTCGTACTCCAGTTTTTGAAAGATAATATACTTGCACGTTTTGGTATACCGCGAGCTATAATTAGTGATGGAGGTACACACTTTCGTAATAGACCATTTGCACTTTTAATGAAACAATATGGTATTAACCACAAAGTACCTACCCTATATCACCCACAGACTAGTGGTCAGGTAGAGGTTTCCAATAGGGAGATAAAACGCATTCTAGAAAAACCGTTAATCCTAATAGGAAAGACTGGTCGTCCAGGCTTACTGATGCCTTATGGGATTACCGTACTGCGTTTAATACCCCCCATTGGAATGTCCCCTTATCGTCTAGTATTTGGCAAGGCATGTCACTTACCTATTGAGTTAGAACATATAGCATATTGGGCTGTTAAGCAGCTAAATTTTTCACTTGACAAAGCAGGAGCTCACAGAAAACTCCAGCTCGATGAATTGGACGAAATTCGTAGAGATGCATATGATAGTGCTAAGGAGTATAAGAACAAAATGAAACTTGTGCATGATAAGTATATTTTAAGAAAGTCATTTTCTCTAGGTCAAAAAGTTCTTCTGTATGATACTCGTTTGCATCTATTCCCAAGGAAATTGCGCCCTCAGTGGACCGGTCCTTTTGTGGTCCGCACTATTTTTCCTCATGGCTCTGTTGAAATTGAAACACTAGATGGTAGTAGTTATTTTAAGGTTAATCGTTAGAGATTGAAGCCCTTTTATGAACCTTTTCCTACATATGATATTGAGGAGGTCCCTCTGGAGGACCCTGTTTACCTTGATTGACCATCGAGGTATTTGGTACTTGTATGTTGTATATTATTTTTGTTATTTGTTTTTAGGTTTCTTATTTTTATTTCTCTCCTTATTCTCTGTGGAAGGATTATCACGCTTCATCCAGGTACTATCTTTCTGACTTCTCTCTTTACAGATTCCTCGTGTTTCTTATACTTTTGGTACTGTTCTTTAATTAGAAACATTGAGAACAATGTTAGATTTAAGTTTTGGGGTGGGAAGAAACTTTTTGTTTGTTGCAATAAATAAACTCCAGAGCATAGAAATTTATGACTATTAAGGATGACACTAACCAATCTAAGTGGATTGAAGCATCTTGGTTGTAGGAGTTAAGGAACCAATCTAGGTGGATGGAAACATCTATATATAGTCTATTTATAAAAGCACAGAGCTCAGGTGTTAGAAATAACATGGTAGTTTCGCCATATCTCGTTGAATCTTTTTCACTTCTGTTTTATTTTCTTTTTAAAATATGTTTCTCTAAGTGATTAGGTGGGACACACGAATCAAGTTGTTACCACTGCTAGGGTGAAATAGAGTGATTGAGATATAAAAAAAAAAAAATGGGAAAAAAAATGATGAAAAAAAAAATTATTAAAAAAAAAAAAAAAATTGAGACCAGACCTTCGGACCAAACAGAATAAATTATCAATAAAATCGACCACTGGTTCCCTTGTATATGCCAGTTGTGTTGATATTAGTCAGACCAGTATCTCAGTCCATTAAGATAGGTTCATTTTGGCAGTGGCCTTCAGACAGATATGGGAAACACCGTTCACCTTAGTCAACATCAAAACCATCTATGTTTTTCTATATCCATCTTCTTAATCTATCCATGTGATTTGTTGACTCCGGATATTGATGTCCATAGTGCGACTATCTGAGTAGAGCTCTGTCACTTATATATGAATTTTAGTATGCTTGAGTGCAAACTCGTGTACAACAATTGGAATTTCGCATCAGGGTACTTCTTCCTGTAGTCATAAAGTATGCCAACCAAGGAGATTTTTTAGTGCCTTCCAAGGTTCTGCGTAGATAGCTAGGGTCTGGAGTATAAAGGTTTTGTGGGTACACCTCTTGTAAACCCTCCCGAGACTATAACTCGGGCACTAGGGACACCTAGGAGTTCAAAGGCTTGTTGCACATGCTAAGTGCAATCGCGATGCCTGCGACAGTAAGTTAGGATTTTATTTTCTGGATTTGATTTGCTCGAGGACTAGCAAATAATAAGTTTGGGGGTATTTGATAGACACATTTTTGTGTCTGATTTGTAGCGATTCTATATATTGTTAGTGCTCAATTGTTGTTCTTATTATGGTTTTTATGTCTCTGTAGGGATTTTCGGAGAAATAATATTTTGTGGAGAAAGTTGCTCGAAAAGTGTTATTTGGGCTAGCGGGAGGAATTTTAATATGCACACCCTAGAATTTACTATTTCCACCCCAGTTGCTAAAGGGACTCTGCTGGCGGATAAGGGGCAACCTTCTTCAACATTCAAATTTCAGTTATGGCGGGAAAATTTGCTACAGAAAGAACAGATTAGGGTTGAAGTTTTGGGATATTTCGAGGGAGATTCAATCGCTGCAATGAGTTACAATGGACCTGTTTGGGCTTAACAGGAATGTTATGGTGATTTAACTTCACCCAGTTGGGCTTGATGACCGGGGAATCGATGAAACAGGGAGGAAGAGTATCACGGGATCAACTGGCCGTAGATGGGATCACTTAGAGAGTTTTGTTGGAATTTTTGGGTAAGTTTGGAGTTGTTGCGACAAGACAGGGGAAATATATCTTCTAGAATCATGCAAAAAGGGGAAGAAATATTGTAATTCTCGAAACAGAGCAACTATTTCTACGGAAAGAATAATTATGTTATTTTAATTTGTTAGATAAGGAAAGAAGTTGTTTTAGAAGAAGATATTCCTTACAAGATTTGGACTGTCGAATAAGGATGGTTTGGTAGCCAATAGAAGACGTGCAGAAGAGATAAAAAGGAAAGATCCCGTGGTTTGGCAGGAAAGAAACGGTGAAGATAATCGAGAAGATTTACCTTAGATACAAACCAGAGGTGTATAAATAGGTGCGGAAAAGTCACAAAAGGGATCACGTACACTTTGGGGAAGCTTAAGAACATAACAGAGAAGAAAGAAAATTTTCAGTCGAGTTGCAGAGAAAAGGAAGAAGAAGAACAGAGAACAACATTTAGGGAAAGTCGCAGAAAACGTTACCTATTCTTTCAAATCCAATCACTTTGTAACAATTTCCCAACAATTATTTTTAGTTCACAACAGTTCTGTTAGAGTTTTCTCAGAATGTGATGGGTTCAGTAACAATTATATCATTACGAACGAACACACTTTGCTCTATACCTTTTCTTCTTTGTGAACACCTTTTGATCAATGAAATCAACTTTTGAGCATATTTCCAACATGAGGAGATAAACCCCTTTGCTGAGGCGATGGAGGAAGTTATTTTTCCAATATTTGTGTGGTAATTTTCTATTTAATTAATTATTGCAACTCTTTTTATGATTATTTGCCTTGATGAGAAAAATTGATTTATTGATTTTTGTTAAACAATTGTGATTTCTTTTGATAGAGCATGCTTGCCTAGGGTTTGATGTTCTATGCTTTCGATAAACTTGATTGTTATTTCTAAAAATCTAATTATTGCAATATAATAGAATCACTTGAACTTATGAGTTGCATGATTATTATTAATTGAATCACATAAAATTGGAAAATAGTGGAATCCTAAGTCTCAGTATCTCTACAATCTTGAAAACAATTTTAATTCAATTTGCTGTTTTAGTTATATAATTTAAATCTAGAATCGAACTTTCACAAGTCTCGAACGAACCTTTTTCTACAACTATAAAAAAATCACATCACTTAGCCTTCAAATGGTAGAACACAATGATGACTGTTGTAATCCTTTGTTTCTCAACAACATTTCTATCCTAGTCCGAGACTTAACTAATTGTAGACTAGAAATCAAGATATAGTTTTGACAACTAAATTTTATAACAAGCTAGAGATAGCAAAACTTGTGAGTTCGACCGAGCAATGCTCTAACAACTGGGAATCAAGGATCCTGAATTTACAAACATAGCTGCTAACTTAAGACACATTTGGGATTTGGTTTCTGGAAAGGAAACTATCTGGACCACTTGGGTTAAAGCTAATCTTATTAAAAACTAAGATTTCTGGACTATGAAGGTGGCTTAAGACTACTCTTGGTGTTGGAGAAGAATCCTTGAATTTAGGGAGTTGGCAAAGCAATAGATATGGGTGGTGCTTGGAGATGGAAAGAATACAAACTTTTTGCATGATAACTGGCATTCAAAAGGAAAGTTGATTGAATGGGTATATAATACTATTATTGAGTCTATTGTAGATGATGATAATATGGTGGTAGCTGATTTTATCTCAGGTGAAAAATGGGGTTTTATTGACTTTTTGGAAGATGAAATGGAAACTGTGGAGAGTCAAATCTCTTCTGCTGAGTTTAACACTCTGGAAGTTGATCAACTAGTTTGGAGATCTAGCACTTCAGGTGAGTTCTCTCTGTGATCTACTTATCTCTCTATTTCTTCTCATAACCCTTGATAGGTGCAATATTTGCACTAGTTAGGTCCTCAAATGCTTTGCTTTCTTGATAGTTTTTATATCATTATGCTTTGATTTTTGTTTGTTTTTGAGTTTCTTAGGTGTTTGAGGCCTTCTTAACCAAAATGAAGTGGAACTAGATCAAATCCAAGATTTCTTTGCATCAACTTGAAGAGGACAAAAAGACGAAGGCAACGGCGAAAGAATGAGGTCATTCCGACCTCGTATGAAGAAGTTAGAAGCGGTTGAAGTAAGTCAAAGTTGTCGCAAAAGTGAGACAGCACAGAACTGTTAAAGACAGGCAGCACAATTACTCAGGGCAGCCGCGGAACAGGAAATAAACTGTCAGTCTGACAGTGGAATAGATTTGCTAAAGGCACCAGGTCCATCTCTCGGAGCACCATTGTCATCATCCTCTTCGCACGAGCAGCAGGGATAAGATGATGTTGTTGCCATTAATTGCCGTAGGAGCTGGCTGCAAAGGAAAGAAGAATAACGAGAAGGGAGATGCTGCAGTTTCTGTTGCTGCAGTGACTGATGGAGAAGCAATGGAGAACTGAGAAGGTCAAGGACGTTCATGATGATTCCCGGTGATGAAGAATGGCAGAGAAAGAAATGGCTTGCTGCCATTGTTCGATGGCTAAATGGTGATGGCTTGTTGGGTTGATAACTAATTAAGAAGCTTTGGTCTCTGTTGGAGGTTTTGCTGATGATCGAGCTACTGGGAGTTATCGTGAGGTGAGTTTTGAATATGCTGAGAGTTACTAAACAGGTAGTGGTGGTTTGTTGATGATCATGGAGTGAAGAAGGCGCTGGACAGAGTTTGCAAAAGAATGAAACTGCAGTCATGTTGAGCTGAGAATACAGGGCAGTATTGATGGAGTGGTGGATTCTGCTTTATCCGGTAATTTCCATGATCCCTGTGATCATGATATTTCTCAGTGATGGTTTGGGTTTGTGATGGCAGTGACAAGACGGAGAATGGTTATTTTCGTGATCGAAATGGAGTTGGCTGTCAATGGGTTTCTACTGTGAAATATGTTGGAGAAAACGAGTCTTTTTAATGTGTTTTCGTTTTATGGTCTTGGTTAGAATTGATCTAATGACCTAAAGGTCTAAGGATGCTTACTCATTTTCTATGAGTGAATGAAATACAAATATGGATGGGCATGAAACACTTGGCATGCCTAATGCATGTATGCACATGCATAAGTGAACCAAGATTAAAATTAAAACATTTTTTAAATTTCTAAAAGGATTATTTAAAGAAGTTTTAATTCCTAAACGGAATAACTAAAACAAGATTTTAAGTCCTACTGTTTTGTTAAAATTAAAACAAGGTTTTAATTCCTTAAAAGTTTTTATATTCAATGGGGAAGTTACCAAATACAATTTATGTCAAATTCATTTTCACGGTTGTTGCCTATAAAAGAAAAATAAGAGTTTTCTTTTTCTTTTTTTTTTTTTTATTTCTTCATTTGAATGTCTTAGGGGTATTTGTAAAGTTGATAAGGGTATATTTACCAAAGCAAGCTATTATCCCTAGCTATTTTCCCCTCTTGTCGCTTTGTTGTGCTCTTGTGTGTTTATTTCTCCTTCTAATCCTTGTTGTTGAGTTCGTAAGTGGGAAAGTGTTGTAGTGCTTATAGTACTTGCAACGGGCAGTTTTATCCTAGATACGACTTCACCCCAGGGTATAAGCATCACTCATTTTTGAGGTGTACCGGTGAACTATCGTGTTAAGGACAACTTGATGATCAAGTGACTCTGTCCTCAGTGTGCTGTTAAACACTACACTAAAACAGCCATTTTGTGGCGTTTATAAACGTTGCTAATAATTTGTGCAACGTTTATAATTGTTGGTAAAACGGCGTTGCGCATTTGTGTGCAACGCAAATTATCCGTTGCACAAATTATATTGAGCAACGTATATAAACGTTGCTCAATTGATGGTGTAACGTATTGTTTTTCCAATTTGTGCAACGTATAGACTAATTTGTGCAACGATTATTATTAATAGAAAAACACTTTGTTGATCCCTGCTAATTTTTGAAACGTTTATATCCGTTGCACAATATTTTTCAGATAAAAAAAACAGCCAGAAGCTTATTCCGGCAGATTACGCACTTGAACATAGATTCATTATGCACCTGAATATATATTGATTTAGAACCGCATATACAATTCTCACAACAAACAACACACAAACTGCAATTACACTACAAAATCATATATTAATTTCAGTAATCACAAGTAGAATTGAAACATAAAAAATACCACAAAACAAAATGAAAACAACTCAACATCTAAATTGAAAGAAATTACATTACAAGTGAACTTCAACCATTATGTGAAAGTTGGAAAAGATACTTGAGTGCCGGAGAACAACATGAAAACTTTCTCCTGTTTTTGATTAATTCCAAGAAGGATGCATGTAGTGCAAAAGAGAAGTCTTGTCTCATCATTCCTGAATATCACTGAAAAATATGCAAAAAAAAATCCAAGCATCGAGTTTGAAGATATTTGGGTAAAACCAAAGATAGAGCTAAACTATGCATTATCATATTATGTATAACCAACTCAGAGTTGAAGTGCATTATCATTTTGAAGGAATAATACTTGTAATGGTACAAAGCATAGAAAAAATATTATCTGTGACAAGCCAAGGAAAGAAAAAGAAAATTTGCCATGAATATATATTTCTCGGGGCACTCGGAAAACACAATATGAGCTCCAACGAAGGTCTTGCACAAGAAAAGTGAAAGATTAACAATTCCCCCACTTCATTGTAATGTGAGATGTTAACAAGCTGGGTGGATTTGGAAACCCATGAATATTATATACCATTAAAAAAGCTATAACTACTGCTAACTATGATAGCAGATCGACGACTCCAACTTACAAGTTAACTATAAACACAACTAGTGAAAATCCTATGCGTTAAAACGAAACAAAGCGTAGCGTGTAGTTTTTCTTCTTTAGTCGAATCAATAGCGGGTAAGGTTAGAGGTACAATCATGTAGCAAAGAACAAACTACAAGTTAAGGGAATTTATCATATTGCATCCACAAATATGCTTCCCTTAGAACTTCAAATAAACCTATGAGCATGTACATTCACAACAACAGTTTCTGCCTCTAAATATAAATTGAGAAATGATTCCACATATCAAAAGAATTTACGTATAGTCTCAATACAGTGTCAAAAGACCGCAACACCTCAAAAAGGAATTATCCAAGCTAGCAACATCAACATAAGGCACATAAAAAACTGTTAGTAATAGACTACTTATAAACTGCAAAGGACACAATGCTCGAATGTGAATCCAAAAATGGATGACAAAGGGCTGAGGTACCATATCCGATTAAACAAGCAAACTGATGAGTAGTGAAACATTAAGCCGTATCCGCAACGATGGAAGCTGACATACTCAAGCCTTATTGACTCATATCTTCGATGTGTTGCACCAATGAGAAGAAGTATAGGAATCGTTGGCCAAGTTGGCTCTGACGAGGAACACGGGGAAAATATGAACTTAGAGGATCCATATAATCCAGGTTGGACAAGTAAATGTTCTTATATAAGTGGCTTCACAATATACAAGATCAAACCCAAACAAGTAAGACCTACCATTAAGATTGAAATATGAAGCAACAACAAAATTGAAAACGGAATATACAAGATACAAGATCAAACCCAAACAAGTAAGACCTCATACTTGCCTCTTTCAAATCAAACATCTTGAAGCAAAAGCAGCAAACCTAGGATTCAAACTAGTCTAGAAATTTGTAGATAGCATGGAATAACGGTTAAAAAGTTGACTACCGGATCATCGGCGCGATCGGAGAGAACCGGTGAGTTGTGAACCATTTAGAACAGTCTCTCCTGTTTGCATCAGAGTGTTTCAAGTGCTTTTCCGAGTGAAACATCAACCCCTTTACGAATGTCATAAAATGTTTTAAGTACTTGAGGTTTCAAATCGGAATCCGTCATCAACAACTCGATCTCGCCTTCGCTCAACACAAGACTAGGCAGAATTACCTTACCCGAAAAAATATCACAAGAAGAGGCAAGTATGAGGTGAAAAAGAATAAAATCATCATTCATACAAAATGGTTCCTACATAGAAAAATTAAGTCTAAGATACAAAGAAAATGAGAAAGAAACAAACATGATAAGCATAATCAGGTCCGACCTCTAAAATGTTTCCCCGTTTCCCAACATTAACTTCAAGGGACACGAGTAAGCCTTCTCTATGAGGATCAATTGATGGGTTTGTAACCAGCCACATACATGTATAACAATGGAAAGACAAAAACATGAATCATAGTTAATTGGACTACATAGTATATTTTACAAGCAACAAATTATCCATACGAACTATTAGGCAAAGAAAAACGTAGGAGTGACATTGTAACCAAATCAACTATTTAATTGACTAACCAATCCAACGAAGAAAGTGGACAGATAAAGGATATCATTGCACAAGAATCAAACATCATAAATTCGGAACCTCAACATCTTCCCAGAGGCGGAAATTATAAAATTCAAAATGACAAATTATTTATGTAGTTAAATTCACTAACCTTAGACATAAATTCCATGTAACAAAATGATCTGTATCATAAGCTCTGAGTGCTAAACAATATAGATTTAGCTATCTTGACTGCATAACCAACTACCAGGCCACAAGAAATACTACCCCCATCACCAAATTTACAAAACAGTATACAGTTCTTTGAGCCATTTGATCGGGCAATTTACAAGCAAGACAAAACTTAAATTAAATTTCACAGTAATACCAGATTTGGGTGAACGTAAGATGATACATCAAAACAAAAAATCCATATATAGAGAGAGAAACCTTAGTTACCTGAGTTCTAGGATTTTCCCAATATTCCTAACAGAGAAGAGCGATGGTGCTTTGATATCATACCAATCCTTCTTTGGAAACGGATCAACACTACAATAAAACATTCATTCAACAAGTACATCATCAAAAAAAATAATAGAAAAAAACAAGAATTAAGTAAGAAAGAAATGGATTAGACGAATTGATTTGAATCGTTGAGATTCAACATGGATATGAGGTATGCCTACAAGATCTAGCATCTTTGACCAAATAAACCTTGCACCAGTTGAGGCAGTCACCTCAAAGTTATCATCAACAACACCATAAACTATCTTCGTCTCCTGATTAAGAAATAAAGCAACAATCAGGAAAATAATTATAAATCCAGGGCTTTAAGAGGATAAAAAGAAAATGGATCCACTCGGACCAAACTTTAGTTTCTGCGCAAGGAGTGCAACAAGGGGATCCACTCGGACCTCTCCTTTTTGCCTTAACACTCCATCGTCTTATTCATAGCATTGCTAGACAGTGCCAGTTGGAGCTTCAGGCCTGGTACCTGGATGACGGGACCTTGATTGGAGACACTCTCATGGTGGCTAAGGCATTGGAGATAGTACAACAGGAAGTGTCGGACCTTGGTCTACATCTTAATGTGACTAATACGGAGATTTATTGGCCCACAGTTGATGACAGAGGCTTGGTGTCGGGTGTTTTCCCGGATGATATCAGCAGACCCTCTGACGGCGTAAAGTTGCTAGGTGGGCCGGTGAGTATGAATGACAAGTTCTGTAGAGAGTTGGTGGTTAAAAGAGTTCAGAAAACCGTAGTCTTGATGGATGCTGTCAAGAAGCTTAAAGACCCACAATGTGAGCTACTTCTTTTACGTAATTGCACAGGGGTTTCTAGGCTCTATTTCTCCATGCGTACGGCCAAACCTGCACATTTGAGTGAAGCTCAACCTTTGTTTGATGATTTTTTAATGGCATATCTTCAACACCTTGTCACCGGGGATGGCCCAGGATTTGGTAAGCTTCAACAAAGGTTAGTTACTTTACCTATTCAACATGGTGGCACAGGTGTTTACACTATGTATGATACTATGCAGTATGGATATGTTGCATCTAGCTTGCAATTTTTTTTGCAATAACATAATATCTTGCGTCATTCAGACGTTTCTGGTTTTAGCCCTAGTCTGGAGCATGCTATAAGTGCTTACAATCAAGTATGTGGTATTGCTGAATCACCACTTAGTGTCTATTATACCGCCCCCCCAATCTATGCGTGCATTGGCGGTTAGATACTTTAGTACTGTGTTGAAAGAGTTACCACTTAACTTTAATTTGTCTGCACGTGATGCTTCTCTTTGGCAATGCAACAGGATTAAACATGCACAAGACTACTTGCTGGCTGTTCCAATTGAGGGACTTAATCAGAAGATAGGCCCTAGACAATTCATTGCGGTTATGTGTTATAGATTGGGCATACCACTTTTTGAGGAGGGCAGTACTTGTCCTTGTTGTGGCAGAGACATGGATATTTTTGGAGATCACGCTCTACAATATGTCAAGGAGGTTGGGCTTAAATTTCGTCACGATCTTGTTCGTGATATGTTCGCTGACATGTGTTACCGGGCAGGTGTTCCAGCCAGGAAAGAAGTCGACTTGGGTCTCCTCTCCAATAATGGTTCGAACTTAAGACCCGCGGACATTCTAGTTCATAACTGGATTGATGGGCGTGATGTATGTATGGATGTGACAGGTGTCTCTCCCTTCACGGGTGATGGAGTACGAGCTTTAACCCCAGGGCAAGCTCTTGCCAATGCTATTGTTCGTAAAAACGTTAAATGTCTGGATAAATGCACAGAGCGTGGACTTG
Organism: Papaver armeniacum; assembly: GCA_023531295.1. Classification (NCBI taxonomy): domain Eukaryota; kingdom Viridiplantae; phylum Streptophyta; class Magnoliopsida; order Ranunculales; family Papaveraceae; genus Papaver; species Papaver armeniacum. The sequence continues at coordinate 82,149 of JAJJWW010013143.1, forward strand.
GTTTTGGCGTCCTTGCCTTCACTACATTGGGTGAGCTCGGCAATGATACTATCAAATTCCTAAAGAGACTCTGTAATTATATGGCTAGTAATGATGCAAATGTCAAAGTTGGAGATTTTCTTTTCCATAGATTAGGTGTTGTCATTCAAAAAGCGGTCGGGGCTCAGCTTGTTGCTAGACTCCCTTCCAATTTCTTGCCACTTGATAAATGTAACTTTTAGTTTTTTTATGATTAATATAATCCTGTAATGGCCTCTTTAAAAAAAAATGTAAACTAAACCTTACAGGGGTAAAATTTAACCAATACCGGATCCATTAATTCATCAGTAGAGAAAAAACTTCAGTTTGGATCCAAGCAAACCTTACATAATCATTAACTTTAAAAAAGAAAATGATTTCTAGGTTTGAGTTATTGAAATATAGGGTTTCATTTCCGGAGTAGTTTTGATTCATGAGAGAATAAATGGGTTTCGATCTATGAAAACCTGGATTTGATTTGGAATCTCGGATTAGGGTTAGAGGAGAAGAAAAATGTGGGAGGAGAACTTGATGTACGAGAGAGAAGAGAATAAAAGAAAATAAGAAAAACGAACATAAAAGGAAGATAATATGAATTACATAGATAGTTTAACCCTCAAACTAATTTAATAAAGACAAGCGCGTCCTGCTTTCCATTTTTTTCTTTTTTTCCCCTAGTAAATAATATTTTGTGCAACGTATTTCCTGGTGCGCAACGTATATAAACATTACGCAGGGTGCAACGTCTATATCCGTTGCACATTTCCGAAATTGAAGCGTTGCTAAAACCAGGATATGGTGTAGTGAAATATTTGAGTGTTTTATTTCGTTTTCAGAAATTTAATTTTAACATCTTTTTTCAGTATTTAATTGTTGCAGTTCCAACAAAATATAGAAGATGACTTGCTGGAGGTTAGTGATGAGAGTTTTGGGAGTAAAATTGTTACAGATAGAATGTTTCAACCGTAAAACTGACAAGAATAAGAGAAAGAATACAGGGAAACCATCGGTGGGGTTTTCCCGACCGTATATAAACTTAGGGAAAGATACAGAGAGTTTTTCCATCCGTAAGAAAAATCAGGTGAAAAGAAAGGTTGGCGTGAGAAAGAAAATAAGTTCACACTGTCAGTTATTTGGAACCGACATGCCAAATTCGATTCGTGGGCTGGGCTTTTGGATGAATTGACGCAGTCCATTGGCTGGGAGATGATTTTCACACGGCTATAAAGGCAAAATTTGAGATCTTTTCAAATATCTTTTATCATACTTTTGGGAAGAGAAGAACAAGAGCAAGGGCTTAGCGATTTTGGATTTGTTCATCACGATTGAACCTAGGGTTTGCTTTTTTTTTTCTTCTTCTTATTTTTCATGGATTTTAAGAAATCTATGAGTAGCTAAACACTTCATATTGGTTAAGGATGCAGTCGGATATCATAAACCTGCTACTAAATTAATATATTGGTTTTGTTATCTCAATCCAATTATTATTGTCTTGTTCTATGATTTATTATCGCGTATGATTGTATGATTGTTTGTTTAGGAGCGTTACTAAATGACCATGAATGCATATCTTTAGCTAGACTAGGGTTTTGAGATACATAATGTTTGATAAACCTTCTCATAAGTAGCATATTGTGATTACCAATTGTATTCAAAACCTTTGTGTGATTGCAAGTAGAAGCTTGACCTATGTTAAATAGTTTACTCAGAGTATTTATATTGCATGGATTAGTCTAATTCATAGAACTTAAGGCTCTTGGAGGATTAAACCTAATAGCACGTTGCATTAGGTTGTTCACTGAGTAGTATTCACATATTCATCGTTATGGTATGTGATGATATAAGGAATTTACCGGAGTATGCTCTCGATGGGGTACTTTAGGACTCTTGATAATGATTGATTGAGTGACAACACCAGTTATTAGTCGAACTGCATGTATTATGATTGATGATGAACCCTTAACCAGTATTCTCAACTTATTGATTCTCTTTATTCATTCTTTGTTATTATTATTAGTTTAATTATTTTAGACCTAAATCAAAAATCCCCCAGGTTACTTAAGTTTTCAATTACGAATTGAAAATGCGGGGGGTCTAACAACCACATCCAACAATTCGTTTGGCAATATGAGAGGACTTACTCCAATACACTTTCTAGAGAATCAACTAGACAGTCAGACTCAATCTAGAGTAAATATATCAAAGAGTTTAATATCTCTAACTCTTAATTCAATCCGCAATCAGCAAATAGAAATCGGAGAGCATGATTGAATATAAGAGGAATAACTTGAACGGTACCAAAGACCAATGTTCAAGTGTCAATCAATGTAAATCAACAACCAAATGTTGGATATTCTAATTGATTGATCTTAACGCACAACCTGTGATATTTCAATTATATAACAAAATATAATGCGGAAAATAAATAACATAGACACCAGAATTTTGTTAACGAGGAAACCGCAAATGCAGAAAAACCCCGGGACCTAGTCCAGATTGAACACCATATTGCATTAAGCCGCTACAGACACTAGCCTACTACCAATTAACTTCAGACTGGACTGTAGTTGAACCCTAATCAATCTCACACTGATTCAAGGTACAGTTGCACTCCTTACGTCTCTGATCCCAGCATGATACTACACACTTGATTCCCTTAGTTGATCTCACCCACAACCAAGAGTTACTACGACCCAAATTCGAAGACTTGATAGACAAATCTGTCTCACACAGAAAAGTCTATAGGATTGAATAAATCTGTCAACCACAGAAGTACCCAAGAATTTTTGTTCCGTCTTTTGATAAATCAAGGGGAACAGGAACCAATCGATAACCCGGACTTATATTCCCGAAGAACAGCCTAGAATTATCAATCACCTCACAATAATCTAAATCGACTAGCGAAAGAAGATATGTTGGAATCACAAACGATGAGACGAAGTGTTTGTGATTAATTTTCTATCTTGCATATCAGAGATATAAAATCTCGAGCCAATTATTCCAATTGTACTCAACACGATAGAAACAACAAGATCAGATCACGCAACTTACTATCAAAGATAATAGTTGGGTCTGGCTTCACAATCCCAATGAAGTCTTTAAGTCGTTAACCTACAGGGTCTCGAGAAGAAACCTAAGGTTAAAGGAGAATCAACTCTAGTTATGCAACTAGTAACAAGAGGTGTGGGGATTAGGTTTCCCAGTTGCTAGAGTTCTCCTTTATATAATTTTCAAATCAGGGTTTGCAATCGAAGTTACCTTGGTAACAAAGCATTTAATATTCACCGTTAGATGAAAAACCTGATTCTTCCAAGCTAATATCTTTCAACCGTTAGATCGAACTTAGCTTGTTACACACAAATGAAATGTACCCTCATTTAGGTTTATGTAACCGTACCTAAACGTGTACACCATGTTGGTTCACAAATAGTTAACCGAGGTTAGCCATATGATTACTCTCATATCAACCTTATTCATCTTAACCATAACTAGTTCAAATGACTCAAATGAAACTAGTTAAAGAGTTGTTCAATTGCTATATTCTCATGGATTATACAAGAACACAATTGAAGCAAAATCGGTTTGATTCACTCGAATCAATACATGAACATTATAGCCACGTTTTGCAAAGATTGCATTCCTTATTGATAAATGTTTAGGTTCACGTATAACCGATTTTAGAAAAGTAACACACTTAAGTATGCGTATGGGTATGCGTACTTAAGTAACCAGATTTGAGTTTGTTTTAGTTTTCAAACTCAGCAGAAATTCACGGACGTGAACTTTCCGCCAGTACGCGTATGGGTACGCGCACTTTAGGTAACCGGATGAGTTTGGTTTTGGTTTTCAAACTCAGCAGAAATTCACGGACGTGAACTTCCGCCGCATACTTACCCAGTCTGCTACTACCTTTTTGTATACACACAAGTATGCATACTTTAGGCTCCCGGTTTTGGACTTATACACTAATGTGCGAACACACTATGCTTATATCCAAAGATGGTTACAAGATTCTAAACTCTTTATTTCAATCATTGAAACATTCTTCTATAATGATAATAGCCGTTTTCACACAATTAGCATCAAAGCAATTTTCAAGATATTGAAATAATCATTATCGAAACATTCCAAGCCTACATCAAATGATTGTATCACACAAACCATGTAAGATGTTACTCGGCAATTTTCTCATGATATAAGATGAACTTGGTCGAAGATAAAGCTTACTAACACATATTTCGAGAAATATGTAAGCGAGATATACTCAGCTCGAAATCTCAAATGTGTATAGAAAAAACTATATCTTAACACGACTTATGTCTCAAATATAGGAGATAGTAGAAATAGACTTTCCAAGTGATAGATGAGTTCAAGTCTCCACATACCTTTTGTCGAAGAAGTTCCACAAGCTCCCCTTAGTAGTTCTTCGTCTTCAAATGATGAACTCTGTGAAATCTAAGCTCAACTACACTATCTATGTCCTAGTCCGAGACATCTATAAATAGGCTAGAAATCAAGACTTATAGTTTTGATCACTAACATTGACAAACATGCTTGAGATAGCAACATATGCGAGTTTGACCGAGCAGTGCTCTAACAATCTCCCACTTTGTCAATTTTAGTGACAAAACTGTCAATACATATGGATTACAAAATAGATAGAAATTGTAGTTTCTCATCCAAATGCTTGATCTCCTTGGCATCTCCAACGCGACTCGAAATCTTCGTCACTTCCAAGTACTCCATGATCCTAAAGGTTGTAAGTTCAGCATCATAGTTGTTGAAGATCCGTAGCGATAACAATGAGAAAACAAAATGCTCTCAATCATTGTTATACGGTGTCATAGTATTATTACACAACATCAAAGTTCAATTGTATCACAACTTTGACAGCAATACTATGATGATATGTATCACTCCCCCTTGGTCAATACTTCATCTCAACATGAAAACCACTCCCCCTTACATAATGATCCGTAAACCATATGTATTTGTAGTATTACACTACACATTAATTCTCCCCCTTTTTGTCAATATAACTTGGCAAAGGTACGAAAACTAGTGGGATCCTTATGAAATTTTCACAGAGATACTTCATGACCAAAAGAGAATACCATATCAACTTATTTAGATGCCATCATAAAGCCGAAGCTAAATGCATTCATCAAGGATTTTATAAAGATACAAGATAGCCCCTATAATATTCCACAGCCGCACTCCCCACAAAGATTTGGCAACAAAGCACAAGTTCAAAAAGAACTGTCCCTCATAAAATGTCATTCCCGAAAGAACAACAAAGGAGACCTTGCTTTTACAAGAAAAGAAGGATTTCTTTTGGATAAACTCAAATCACATGAAAACATGAATTTGTATCCAAAATATTCAATTGAATTAACCACAAGAGAACCCGTGATTAATTCAATCGAAAAATACAACCAAATTAATCACAAGAAATCCCACGATTAATTTAATTAAAATACACAACCAAATTAACCACAATGTGATCAATTCAATTGGTCATGCTCGACATAAGCGAACTTACGGAGTAACAACTAAAATAACCACAAGAAAATGATCAATTTAGTTTGTCATGGTCAAACATAAGAAATCTTATGGAGCAGCACAGTATATGAACAAAAATGTGGATCGGAGATCGACCAATACTGCGGAATAAACAAGGATTCATTCTATTTTCTATCACTATTTGCACAATGACATATAATAGACTTAATCCCTGTAAACAAAAGCTTTATCCTTTCTTCCATCAAAACAATGACATAAAAGGCTTTAACTTTTGTAATGTCAAAAGTTCATTTTATCTTCTATTAATACATTCACCGACATAATAGAGATAACTTTTGAACAAAGTATGGGATAGTCACAGGTTCACGGACGTAAACAACATATCCCATAACAATTTGCAATATATAAAATCATAAAGATTAAAATTGCAAAAATCATCTTCCAAAAACTTAGAATTTAAATAAATAAATCTAAAAACATTGAAGATGAAAATCGTTGGACATAGCTATGTGTACTCACAATAATGGTTATTCCAAACTCTAGTTATTCTTCTAAAAACAAGAAATAAATTCTCAAAAAGAAGATTTATTAGATATTGTAGAGCTTTCTCAGGGCATCCACAGAGAATTCCTTCTCATTATTAAAAAAGCCATTGATAATGGGATCATTCAATTCCTACAAATATTCAGAAATATCAGTTAACTCACTAAGTTCTCTTTTCAGTTCACACAGAGTGCTCTTTGTTAGAGACAACATTTGTTCATAGTGAGAGATATCTCTTAGAGAAGAAATGATCCGAGATTTTAAATCATTTCTTTTCACGATGAACTCCTTCACCATAGCCCTAAAGTTATTATCAGAATTACAAACAGACAATAGGCAGTCAGAGGAAGAACCTGGATCATCAGTCATGTTCTTTGCCTTTCTTTTCCTTGAGGAAGAAACTCCTTCACACATATACACGTTAACTGCTTCTATAACATCTCTTTTCGTGATACCTCTAGTTATAGGTGTTGATGGGTGAAAACTACTCCTGCAGAATTTGGTAATTTGGGGTGTGGATGAGGAATGAATTTAAACCTTTAAACAAATGCACTGCGCGGTGAGTGCTTGTAGATTCGAGAGATCAATCTGTCCAAGTCCGGCCTAAACCAAGAAATGGCCGTTCCAGACTTGTTTCGGTCACAAAGTGAAGGAGATGGGGTTGATCTTAGGGAGGGAAGCGAAGAAGGTGTTGAGATTGTGAAGGTGTTGGCTTGCTTATGACTTGTAAGAAAGATGAGCGGAGCTTGCGGTTGATGCAAGCGAGGCTCGGGTGTTTGAATACGATTTGTATTAACACTTGGTTTTTCTGTCTCGTCTGAACTTGTGTTGTTCTCCGTTATTCCTTGTGTTTTTTGGAAATAGGGCGGAGACCCTATTTATACAAGTCATTGAGCCTCATTCACGTTTCTCGTGGGAAGTGGAGGTAGTGGAATGATGGAGTAGTGGAGTTGTGTGTCGGTAACACACGACCGGTCTTGCCCACTTTTCTGTTCATCTCTAACCGTCCATGACTTCCTAACACGTTCTTGTGATGGCGCGTTGCACGCGAGAAGAAAGTTTGTTGCACGCTGTAAACCGCTTGAAGATTAAAGTTGAATTTAAAATGGAATTGGTGACGGATTTGGGGGGTTTGAGACCAATACCCCAGTAAGTATCCCCGGTTTGTGACATGATTGATATGCCGGAATGTGGATCGTGGATCCACGAGAGATAGCATGTAATGCTGAATTGAATAATGCGTTATTCGGAAAGTCGATACTTGTGAAGTATCGTGTGTATTTTATGCGGAGTCTTTGCATTACGGTGTGGTAAAGTGATGGGTAATGACTCCTCACTAACCAAATGACTCGACCGGGGTTGTATAACCAAGGCTGGTGAAGTTGGACGGATGAGATGAGCCTTGAGACACTCATCTGCGACCGTTAATGAATATTAGGGTTTTTTGAAGAGGTGCGCAAGCATCACTCTCGACTTGGTCGAAACCAAGCATGGGAAGGATTTTGGAGGGGCCAGGCCATACATGCGTGTTGACGGCATGATGGTGTAGGTGCTGTATTAGTTCCCTCATGAAAGCGCGATCCCGGGCCACTCAATTTGACCGTCAAAGAGGAGTGGTCGAGATTGATTTTGCGATAGAAGTTTGATACCGCAAGAAGCCGCGCGCCACACTCTTTTCGACACGTTTTCCAAGACGACCTAACTTGGTCGGTCTTGGCGGTTTGGTTTGACGTGAAGATGGTAGGCTGGTGTTCACGCCTATGTCTCACCGTCCCATGAAAACGTGATCTAAGCCACCCAATTCGTCCGGTGAAGTTGAGTGGTCGAGATCGATTTGCAATTTGGGAAGTGTATCCACGCATGTTTGAGCGGGCGTTTTGGATTGGCCGGGCGTGATATGCCTTGGCCGACCGCATGAAGAGGTAGATGGGCCCACGGTGGTCATCTTTGGTATGACCGGACTGCTTAATCTAATCTGTGACCCTCCATTCGTGCGGAGAAGATGGACGCGCGTTATGGCTTGAACCTAATTTTGGCTTTCAAAGCCGCGCGACCATGCTATTTCGGGCGGACGAATGTGTTGTAACCAACCATGATTGGTTTTGACCGATTGGTCAAGTGTGTAGGCGGTCACATGGTGATTGTGTCGACATTGCTCAGGGCCCTTTGAGTCTGCATCTACACCCTCCATCTATACTGCGAAGATGGATGGTTGAGGCCGTTTTGCGGCACATGTAATATGCCGCAAACCCTAATTTAGGGTTTTCCGCCCATAATGCTTGGTATGGACGGTTTCTTGGCAAGCAAAGGCCAATGGTCGACCATGCGGGGTCGGCCGTGTGTATTCCATACCGCAGGGGGTGATGGAATTGATGCGTAGTCATCAATCATGCTTGTGGAGTTGGATGGCTATGATCGAATCATATCACGGCAAGCTAAGGCCGTGGGTATTCCATACCATGCTTAGGGTGATGGAATTGATCTGTGGTCATCCAATCATGCTTGTGGAGTTGGATGAGCTGCGATCGAATCATATCAGGAGACTGATACGGTCAAGTCCGGATGCTCAATCGGGCTAGTATAACACGCGAGAGGCTCAATCGGGCTAGTATAACACACCGAGAGGGCTCGGGCTAGTATAACACACCGAGAATCGGCTGTACGGGTATTTCGTACATGGTTTCATTATAGTGCTTGGAGGTTCGTGTTACTCGTATGAGTAACACTCGGTCTCATGCCACAGCGATAATGATTCATTATAGTGCTTGGAGGTTCGTGTTACTCTATAAGAGTAACACTCGGTCATCATGCCACACCGATAATGAGTACGGGAAATACAAGGCTGAATTAAGTGAGGAGTATCCAACACTTATAAATGGCTTTATCTTTTACAAGATGTCGGCGCATGATTTTTACGGTTTTTACAAACTCAACCTTGAACGAAAATCCACCATAAACATTAAGTCCCCCTTTCTAGCACACAATGGTTACACTATTGTGTGGTAGGCATGAGATGGTGACGAGTTAAAGATAAAACTTATGAGACAATGTTAGATGTTACCGGGGAGAGGCGGGTCGTCTGTCCCCGAGCATGTCACGTTCAAGAGACGTCCGAGAAAAGTGTTCCCCTAGCATGATGTCGGTCTTTGCTCGATCGACCTTGCTATGGCCGCTCGGTCGAGGGCTATTGCTTTGCCTTCGTTCAATCGTGGGGATGTGCCTAATCGGCGACATTGCTTTGCTTCGTTCGTGGGGTTCTGCGCTGCTTGATCGAACGTGGGCTTGTTGTGTCTGCTTCGGTTGAAAGTGGGTCTACTGTGTACATGCTTCAAACGTCGCCATGTGCTTCGATTGAAACAAGCCTGCTGTGTGCGCCTATTATACCGGCCTTATGTCGTGATTAACACCAGCCTTTGCGACTTGAGCAATACCGGCCTTTTGACTTGAGCAATACCGGACTTGAGGCTTGTACCGTACTTAAAAATTGTACCGGACTTGAAATCAATACCAGAGTGAAACTTGTCAGGACTTGAAATCAATACTGAGGACTTGAAAACTTGAGTTATCCGAAGCTTGATCAATACCGGACTTGAATGATGTTTGGGTGGCCATTGTGTGAGTTGTGTCTTGCCATGTGTGGCGACACTTCTCATATGCTTTCATACAAGTTCTAACTCCTGTCTTTTATTTCATTGCGGTAGAAAGAATCCTGTTGAGATGTCTTACGGAGATAATCTTTGGTGTCAAGTCGGGAAGTGTTGATAGCTTCAAAGATATGCGAACGTTGATGATGAGCTGTTCACCGCGCCCTTTCAACTATGAAAATATTCGTTCCACAGGATAACCCACCTCATATCGACTTTAGGGTTCTTCATGCTCCACTTGAGTGTTGAAGCGACTCGAGAGGATGTTAAAGTGGTTTACAGTGCGAACGTTGAGGTAGATCTGGAGAGAGTGTTGAAGCGGGATTAGAGAGCGAAGCGGGGGTCCCGGAGAGATCATTGAGGCGTCTCTTGAATAGACTATTGAAGCGGCTTCTGCGGGAGGGAGAGTTGAAGTGGCTTCCTCTCCGGTTCGATTTACCCTTGCGAATTCCATGATTCTTGACGGACCATCTTTCTCGTGTTGAAGAAGTCCTTGGCGACGGTGAAGGAACTTCATGCCGAGCCTCGGTCCCCAAGCGTGGTTTACACGGTTTGTTCGTAGTGGTTTTTGTCGAGCACTGGTATGGAATATCTCGAACGTTGTTGCATCATTGCGGGAGTCGTACATGTGGCTTTGGGTTGGAGTTGGCGGACACGCGAGGATATTGTATCTCGGTGGTTTTCCCCTTGTGCCTGAGGAGGCGCTTACGGAAGGCTGAAGGTTGTATCGCTTTGTTGGTGAGATATATGCCCTTGCGTCACGCTCGTACATCCTTATCCGGTTGTAGCCGCTACATCCATCCATGGAGGAGAACATGCCGTGTCCATTGGTTGCATCTACTAACATGTCGATGTTCGGTAGAGGAGAATCGCTTTTGGAGCATTCCATTGGGCGGAGAGGTGGGTGTCGGTCTCTCCGCTAATTGCTAACTGACGACGCGGTATATTGTCTTCCCCTTCTAATCACGTCTTGCTTGAAAGTCGTCCCCTTTTGGTGTGAGTATGGGTTGAAGCTTCACCGTATGTGTTGGTCTGGTTTCCTTCGAAGTCCGTCATTGTGGTGGGATGACGCACAATCTTGCATGGGCTAACCTTGGCCGTCTGAGAGTCTTGAGAGAAATCACATTGAAAGATGCTCTGTCGACGAGGGCCCTCTGAACTCGAACCCTTGATGTGTGCGGTAACATGTAGGGCCGGTCGTGATCTTTTTCGCCATCATGTCGTCTTACGTGAATGTAACATTATTTACGGGTGTTTTCGATGCGATTAAGACTTACGGACGTGAAGGAGTCGGTGTACGTCGAGCTATTTTGTTAATTACGGGAAACATCTACGCACGTTGATTCTTTGAGAGGCGCAGAGTTCACACAAGCTTTCCACTAGAGATGCGCTTCCTAATCCCTTTGGTCTACGGTCCGTAGTAAATATGTTGACACAGGGAGGATCGTTGTGAGGATCGGTCCCAGTGTAGGAATCTCCATGACAGGACCGTTCATATCGATGTCGCTCATTTGATCGGGTCCACGTGGTCGCGCGGGTGAAATACCTCTTTACGAGTTGCGGCCATATCCGTTTGAGTCTTAGCAAGAACTTCTGCTTCTCCATCAAGTCCGAAATGGTAATGGATGGTGGTCCTCCTCTCGTCCCTCGGCTCCTCGTCACGATGCGGGAGTGAAAGTTGTTGCTCTGGTGACTCTTTGGAGCGTTACGCTTGAGGAGTTGTCGGGATTTGCGGCTGCTCGACTCACGGTGACGGGAGGTGTTACACTTACTAGAACATCTCTGCTACGCTGGCACCGGTGGTAGAAGTGACGGCTGCATAAGGTGTATTGACCACGGTAGATCCAGAAATTATAGGACGGAGCCCCTTACGTATCTTTGTGTTACTCGCCGGGAAGAAGAGGTTGAAAAGTTGCCTAAGGAATTGAAGTGAAAGCGGGTTGTACTTCAAAGGATGAAAGTCTCTCTTGCCCGGAAGGACGAGTTCTTCTTTGAAGGACTTTCCTTGAAGGATCGTAGCTACCTACTTGTCTTTTTAGATGCTCTTGTTTTTGAGTGATAGTGAGGATTCCTTTGACTACTAGGTTTTGAATTAATAGGTAATTGAATTGGTTCATTTTGAGATAGTTTGGTGAATGATTTTTTCGAAAGAGGTTATTTTAAATGAAATTTGCATCTTGGTCATGAATGGTTGCACATGTCACATGAAGTTGCAAACGTTGTGTGAAAGGAAAACATGAATGAAACAGGACATGGTGTTTGATTACGAGCCTCTTTCTCCACGTGTGGGATGCTAAGTCCCCAGTGAATTCTAAACTATCTTTCTTGTAAAATTGTTGATTAGAACTTACTTGCTTTTGAAGCCTCATTTGTATCAAACCGGAGTAGCCTCTCCAAGAAGATCCTCCGCACTAACTTCTCAAAGCTATCCCTACGAGCCAAGCTTCTCCCGAACAATGCGCTTCAAAGCGTTGCACTCACTGGTGGGGTGATGAAGGGACCAGGTGGTAATGACGGTACCTCGGGTCCATCACTTCTTGACCCGATGAGGTGAGCGCCGTATCGGGGTAGCTTTATCTCTCCGTTTCGTACCCACGTCTCCGGTAGCTCGAGAATCTTCTTCATTGGGAAGGGAAATGTAAGTACCTTGTGTCCAGCTTTTCTGCGTTAGCGGCGTTGCGATGTCTCCTTGTGGCTTTGATATGGAACGGGAGATGAAGTTGGAAGACTTGCGAGCGCCATCATGTCTGCGGATTGTCTTCCTAAGTAGAGGGATGTAGAAGGTGTCGTAATGTCACCGATGAGTGGCCAGATTGAACGCTCCCATCCTCTGTATTCGAGGCATTTCTTGATTGATTTCTCCTTCCTCAAGCGTTTCTTGGTTGGTTGGAAGGCCGACGCGGATTGGACAGTCTTAGGGCTTCGGCAAGAGCTTTGAGGTATAAATCTTGGCAAGGCTCCATAGGCCGCGAGGGTTCCCCTTCTTTATCAGCGAGACATCGTAGCATTACGGATAAGTCTCCTCTCTGTGGAGTTGCATCGGGTCTCCATTGTTGACCCAGGACCATGTTGTTCATCTTCCCCTGGGTCTCCTGCGGTTGCGCGCCCTTTTGCTTCTCCACCGGTAAAGATGTGACTCCTGGTTAAAGATTACGCATTGCCCGAGTGGATGCACTGTCGATGCTTCTTGTAATTGTGCCGCCATATCATTCAAAAGGCGAAATGTCTCGCTCTGCCTTGCAGTGATACCGACTTGATTTGCCAAGACATCCTCCGGCATTCTAGCTATGCTTCCCATGATATGAGAACACTTTGTAGTTTAGGATACATTGCGAGATGGGCGAAAAATTGAGGATTCAATTTTATGCAACCGATAGATCAATCTCCCATTGTGGTCGCCAATTGTTGATGGGTGAAAACTACTCTGCAGAATTTGGTAATTTGGGGTGTGGATGAGGAATGAATTTAAACCTTTAAACAAATGCCTTTGCGCGGTGAGTGCTTGTAGATTCGAGAGATCAATCTGTCCAAGTCCGGCCTAAACCAAGAAATGGCCGTTCCGGACTTGTTTCGGTCACAAAGTGAAGGAGATGGGGTTGATCTTAGGGAGGGAAGCGAAGAAGGTGTTGAGATTGTGAAGGTGTTGGCTTGCTTATGACTTGTAATGAAAGATGAGCGGGCTTGCGGTTGATGCAAGCGGGCTCACGGGTGTTTGAATACGATTTGTATTAACACTTGGTTTTTTGTCTCGTGCGAACTTGTGTTGTTCTCCGTTATTCCTTGTGTTTTTTGGAAATAGGGCGGAGACCCTATTTATACAAGTCATTGAGCCTCATTCACGTTTCTCGTGGGAAGTGGAGGTAGTGGAATGATGGAGTAGTGGAGTTGTGTGTCGGTAACACACGACCAGTCTTGCCCACTTTTCCTGTTCATCTCTAACCGTCCATGACTTCCTAACACGTTCTTGTGATGGCGCGTTGCACGCCGCACGTTGTAAACCGCTGAGACCAATACCCCGATAAGTATCCCCCGGTTTGTGACATGATTGATGTACGGAATGTGGATCGTGGATCCACGAGAGATAGCATGTAATGCTGAATTGAATAACTGCGTTATTCAGAAAGTCGATACTTGTGAAGTATCGTGTGTATTTTATGCGAGTGCTTGCATTACGGTGTGGTAAAGTGATGGGTAATGACTCCTCACTAACCAAATGACTCTGACCGGGGTTGTATAACCAATTTGGTGAAGTTGGACGGATGAGATGAGCCTTGAGACACTCATCTGCGACCGTTAATGAATATTAGGGTTTTTTGAAGAGGTGCGCAAGCATCACTCTCAGCTTGGTCGAAACCAAGCATGGGAAGGATTTTGGAGGGGCCAGGCCATACATGCGTGTTGACGGCATGATGGTGTAGGTGCACTGTATTCCGTTCCCTCATGAAAGCGCGATGGGCCACTCAATTTGACCGTCAAAGAGGAGTGGTCGAGATTGATTTTGCGATAGAAGTTTGATACCGCAAGAAGCGCGCGCCCACTCTTTTAAGGCACGTTTTCCAAGACGACCTAACTTGGTCGGTCTTGGCGGCTGGTTTGACATGAAGATGGTAGGCTGGTGTTCACGCCTATGTCTCACCGATCCCATGAAACGTGATCTAAGCCACCCAATTCGTCCGGTGAAGTTGAGTGGTCGAGATCGATTTGCAATTTGGGAAGTGTATCCACGCATGTTTGAGCGGGCGTTTTGGATTGGCCGGGCGTGATATGCCTTGGCCGACCGCATGAAGAGGTAGATGGGCCCACGGTGGTCATCTTTGGTATGATGGGACTGCTTAATCTAATCTGTGACCCTCCATTCGTCGTCCGGAGAAGATGGACGCGCGTGATGGCTTGAACCTAATTTTGGCTTTCAAAGCCGCGCGACCATGCTATTTCGGGCGGACGAATGTGTTGTAACCAACCATGATTGGTTTTGACCGATTGGTCAAGTGTGTGGCGGTCACATGGTGATTGTGTCGACATGCTCCGGGCCCTTTGAGTGCATCTACACCCTCCATCTATACTGCGAAGATGGATGGTTGAGACAGTTTTGCGGCACATGTAATATGCCGCAAACCCTAATTTAGGGTTTTCCGCCCATAATGCTTGGTATGGACGGTTTCTTGGCAAGCAAAGGCCAATGGTCGACCATGCGGGGGTCGGCCGTGTGTATTCCATACCTGCTTGGGGGTGATGGAATTGATCGTGGTCATCAATCATGCTTGTGGAGTTGGATGGCTGCGATCGATCATATCACGGCAAGCTAAGGCCGTGGGTATTCCATACCATGCTTAGGGTGATGGAATTGATCTGTGGTCATCCAATCATGCTTGTGGAGTTGGATGACTGCGATCGAATCATATCCAGGAGGGCGATACGGTCAAGTCCGGATGCTCAATCGGGCTAGTATAACACACCGAGAGGGCTCAATCGGGCTAGTATAACACACCGAGAGGGCTCGGGCTAGTATAACACAGAGAATCGGCACATACGGGTATTTCGTACATGGTTTCATTATAGTGCTTGGAGGTTCGTGTTACTCTGTATGAGTAACACTCGGTCTCATGCCACACCGATAATGATTCATTATAGTGCTTGGAGGTTCGTGTTACTCTATAAGAGTAACACTCGGTCATCATGCCACACCGATAATGAGTACGGGAAATACAAGGCTGAATTAAGTGAGGGAGTATCCAACACTTATAAATGGCTTTATCTTTTACAAGATGTCAGCGCATGATTTTTACGGTTTTTACAAACTCAACCTTGAACGAAAATCCACCATCAACAATAGGG
>JAJJWW010013144.1:0-173468 GCA_023531295.1 Papaver armeniacum
TTTCTTCATCTTTGGACCCCAATTTTTTATATGCATGATGCGTGTCGTAACCACAACAAATAAATTAATATTTTTCCACCTAATTAACAAGTAATATAGTGGTAGTTAAGTTCGTTCCCACGAGGAGCAAGAGGTTTTAGTTGTCTTAATTGTCACAAAAAGGGGGATGTATAAAGCAAAAGAAAATAAACAAAGCAATTCAAAGATAAAGTTCAAATCAATAAGAGAGACAAGATCAAGGAATCCTTCTTCGTTGCAAAACAATGATTCAAGTTATGTTTTTCATCCACATGTTATTAGTCATGATTATCACCAACCGTAGGTAAAGCAGCTAGATCGGTGCTAAACCCCTAAATCCCTTGTATCACCGGATACGGAAGTTCTCGACTACCGGATTCTATTTACCAAACCACCTAGTAGTAGATCACTCAAGATGTAATTTAAATAAACGCATTAAGATTTATGAACTTAGTAGGTTGATATTAGTACTTAGACTCTTAGATCAAGGTCTACTTGCTAACGTTGTTTTCACACACAATTGCTCCATGGAATCCCTCCGCAAGGTCTCGTGTTTGCTACTTATGTAAAGAGTCAAGAAACGATTACTTATCCCCTAACTTTCACTAGCTTTAGATTAAATTAACAAATCAATTTAGCGTGCACTCTAAACAACCTATCAATCAACCATGAATGTATAAACATTCCTATTAGTAAAAACAAACGATAATCATGTGAAAAACCTCAAGATAGAATTGAAACAAAACTCAAAACATGTTAAGAACTAGGAATTCATCCTCAATCAATAATAAAATTAGCTACTCATGTTTTTGAAATTCACACAAATAATTAAAAGGAGAATTTTTAAAGTTCACACAAATAATTAGAAAGAAGAATTTGAAAAGAAAGCAAAAACACAAGTGTTGTGTGTGTAAAAAGGTGTGTCAAAAGATGTAAAAGTGTGTAGAGAACTTCTCTACTTATAGGCTTCAATGTTCTCCAAATCTTCCAAGGAATAGAATCCTCATTCCATAATAATTCAATTTCCAAATTTAAGTCTTTCTCATCTTCCATCTTCTCTTTCCAAATTTGACCCAAATTCTCCATCCAATTCCAAGTCCAAGTCTTCACACCCATGAGTCTAGAATATTCTCACAAAATTCTGCACATATTGGTCCGCCGGAAAGCTGGTATTATGGCCGGAATTTGGCCGGAATCCGGCACCGGAAAGTCCACCCGGTCACCGGTCAACGAGTCAAATCGGCCCGGTCAACTCAGTCAAGTCACTGAGTCAAACCGGGTCAGTTCGGATCGGTGAGTCAGGCATGAGTCAGTGACTCATGATTCTAATCAGCTCAGTCAGATCTGAGTCAGTGCTAACTCAGCTAGGCCAATGCCATCTTGCACAGGCTTTAAGTTGTGTTGCACCATCATTGTGCTTCACTGCTTCACTGCCAGTCATGATGGCTTTCTTGCAACTCAATCTCTGCATCCCAACCTTGTAAATCTCCATTTCTGATTTCTTCTTGAACTCGACTCAGCAGACATCCCATTTAATCGACGACGGTGAACTTGTAGTTCCCTGCATCATATGTAGTTGCGACTCTACCAACTGCAACTCTCTCTTGCGACACGCCATTCCACAACTCATGCATATTCCTGCAATGTCTTTACTCCCTTTAATGCACAGAATCACACCTCCACAATCTCCATTATTTACTTAAACTTCAATCATTCTCCCCATTATAGTTCCCTGTAAAACAGCACCAGAGTTCATCCAACCTCCACTTGAGTCACTACACCTGCAATTGCTCATCAAACACAGCATTGCAGCTACAATTCCTCCAACCCATCAACAACACATTCATGTACAAGACAGCATCTCAACTCATTTCCACTGCTTGCTTCCATCTGAGGCCAACCAACACCTCCATTTCCTTCAATCAGTGCACTACCATCACCATCTGAGCCTTGAAGCTCAAACCCAACAGCAGCAACTCTGCCTTCATCTCACCCTCAGTTCCACCTACACTCAGCCATCTTGCCCTTTTGGTGTAGCTTAGTTCACCTTCAGTTCAGAGCCCCTGCAACACAGCTTTGTCAGCTGCACACCCATTTCATAAACACCAATGCTTATCCAATTTCTACACAATTGCTCATTGACTTGCACCACACCGCAACCGCAATGACTTCTCATACTTCTCAGACCCTGCTCAATCAACCATTATCTCCAATTCTGACATTGCAGCAGCAACAACTGGGAACAACATCTCTTAATTCAACACGGCCACTCCATTAGCACCAACAAAGCGACACAAACTTGTAATTCCAACACAACTGCACCAGATTCAACAACATCACTTCAATGAGTTCATCCTCATTCCCCTTATATTCAGATCAAACCTAGATGTAAACTAAGACACCAATGCCATTCCCAGAACCTGTAACCTAACATTCATGTAAGTCTTCTTCTCTGTATCAGAACTGCGCCATTCATTCTTCATTCCATTCATCCTGCCAATCCAGCTCATACCCATTATAACTCAGCTTCAAATCCCGACATCATAGCAGCACGGCCCCTCCTTTCTCTTCTTGCCATCAACAGTAGCTCAGTTCCATATCTGCATCAACAACTCCTCTTTCCCTGTATGTCATAACAGCTCAAGAATGAGCTCAATTCTTCATTCGATTCTTCATCACAACCAAAGACCCATCTCAATTTCAGCTTCACCTTCACCTACTCTTCTTCTCATAGAAACAGCCTTGAACCAAAATTACCCATACATTGTCACATCCACCAGAACCCCTTTTGTTCTTCCCTGCTTTCAATTCCAGAAACCCATAAAACTTCTCAACTTCAGAGAACCCATTCGAGATCGAATTCAACTTTACCCAAATTTCAATTTCTTCCTCCCTGAACTCATCTGAATCTTCTCTGAGCTTTGAGCATCATCTTCTCGACCTGGTATTAACAGCAGCAGCGTCTCAATCCCTCATTTCAATCGATCTCGATTCATAGTTTCGACATCAAACCCTGATTTCTTCTCTGGGTTTCGATCTGCTTCTCTCTCTCTCGGTTTATCAACCAACAAACCCATTAATTCCTCTCCAATCTCTACCTAAATCTTCATCTCGATCTACTGAATCTTGGCTACAACCACCATTAAAAATCATCATCTGCAACTCAGACATATCGCCTCCATTTCCTCTCTATTTCTCGATCAACTTTCAGATTTCATGGCTGCTGTGCAGCTTTTCTTCAATTTCATGTAATAATAAAATGAATGAATGAGAAGTGAGTTTCTCTCGATTTAGGGCTAAAGGTGCTATGGATAGGTACACCCGCTGATAGATGATAAGGGATACCCTGATGGCAACCCCTTATCCTTAGCTCCAATATGTTTAGTACTTCTCCAAAAGACTTGCCCCTTAACATTAACCGGGCTCCGGATAGTGTTCGCCCAAGAATGACTATTTTGCCCTTTTACTCAAATTGGGTGATTTCTTCTTCTTTTCCTCCGTGCGACTCCAAAGTAGCTATAAAACTCAAAATAAGCGTAAAATACATAATTTACAAGAAAAATAGCAAAGAAAGCATAAACAATAGATAATAAATAGGATGTATTCTACACCCTATCAAATTCCCCCACACTTAGACTTTGCTAGTCCTCGAGCAAATCAAACTAAAAACTCACAACTTCAAAGCGTTCAAGCGTCCCAAGCATCCAAAGAGTTATGAGGACATAGAGTTTCTGCATGCTAGTAATAAGAAGTTAGAAATACGAAAGAAAATATTCTCATTCTTAAATGTTGAGTGAGAAATAACCACATCATAATGAGAGAACGCGTGTTTGAGAAACGATCAATAAGCATTTCGCCTCGACTTCTGCCTCACCAAAAAGGATTTTATGATAATTGCACTCAAAAAGACGGTTGTCTTATGGGTCTCACATGTGTGCAGGTAGGAATGAAGAGAGAAATCATGCAACATGTTGAATGGTGGGAAGGACAACTTCCGAAATATTTTAAAAACCCACATCTTTTAATATTTTGAAAAACCATTTTTCTGACGATCTCTAAGAAAGGAAATCAACCACTATTATAGAGGATGAGATTACTTACTCACCTTCACATCCGATCACCAATTATGATAACACCACTCTCACGGCATCCAATAGAAACGTCTTCCGCTCCTCGTCTTTATCTTCTTGGTCTTCGTCTTCGGTTTCAACTATTGATGATAAACTCTTGAATTTCATAAATCCTTAACAATTTGTAACTCTTTTTACCTTAAAATCCTTGTCGCTTGAAATTTCCTTATAGATTTTTCTTCCCCACGGCTTATTAAATAAAAACAATGAAAAATTTTCTCTTATTTTTTTTTTTTTTTTTTTTTTTTTTTGAAAACAAAAGAAATTAAATACAAAATAAACCATGGCCGTGGGAGAAGTATTTTACCGCTTGATTCTTCACAACTTGTATTGCCTCAAAATCATAAACTTCAATAATTCTCACCTTTTGCTTTTCTTTGCTCTTATAAATAAGTCTTCATACTTGTATGTATAATTATGCTCATTGTATTGTAAGTCCTCAACAAATATGTAAAAATCCGCTCTTTGTATGTTGCTTTACTTGAATATGAAATTTGCTCTTTTTCTCATTCCGTTGCTTGTAAACCGTGAACTTCTCCAACTTTCCTTGTAAATTTTGATGTCGCTCCTTGTTGATGATAATGGTGTTTCTATGGATCCGTTGTTGTGGAGAGAATGGCGCTAATATGCAAATCGAACTACAAGAAGGAGGCTTTCATCTATATACGTCACCCTTATGATTGACAAAATTAGCACTCAAGAGATCAAAGAGTAGTGCTTCTATTGGTGGGAGGTTGGGTAGCTCACCATTCTACCCGGAATTAACGTACGGTGACACACACTCAAAAGAAAGCTCTTTAGTAGATGGAAAAATTTCTGGTCGGTGCCTCACATGATATAAATACGGGTAGTCTCCACTAATGATTGATCAGCAACTCTAATAATGCATTTCTCCATGCACCAAATTTGCATCACCGGCATGATTAAATCCATTATTTAACACTCTAACAAGCAAGAAATCCGAATGTAGTTCTCTAACACTTCCAAGTTTAGTTATGTCGGTCAGAATCTATATGTAAACATACCTAGAAGTATGCTAGTGACTCTAAAATCTCTAAAAGTTGGAGGTTTTATGTAAAACTTTTTTTTTATTTAAAAATACATGCTTAACCACTCCCCCACACTTAAACCTTACATTGTCCTCAATGTAATTGAATCGTCCTAGTAGAGTCAAGGTGGGAAATTTTAACATGATATGGAACAAGAAAAATAAACAAAAATAAAAAGCAAAAGGATAAGAAATACAAAACCTATGGGTTGCCTCCCATTAAGCGCTTGTTTTAAAGTCGACGGCCCGACTTAGCTCTTGCTGCACATTACTCCTCCAGAGGGAGTGAATCTCCAAATAGAAGTTCATCCAAATTCACATAAGCGATGTTCTCATAGTATGGCTTCAATCTATGGCCGTTGACTTTGGAAACCGAATTGTCTCTAAGACTAGTAATTTCAACTGCACCATGAGGAAAAACATTAGTAACAACATATGGTCCAATCCAACGGGACCTTAACTTTCCGGGAAATAGTTTAAGGCGAGAATGATATAAAAGGACTTTTTGTCCCACGATGAAGCTTTTACGAGAAATCATCTTGTCATGAAAAAGCTTGGTCTTTTCCTTGTAAATACGGGCACTCTCGTAAGCATCATTACGTATCTCCTCTAGCTCATTTAGTTGTAACTTTCTTTGTTTCCCCGCTTCATCATACTCCATGTTGAATTTCTTTATCGCCCAATAAGCCTTATGTTCAAGTTCAACCGGAAGATGACAAGCCTTGCCATAAACCAACCGATATGGAGACATACCAATCGGTGTCTTATACGCCGTTCTATACGCCCAAAGTGCATCGTTAAGCTTAAAGCTCCAATCTTTTCTTGTGGTATTCACCGTTTTCTCAAGAATGGACTTGATCTCACGATTTGAAATTTCCGCCTGTCCACTAGTTTGTGGATGGTAAGGCGTACCAATTTTGTGTGTTATGTTGTACTTCTTGAGGAGAGCGTGGAAAGCCTTCTTGAAATATGAGCCTCCATCGCTTATCACCACTCTTGGTGTACCATGCCTATTGAATATGTTTTCTCTTACAAAATCACAAACAACTTGAGAGTCATTAGTTTTGGTGGCTCTAGCTTCCACCCATTTCGAAACATAATCTACGGCAAGAAGTATATAAAAGTTTCCATTCGAATTGACAAAAGGGCCCATAAAATCGATACCCCACACATCAAAAATCTCAACGGCGAGAATTGGTGTGAGTGGCATTTGATTTCGAGCACCTAGATTTCCCGTTCGTTGACATCTATCACGATTTACAAAAAACATATGAATCTTCAAACAAGGTGGGCCAATAAAATCCACTCTCGAGAACTTTGAGAGCGGTGCGTTTAGAACCAAAATGGCCACCACAAGCAAAAGTGTGGCAAAAGGAGAGAATGGATTGAAATTCGGAGTTAGGTACGCACCTTCGTATTGTTTGATCAACGCCATATTTTCATAAGTATGGTTCATCCCACACATATTGCTTAGCTATCTTCTTAAGTTTCATCTTTTGGAAGTTACACATTGTATTAGGTACTTTCCTTGTCACCAAGTAATTCACTATATCCGCATACTAAGGTGTTGATTCTTCCATGGAGAAAAGTTGTTCGTCCGGAAAGCGGTCTTGTAATGGAAGTTCTTCTTGAGAAATAACAAGTCTACTAAGATGATCCGCAACGGTATTCTCCACACCTCTCTTGTCTCGAATTTCTATGTCGAACTCTTGTAGCAATAAAATCCACCGGATTAATCTTGGCTTAGCTTCTTTCTTCTTTATTAAGTGTCTTAGCGCGGCATGATCGGAATACACAATAACCTTTGTACCCACCAAGTATGATCGAAATTTTTCCAATGCAAAAACTATAGCCAATAACTCCTTTTCCGTGGTAGAATAATTGATTTGTGCATCATTAAGGGTCCTAGATGCATAATAGATGACATGGGACAACTTGTCCACTCTTTGACCCAAAACGGCTCCAAGCGCATAATCACTAGCATCACACATTAATTCAAATGGAAGATTCCAATCCGGTGACTTGATAATCGGCGCACTTGTCAACATTTCCTTCAATGTGTAAAAAGCATCCTTGCATTCCTTGTTGAAGTCAAAAGGTACCTCCTTTTATAATAACTTGCACATCGGCATGGAGATTTTGGAGAAATGCTTGATAAACCGCCTATAGAAACCTGCATGGTCAAGAAAAGAACGGATTTCCCTCACCGAAGTGGGATATTATAAGTTTCTTATTAAATCTATCTTTAACTTGTCCACTCGAGCCCTAGAGAGGACACAATGTGACCAAGTACTATGCCGTGGTTTACCATAAAGTGATATTTCTCCCAATTAAGGACAAGGTTTGTGTCTATGCATCGTTTAAGAACTAGTTCAAGGTTGTTTAAACAACCATCAAAAGAATTGCCATAAACACTAAAGTCATCCATAAATACCTCGATGATGCGCTCCACATAATCCGAGAATATACTTACCATGCATCTTTGAAAAGTAGCCGGCGCATTGCAAAGGCCAAATGGCATCCGTCTATATGCAAACGTTCCAAACGGACAAGTGAAAGTGGTCTTCTCTTGGTCCTCCGGTGCAATAACAATTTGGTTGTATCCCGAATAACCATCCAAGAAACAATAATAAGAATGCCCCGCTAACCGTTCCAACATTTGATCAATGAAAGGTAAAGGAAAGTGATCCTTTCGGGTTGCGGAATTAAGCTTTCTATAGTCAATGCACACTCTCCAACCGGTTTGAACTCTTGTAGGAACAAGTTCATCGTCTTGATTTCGAACAACCGTGACTCCGGACTTCTTTGGTACCACTTGTACTTAGGACTAACCCACTTGCTATCGGAAATTGGGTAGATTACCCCCACACTTAGCAATTTGAGTATCTCTTTCTTCACAACCTCCATCATGGGAGGATTAAGCCGACGTTGAGCATCACGTACCGGCTTCACGTTCTCTTCCATTAGATTCCTATGCATGCACATGGATGGACTAATGCCTTTAATGTCCGCAATTGTCCACCCAATAGCCGTTTTGTGCTCTCTCAAGACTCTAAGCAAACGGTCTTCTTGTACCGGTGTGAGGTTCTTTGCAATAATCACCGGAAGCTCATCTCCATCTCCCAAGAAAGCATACTTCAAATGGTCCGGAAGTGGCTTCAATTCTAGTTTGGGCGCCTTCACAATAGATGGTACAAGTATTTCATCATTCACGGGTAAAGAAATATATGAAACATTACCCTTTTTAGCTTCTTGCAATGTCGCCAAGGCACCACACATCTCCACCAATTCCTTGGAGATTTCAACATCCAAGTTAGACAAGCCGTGGATGTCCAATTCAATGCTCTTTTGCAACACCACATCAAGTTCATCCTCTTGATTCAATTCCACAATTTGTTGCGCTAATGAATCAACCACATCAACGGAGTAAACGGAATGCACATCACTTGGGTAGCGCATGGCTTCAAATATGTTAAAGTGTATTATCTCCTTGTCTAATTCCATAGTAAGTGTACCCTTATCAACATCAATCTTCGTCTTTGCAGTCTTCATAAATGGCCTCCCAAGAAGTAAAGAAGTAGATGATCGGTTCTCATTGTTGTCCATATCCACCATGAAGAAATCAACCGGAAAAATAAGCTCATTTACTTGCACTAGCACGTCTTCTACAAGTCCCTTAGGATATATGTTAGACTTGTTTGCTAATTGGATAATAACTCTTGTCTCTTTCAAAGGTCCAAGATTCAAGGAGTCATATATTTCGGCCGACATCACACTAATGGAAGCACCCAAGTCAAGTAGAGCATGTTCAAACCTTTTCTTACCAATAGTAATTGGCACCGTGAAACCACCGGGATCCGTGCACTTTGTAGGCATCTTCTTTAATAGCATAGCCGACGCACTCTTGCCAACTTTAGTAATTTCATTATCAAGCAACCTATCCTTCTTTGTGCATAATTCCTTCATGAACTTTGCATACCTTGGCATTGTCTTGATGGCCTCAATGAATGGGATGTTGATTTCAATCTTCTTGAAAATATCCATGAGTGCCTTATCTTGAGCTTCTTTCTTGGATTTAGCAAAACGACTAGGAAAAGAAGGTGGAGTAGTGAAAGTAGGAACCGGTTCCTTGGATTGGTCGGTTGATGTTGAATTCTCCTTTGGTGCGGCTTCCTCCTTGTCTTTGACTACCTCTTCACTAACTTCTTCATGATGACTTGGACCCTCCACTTGTCTTCCAATTCGTAAGGTAACCGCATTAACATTCTCTCTTGGATTAACAAATGGTTGTGAAGGAAGTTTTGTGGATGCTTGAGATTTCAATAAGTTCACATTGGTCGCCAATTGCCCCATTTGAGTTTGTAAATCCTTGATGGCCGATTCATTCTTTTGTTGGCTTTGTTGGAACATAGAAGTAAGACCTTGCATACCTTGCATTAACTCATTGAGCTTATCATCATTCGAAGAATCACGCTCCTTGACTTGTTGTGGTTGGAATTGTTGTTGAGGTTGGAAGCGTGATTGTTGGAAACCACCTTGTTGCGCATATGGATTAGGAGCCGCCGCTTGCTTGTTTGCATAACTAAAGTTAGGATGATCCTTCCAACTGGGATTATAGGTATTGGAGTATGGATCGTACCTTGGCCTTTGATTTGGATATAAAGCATTTACTTGTTCGGTCTCACCATCCGGAATAATTACCGCGGCCATCCTTTGAATCATTATCTCCATGTTACCCATTCTTTTATCAAGATGTGATGATAAATCACTAACTTCATGCACTCGCCTAACCATGGGTTCATCTCTTGTGTAGAATTGTTGCGAGTTCGCAGCCATACTTTCAATCAAATCGGTAGCTTGGGTCACCGTCTTGTTCACTAGTGCACCACCACCCGCGGCGTCAAGAAGAGACCTATCACTTGGGTGGAGAGCTTCGTAGAAGTATTGGAGTATCAGAACGTCACTAAATTGATGGTGTGGACAGCTTGCCACCAACCTCCAACAATCATACAACGACTCTCCCACATGTTGCTTCAACCCACAAATCTCCTTGCGAATTTGAGTAGCTTTGGATGCGGGAAAATATCTCTCGAGGAAAAGTTTCTTCATACCATTCCATGTTGTGATACTTCCGGAAGGAAAATAATATAAGACGCATTGCCCGCCAAAGAAAACGGGAAAGCTTTCAACATTGCTCCATCCGCATTAGTCTCCGGTGGAAGCATAGCCATAACTATGGTATAGAAGTCCATAAGATGTTTGTTTGGGTCTTCATTCACCATGCCATGAAACTTTGGTAACTCTCTAATCAACCCCGGCTTGATCTCGAAGGTTGAGTTAGTTTGGATATACCATTGTTGTGTATCGAGCTTGTGAGAAGCTAGGTCCTTGAGTGTACGATCAGCCATTGCTTCTTCCTCTTTGTCCGAATCTGCGAATTCACTTGATGAAGAAGGAGGAAGTGGAGTGTTAACCGCTCGAATGAAATCCTTTAGTTGAGTGCCGGATCGAAGACGTATTGGACTTGGTCTGCCCTTTTTAAGCATTCACCAAAGGTATAACACCTGAAACAAGATTCTCAAAAACTAAGTTAGATACGGTATAGAATCTAACAAAGCAAGAATAAAGCAAAAAGAAAAATAAAAACAACTAAAATCGTCCGCTGCTCCCCGACAACGGCGCCAAAATTTGATGCGTGTCGTAACCACAACAAATTAATTAATATTTTTCCACCTAATTAACATGTAATATAGTGGTAGTTAAGTTCGTTCCCACGAGGAGCAAGAGGTTTTAGTTGTCTTAATTGTCACAAAAGGGGGGATGTATAAAGCAAAAGAAAATAAACAAAGCAATTCAAAGATAAAGTTGAAATCAATAAGAGAGACAAGATCAAGGAATCCTTCTTCGTTGCAAAACAATGATTCAAGTTATGTTTTTCATCCACATGTTATTAGTCACTGATTATCACCAACCGTAGGTAAAGCAGCTAGATCAGTGCTAAACCCCTAAATCCCTTGTATCACCGGATACGGAAGTTCTCGACTACAGGATTCTATTTACCAAACCACCTAGTAGTAGATCACTCAAGATGTAATTTAAATAAACGCATTAAGATTTATGAACTTATTAGGTTGATATTAGTAGTTAGACTCTTAGATCAAGGTCTACTTGCTAACGTTGTTTTCACACACAATTGCTCGACGGAATCCCTCCGCAAGGTCTTGTGTTTGCTACTTATGTAAAGAGTCAAGAAACGATTACTTATCCCCTAACTTTCACTAGCTTTAGATTAAATTAACAAATCAATTTAGCGTGCACTCTAAACAACCTATCAATCAACCATGAATGTATACACATTCCTATTAGTAAAAACAAACGATAATCATGTGAAAAACCTCAAGATAGAATTGAAACAAAACTCAAAACATGTTAAGAACTAGGAATTCATCCTCAATCAATAATAAAATTAGCTACTCATGTTTTTGAAATTCACACAAATAATTAAAAGGAGAATTTTTAAAGTTCACAAATAATTAAAAAGAAGAATTTGAAAAGAACGCAAAAACACAAGTGTTGTGTGTGTAAAAATGTGTGTCAAAAGATGTAAAAGTGTGTAGAGAACTTCTCTACTTATAGGCTTCAATGTTCTCCAAATCTTCCAAGGAATAGAATCCTCATTCCATAATAATTCAATTTCCAAATTTAAGTCTTTCTCATCTTCCATCTTCTCTTTCCAAATTTGACCCAAATTCTCCATCCAATTCCAAGTCCAAGTCTTCACACCCGTGAGTATAGAATATTCTCACAAAATTTTGCACATATTGGTCCGCCGGAAAGCTGGTATTATGGCCGGAATTTGGCCGGAATCCGGCACCGGAAAGTATCTCAGGTGACCGGCAAAGTCCACCCGGTCACCGGTCAACGAGTCAAATCGGCCCGGTCAACTCAGTCAAGTCACTGAGTCAAACCGGGTCAGTTCGGATCGGTGAGTCAGGCATGAGTCAGTGACTC
Organism: Papaver armeniacum; assembly: GCA_023531295.1. NCBI lineage: Eukaryota > Viridiplantae > Streptophyta > Magnoliopsida > Ranunculales > Papaveraceae > Papaver > Papaver armeniacum. Next base: position 12,208 of record JAJJWW010013144.1, read on the forward strand.
ATGATTCTAATCAGCTCAGTCAGATCTGAGTTAGTGCTAACTCAGCTAGGCCAATGCCATCTTGCACATGCTTTAATTTGTGCTGCACCATCATTGTGCTTCACTGCTTCACTGCCAGTCATGATGGCTTTCTTGCAACTCAATCTCTGCATCCCAACCTTGTAAATCTCCATTTCTGATTTCTTCTTGAACTCGACTCAAGTGAGACATCCCATTTAATCGACGACGGTGAACTTGTAGTTCCACGCATCATATGTAGTGCGACTCTACCAAGCGCAACTCTCTCTTGCAGCTCCCTGCCATTCCACAACTCATGCATATTCCCGCAATGTCTTTACTCCCTTTAATGCACAGAATCACACCTCCACAATCTCCATTATTTCCTTAAACTTCAATCATTATCCCCATTATAGTTCCCTGTAAAACAGCACCAGAGTTCATCCAACCTCCACTTGAGTCACTACACCTGCAATTGCTCATCAAACACAGCATTGCAGCTGCAATTCCTCCAACCCATCAGCAACACATTCATGTACAAGACAACATCTCAACTCATTTCCACTGCTTGCTTCCATCTGAGGCCAACCAACACCTCCATTTCCTTCAATCAGTGCACTACCATCACCATCTGAGCCTTGAAGCTCAAACCCAACAGCAGCAACTCTGCCTTCATCTCACCCTCAATTCCACCTACACTCAGCCATCTTGCCCTTTTGGTGTAGTTTAGTTCACCTTCAGTTCAGAGCCCCTGCAACACAGCTCAGTCAGCTGCACACCCATTTCATAAACACCAGTGCTTATCCAATTTCTACACAATTGCTCATTGACTTGCACCACCTGCAACTGCAACAGCTTCTCACACTTCTCAGACCCTGCTCAATCAACCATTATCTCCAATTCTGGCATTGCAGCAGCAACAACTGGGAACAACATCTCTTAATTCAACACTACCACTCCATTAGCACCAACAAAGCGACACAAACTCGTAATTCCAACACAACTGCACCAGATTCAACAACATCACTTCAATGAGTTCATTCTCATTCCCCTTATATTCAGATCAAACCTAGATGCAAACTAAGACACCAATGCCATTCCCAGAACCTGTAACCTAACATTCATGTAAGTCTTCTTCAGACGTATCGTAAGCTGCGCCATTCATTCTTCATTCCCTTCATCCTGCCAATCCAGCTCATACCCATTATAACTCAGCTTCAAATCCCAGCATCATAGCAGCACGGCCCCTCCTTTCTCTTCTTGCCATCAACAGTAGCTCAGTTCCATATCTGCATCAACAAATCCTCTTTCCATGTATGTCATAACAGCTCAAGAATGAGCTCAATTCTTCATTCGATTCTTCATCACAACCAAAGACCCATCTCAATTTCAGCTTCACCTTCACCTACTCTTGTTCTCATAGAAATAGCCTTGAACCAAAATTACCCATACATTGTCACATCCACCAGAACCCCTTTTGTTCTTCCCTGCTTTCAATTCCAGAAACCCATAAAACTTCTCGACTTCAGAGAACCCATTCGAGATCGAATTCAACTTTACCCAAATTTCAATTTCTTCTTCCCTGAACTCATCTGAATCTTCTCTGAGCTTTGAGCATCATCTTCTCGACCTGGTATTAACAGCAGCAGCGTCTCAATCCCTCATTTCAATCGATCTCGATTCATAGTTTCGACATCAAACCCTGATTTCTTCTTTGGGTTTCGATCTGCTTCTCTCTCTCTCGGTTTATCAACCAACAAACCCATTAATTCCTCTCCAATCTCGACCTAAATCTTCATCTCGATCTACTGAATCTTGGCTACAACCACCATTAAAAATCACCATCTGCAACTCAGACATATCGCCTCCATTTCCTCTCTATTTCTCGATCAACTTTCAGATTTCATGGCTGCTGTGCAGCTTTTCTTCAATTTCATGAAATACTGAAATGAATGAATGAGAAGTGAGTTTCTCTCGATTTAGGGCTAAAGGTGCTATGGATAGGTACACCCGCTGATAGATGATAAGGGATACCCTGATGGCAACCCCTTATCCTTAGCTCCACTATGTTTAGTACTTCTCCAAAAGACTTGCCCCTTAACATTAACCGGGCTCCGGATAGTGTTCGCCCAAGAATGACTATTTTGCCCTTTTACTCAAATTGGGTGATTTCTTCTTCTCTTCCTCCGTGCGACTCCAAAGTAGCTATAAAACTCAAAATAAGCGTAAAATACATAATTTATAAGAAAAATAGCAAAGAAAGCATAAATAATAGATAATAAATAGGATCTATTTTACACCCTATCAATGCATGATAAAACATTATATTCATTGAACTCCCTATATCCACTAAAGTTCTACTTATTGCCCATTCTTCCATTGTTTTTGTTAATTTTCCTTCTTCTTTGCTGGCACTTATCGTAATTACTAGTGGAGATGTGTGATTTAAATTCTCTCCTGACATTTCCGTTGCTGTGAATATAATTCTCTGTTTTTCCCATTCTTTCAAGGGTAACACCTTCTCTGTTGTTATAATTTTCTTTCCTTCAAAATCTCTTTTATGTATTCTCCCTTTGATACTTTCATGAAATTCTTTAACCATTGACTTTGTAATCATATTACATTCCAATTCTTCATTACTCTCTTTGATTTTAGTTTTCTTCAATTTATTCATTATACTCTTGATTTTTACAGTTTTAATGACAATATCCAATCTCTTATCTTCAATCACTCCCTGTTTCTAGCGCCAATATGTAGTTGCAGGAAATCCTACACTACACCCCTCACAATATTCCACACAACTAAGACATTTTTTAGATGAATAACAATGATTTTATTGATTATTTCCTTGAAGATTCACAAGATAAAATAGAAAAGTGTTAAAGAAATTACAATCACCACCAACTTTCTCTCTCCTAATGACTTGTCTAACACTCTCAAAAGAATCCCCCTACAACAGGTTCGTTCGGCTCTTTATATAGGATAGTATACAATGGATGACAACTAAAGTTTGTCCTTTATTTCGGGAATGACTTGCGAAATATCGCAAGTGTTCAAATATATAATCTCGCCACTCTCCTAAATCTCGCTGGGTCTTCACATCTTTCTCATGTTTTGGCTATCGTCATTCATTGCGTCATTTATATTACTCTTCTGCGACGCCCTCGCAGTGCGTTTGTTTATTGATCTCGCGAAGTATTGATGTTGCGATATTCTGATCCTACAACATGCATCAATGAGTTCATGTTTGTTTTCTTTTCATATAATAGAAAATAGGTGTAACACATGTTTCCTATCCTATTAGGTTTAGCTAATATTTTCCAAAATAAGCTCAAATTCCTAACGGAGATGCACGTACCTACACAGATTTTGTCATGGGAGAAGATGATGATTACAACCAATGGAGGGAATCAGATATTGAGGTGGATTCTGATGAAGAAACGATATATTTAGATGAGAGTCATGGTGACATTGTACAATCAGATGACGATGATGGTGAAGATACGGTCCACACTGCTAGATTTGAAGAATCATCATGTAATGTGCAAAACCTTGTACTTACTTGTTTCTACTTAAACATCACATGGTTTCATATGTTGCCTCGGTTATTTCCAGAGTCAGAAGATTCTAAAAATGATGATTTGGAGGTGTTAGAAGAAAAACATTTGGAAAATGCTCCAGAAGCAGAAAAGCAGCCACAACAAGAAGACTCTACATAAGTGATCATAAAAGAGAGGGGAATGACAAGAATGTTGAAGCTGCATAGAGACTTCTCGAAAAAAGATGCCAAAAGAAGGGATATTGAATTTGACAAAATGTTCCGGCCTATTGATAACCATAGAATTGAATTCAGTAGTTACCTAGGCTATTTGGTCTGTGATGTGGTTGGCATAAAACATTTATGTTGGAAGGAAGTCCCTTCAACAACAAAAGAAAATATGTGGGAGAAAATTCTGGTATGCATATGCGGTTATCAATTCGTCGATTTTGTTGTCTAACTATGAGTCTGTAATTAACATACATTACATGTTATTGCAGCTTCATTTTGAGGTGCCCCATGAGCTGAAGCGAGTGGTCGTGAAGCGTCTACCTGTTCAGCTGCGGGACTTCAGAAGGAAATTGTACAACAATCATGTAAAACCCTTCCTGGAAAGGCCGCACAAACTAAGAAATTTCCCCAAAAAGTACGAAACGGTAATGGACCAAGAAAATCGGGACAATTACCTTAATCATGTACTAAAATCGCCTATATTTAAGGTATGTAATACACATTGCTTTTTTTGTTTCGTTCTTATTGTCTATCCCAGCATACTAATGAAATTATTTTTATTTCCTCTGCAAGAAAAATTCGGAGAGGGGAAAAGAGGCAATATCACAATCCAAGTTCCCACATCGGACGGGACGAGGAGGATACTCGGGATTAAAACTAAAATTAGTAAGTCTGTTGTCTTATTTATTATACACTGCACAGTAAAACCGGAAATATCAGATACTTTTGTTTTGTATGTCGTGTTGCGTGTCTCATATATGCAGAAACCTATAACGGTATAGGGATGTTTCGTCTTACACCAATCTGTAATTTTGTCACATTAGATGCTTTGGAATAGGTTTTCTGTTTGACACAGTTAATATCTGTGCGGATGTAAATCCTTACTTGTTTCTGGTAACTACTAGGTCCAAAGCGGAAATGTTGCCGAAGAACATCTTGAAGATCGGTGCTTCATGTGGGCAAGAGCACGCGAAAACAAACACGGAATTGTTCCAGACGAGTTTGTCAAGAAGAAGTCATCTGAAGTTGTGAGAAAACAGAAACTTTACAGTCCTCATGTTTTTAACCAAAGTAAGTGGAAAGTAATTGCGCAAGGTTTAAATCAGAATTTAACACATTATTTGAAAAGGAAGAGAAGCGGAAGATAATTCAAGAGGGAACTCTAACGGTTGGTCATAACGAGGATGCCCTAACAGTTGCGATCGGCCCGGATAAGGGTGGACGTGTAAATGGGACTAGTTTTGGAGTGACGGCAACCCTTTACTTTCCAAATGGAAGAAAACCAAGACACTCGAAAGAGAATGATGAACTGCGTGAAAAGCTGAAAGCTAAGGAGAAAGAATTAGAGTCTACTAAAAATGCGTATCAGAGATTGACAGATAACTTGTTATCTCAAGGAGTCGACATTGCAAAAATTGTGGGCAACAGTATCAGCCAGTCTGGAGGAGAGGTAAGTGAACCGAGTTTTGATTAGATTGTGTAATTTTTTGAAAAAATTGGCAGACAGTATCTGATTTTTTCAAACAATGTGTTCAACTACAGTCACGGGATGCATGACCTAGCAACGCCTCCAATCGATCTAAGAATAACATAGGTCCAGAATCAGTTAAGCAACTTCCAAAAAAACATGGGAAATCCATTCCGCAGAAGTCATCTGAAAGCACCAAAGGGTCCGCGAAGCGGGTCTCTCCTTGTACTAAAACGCCGACCGTTTCTACTGAATCCCCGACGTCTTTAGTATCAAAGAAGAAGTCTTCGTCTCCTCCATCCATCGGGAGTCTCGAGAATGTGCCATCTCGAAAAAGTTACCATTGATGTTTGGTTTTCCAACGCGTTTAAATTTTTAATCTTCCATTTACTATCTCTCATGCGCCTTGTGTTTCCGCAGGGCAGAGGATGCAAACTTTGGTTTGGAGAAAAGGACAACATTGTTGCCATTGGTAGAGCTTACTCTTCAAAGAAGGTATCTTATAAAATGAAGTCAGGAATGACATGTGAGGTTACATGCTATAGCATCCAGGTTAGTGAAGTACTAAATGAAACCATCAAATTACCCTTTGGCACATCTTCTGGGATAAAAACTTTAAAAGATGTTGGTGATGCTGAAATTAGTTGGCCATCAAATCAAACCATCTTGGATCAAAAGGTTGGTTGCTATGCTTGTTTGCTTTATTAACTCATTGGATATGTTTTTACACAAACCAGTTTTATATATATATATCTTGTTTGATATAAGAGACGAATATGTTATCAGCTATATGAATCACGGACGTTAGTGTATATTTTAGAGAACCTTATAGAACGAGATATGTGGTTAGCTATTTGATTGTGAGTCAGTTGTGCATTTTGCTTAAATGGTTTCAATTTTATGATGCAGGTAAGTCAACCAAAATATTCGAGAGGTTTGTGAAATCACCGGATCTACTCAACTAAGCCAATCTCGTATCGCAATATCTGAAAAAGTTCCGAAGGTATGTGTTTTAAACCAGTTACATGATCTTAAGACCATATGAGTCTAAAATATGCTATCAACTACTATATGAATCACGGATGCTAGGGTGTATTTTGGAGAACCTTGTATATTTGTTACTTATTCATCCGTTTCTTCGTATTCACGGTGGAATTTGGCATATTTGTCACCCAAATATGGAATATTACTCTACTGCTGCAGGTAAGTCAACAAAATTTGGGGAAACATACTCTGGATGTGACATCAAAAGATCCACCTAGTCGGAGCCAATCTGAGATCACGATAACTAAAGCAGTTTCTCCGGTATCTGTTTTATTTTTACATGCATTTAAATCTCAATTTGTTTTGAAGTTTTCGCTTGAAGATGTTCATATGCCATATATTTCCGCAGGGTAGAAGGTGCAACCTTTTTGACGAGCTGGCTAAGGCAAACGTCCTTGCTAGAGGTAGAGCTTTTTTGTTAACAGGAAAACAACAATTACATGGAAAGGATGGGTTGGAGGTTGATTGCTACAAAATCCTGATTGAGGAAGTAATAAAACCGAATTTTTGTCTACCCGTACGATTTGCTGGTATGGAAACATTAGGGCAAACTCTTGGAAAAGCGATTCCTTGGCCAAAGTATGGTGTTCAGTTTACCGAGCCTGCTAAGAAGGTTAGTTGCTTGGCTTGGTTGATTTGTAAGTCGAATATACATAAACCAGTCTATCAATTATATGAATCACCGATCCAAGTGTAAATTAGAGAACCTAGAAAACTAGAAACATGTGTAACTTTCAAAAGTAACTAATAACTCTTTTAATCTTATGCAGAACCCTACCAGTAATTCACAACCAACTACTTTTCTGCGGAAGTCTCCTTCACATAGCAACCCTTCTGATGGATCTAAGAAGAAGTCTCCTAATCTTATGAAGAACTCTACCAGTAATTCCCAACCAAATCCTTCAATATCTCTAGAGAAGTCGTGCACATCTACGGCAGAATATCTGGATAAGACATCTAATGGAGTATGTTTTTTTTGATTTTTTTTTCTTCATAAATCTATATTGCTAATTCTAGCATCTTCTTTTTATATGATGTTCATATGCTGTATCTCCGCAGAAAGCAAAATACGACTTTTGGAATGGATCTAGGGGAAACGTCGTTGCTAGAGGCAGTATTTTACCTATGGTGCCTAACCAGAAAATACATGGACAAGATCTTCCTAGTAACTGTTATGATGTCAATATTCAGGAGGTTATAGTTCCATCGTTCGTGTTAACCGAACCAAATGGTGAGTTTAAGTTATTAGGGGAAGCTAGAGATGGTTTTGTGGCATGGCCGAAAGATAACTGTTCCATCTCTGATGACAAGGTTAGTTTCTTAGCTCTTTTGCTTTGTTAATCAAGTATATAAATAGTTTTACATAAATTGTGTATTCAGTTTGATTAAAGAATAAGTACGAGATAGAAATATATTAACACCTAAATGGAACATGAATGCCAGTGTAAATTTGAAAATTGATATTTGGTTACGGATTTTATTATGGGCGTCAGCTGTGAAAAATGTCGCGGCCTTCAGTGAAGTTGGCTTTATTACATTGTTGGAAAAATGACTTTTGTCTGTCTCTTGTTGAGAATTCACATGACAGACGAATTCGCCTTGGATTTATATATATATATATATATATATATGTATAATACATTTAATCTCTTCTGCAGGAAACTCCACAGCATGGAAAACCTCATAAGCAACCAGAACCAGTTTTATATTCTGAGAAGAAATTGGACAGTGACCTAAGAACAACAAGCAGCCTTGCAGAAGATAAACTGAATGAGGAGCACCTAGCAGTCAATCCACATTCGGGGAGTCATGCAGCCTCTGACAAGCTTCCAAAGAAGATTAAAAAGGCGTAGAGAAAGTTATATGTACAAAGTGTAGATCAGGCATACCAACTTCCAGATGGGAAACAGAGGATGGCAAGGTTTGCCGCGTCGAGAATGTCACAACCTGATCAATTGCTTGAAGAGACACCACCATCAAAAAAGTTGAAGAAAAACTGATGATTTTTGGATAAATGCTCTTTAATATTTTCTTTTGCAAATTGTTAGACCAAAGCTCTACATTTTTTACTGTGTTATTAATAATAATATGAATTTTTGGCATATATGAATTTCAGATTTAACCACAATTTATAAAGTATAAGAGAATTTGGATAGTGCCAGGTGGATGGTTTAGATGCCTCATATCTGAACGGCTTAGAGGCGACATACGCGTAATACACACGCTTCGAGATTAATTGGCGTGGCTAAACATAACATAAAGACACATTATACAGATATAAATTGGCGTGGCTAAATATCACATAAAGCCACACTATATGGCGTGTCTATAGGTTCTCCGATGAACGGCTCCCAACGTTACATGTGGACGGTCAACGTTACATCTGAACGGTCAATATTGCATCATCTTAAACGAGATCCAATGGTTCCTAATACAGCCACGTGGATGAAGGTAATTGTAAATTGGCGTGGCAAAATATCACATATAGCCACGCATGGCGTGTCTTTAGGTTCTTCAATGAACGACTCAAAACGTTACATGTGGACGGTGAAGGATGCATATAATTTAAAGGTCAATATTGCATCATCTTAAATGAGATCCAACGATTCCTAATACAGCCACGTGGATCAAGGTAACTGGAAATTGGCGTGGCTAAATATCACATTGGCCACGCTCTATGGGGTGTGTCTATAGGATATCCAACGAACGGCTCACAACGTTACATGTGGACGGTGAAGGATGCATATAATTGAACAGTCAATATTGCATCATCTTAAGTGAGATCCAACGATTCCTGATACGGCCACGTGGATCAAGGTAATTGTAAATTGGCGTGGCTAAATATCACATATAGCCACGCTATATGGGGCGTGTCTAAAGGATATCCAATGAACGACTCACAACATTACATGTGGACGGTGAAGGATGCATATAATTTAACTGTCAATATTGCATCATCTTAAATGAGATTCAACGTTCCTAATACGTCCACGTGGATCAAGGTAATTGGAAATTGACGTGGCTAAATATCACATATAGCCACACTCTATAGGGCGTGTCTATAGGTTATCCAATGAACGGCTCACAACGTTACATGTGGATGGTATTCAACGGTTCCTAATACACCACGTGGATGAAGGCAAGTGAAATTTGCGTGGCTAAAACATAACATATAACCACGTTAAACCTATATGGCGTGTCTATCGGATAACCAACGGCTACGCCAAAAATCAATTTGCGTGTCTAAAGTTAACCAAATAGCCACGCCTAAAAGGAATTTGCGTGTCTAAAGTGAACCAAATAGCCACGCCAAAAAGCAATTTGGGTGTCTATAGTGAATCAAATAGCCACGCCAAAAAACAATTTGCGTGTCTAAAGTGAACCAAATAGCCACGCCAAAAAGCGATTTGGGTGTCTATAGTGAATCAAATAGCCACGCCAGAAGCACTTAGCGTGTCTATATGGAACCAAATAGCCACGCCAAAACAATAAATCGTGTGTCTATAGAGTACCAGTACTTAAGTTTTTGGGACATTATATAGCAACGCTTATATGGCTCTGGCGTGTCTATTTCATGCAGAAATAGACACGCAAGGCAAGCGTGGCTATAAGCTACCTAAAACCACGCCGTTTTACCTAAAACCACGCAAGCAGAAGCCACGCCAAGTCCAAACCAAATAGGTGTGTCAAAACCCCTATGGACACGCCAATTTGGCGTGGCAAAAGGCTCATCATGTACTAGTGGCTCCAGGTCCTCTCGGGTGATGAAACTTGCAGGTTCCTTTGCTGGTAGATCGTCTGCAGCTTTGAGGACTTCTTCATCATCTACAACATGGATTGGAGAGATTTTAGGATCATTGGTTGAAGATGTTTCTTTAGCTTTTCCTTTCTCGCGGTGAGGCTAAGTTTGTTCAGACGCAAGATTGTCCGTGAGAGTTTTTAGATAAGCACACAAATCTTTCCGCGTTGCAGCCATATCAGTCTGAACCTTCATGAGATCAACTATGGTAGGATGATTTCCTCTGGTTTCTTCAGGAGATTCGCTAGGAGGTGAATTGTTGATAGTGCCAATAGCATTACTTGCAGCATTGACCGGAGTGATCACTGGAGCACCAGCACTCAGAGGAATAGTAGTAACATGTGGCGTGACATTGCTGGCCGGAAGAGAGGTATTAGCGGTACCACTGGAGCCTGCAACATTGATAGGACTAGTACTTGCGATGGCAGTGCCACTATAACTTGCGATGGCAGTGCCACTATAACTTGCGATGTTAGAGTCGGGTGTTGAACCCGGATTGGTAACTGAAACAGACCTAAGATCGACCATCTTTGTGAGAATTGAGATTGTAACCGATAGAATGATCTCCCACTGTGGTCGCCAATCTGTAGATGGGGCAAAACGAGTTGCTGGTTTATACAGAATTTAAAAGACGACCGTACGGAGAAAACTCCTTGAACCGAGCGAACTGTCAAACCTCACACAGATGCACTACAAAAAGGGAGTGCTTTGAATTCAAGAGATCAATCTGTAGGACTCCGGCCTAAACCAAGACAATGTCCGTTCCAGAGTCAATTCGGTCACAAGAGAGGATGGGTCGATCTGTAGGAGGGAAGCTGAGAAATGTGTGAGATCAATGGTGATCGAAATTGTAGGTGTGTTGTGTATTCTGCGTGAAGAAATAAGATAAGCTCCGATTGATTGACTTTGCTCTGTTGAGAGTAATTGCTCAGACGTTGAGTTCTTAATCTCTTGTTGTCTGTTTGACGAGAGATTGTCATGTTTTTCAATCATAATTCAGATACTTATTTATATTGCTAGAATTGTAAACACCTTGATCCCATGAAGTGTGACAGTTAATGGAGTCAAAGAGTGGGGAAGTGGAAATCGTGTTAAAACCAGTTGTTCATCGTGCGGAGACTTGGTTGATTTTCCATCCACTACTTTGCTAACTCCTCCAACTGATTGCAAGACTTGCTCACATTCTCATCGTGTGTATGAACACACGTGCCGTAGACCGCCAGACCAAAACCCTAGTTAATATCCCCCCATGTAACACGATTGAATCTGGAGTCATGAACCTTGGATTCGAAACCCTAATTCGATCAATTGATGATTTATTGAAAATCAACCACGAAGTGAAGGAGAGACCGGCTACATGGGATGATGGATCGATCATGTAGCGCCCAGATGCTCGAGTGAGCAAATTCCAAAGTCTCTTGAAGACCAGTTGCTGAGAGGATGATTAAATGCTGGTTTAATCATTTTAGTAAAAATGCTCGTCTGAGCCTTATGTGATAAAACCTAATTATGAAGAGGTGAGGGACCGGCCAAGGGATCATGAAACCGGCCCTGGTTGGTCACGGGACCGTATGACGGTCATTTTATGAAGTTCCAAATTGTTTGGAAGGATTTGAACCTAATATGAACAAATTAGGTCAAATGATGAAAGTATGTGGGACCGGCCTCTTGCAAGCCAAAGAGCCAACCTTGGTCGGTCAAGGTAATATGCTCGTGCTCGTGCCTCAGTCCTGAGAATTTTGATATTTTCTGGCGTGCATTTGAGCAATCATTTGAGAAAATATGAAGAAATCAAGGTTTTTGCTCAAACTGAGCAAACTTCATAAAAACTGCTTAGTTAGTAATGATGCTAGTAGTGGTGTTGGTAGCTTTATTTTTCACAGATTAGATATCGCTATTCAAAAAGGTGTTGAAGCCCAGCTTATTGCTAGGTTACCAACCAAAAGTGTGTAATTTACCCAGTATAAGAACTTCATAAGATGAAGAAATAAATAATAATAAAATGAAGGAATCATGAAGTGTGGGACCGGTTATGGACAAGGTATAGCCGGCCGGCCAATAAGCCAGGTCCCATGGCACTTTTCCTAATTTTATGTTATTTTCATGATTTTAAGGAAATATCACGAAATCAAGGAATTTGTTGAAACTAAGGAATTTCCTTGAAGTGAAGGAGTTTCCATGAGATAAAGGAAACAATAATATTAATAATAATAAAATAAGGGGCGTATGGGACCGACCACGACTAGGGCATGGTCGGCCGGCTAGGGCCCGGTCCCGTGAGTCTTCCGTAATTTTATATTATTTTCATGATTTTAAGGAAATATCATGAAATCAAGGAGTTTGTTGAAACTAAGGAGTTTCCTTGAAATGAAGGAGTTTCCATGAGATGAAGGAAACGTTAATAATAATAAAATAAGGGGCGTATGGGACCGGCCACGACTAGGGCATGGTCGGCCGGCTAGGGCCCGGTCCCGTGAGTCTTCCCTAATTTTATATTATTTTCATGATTTGAAGGAAATATCATGAAATCAAGGAATTTCATGGGATGAAGGAAATAATAATAAAATAATAAGGAATCATGAGGTGTGGGACCGGCCACAACTAGGGCATAGCCGGCCGGCTAGTAGACCCGGTCCCATGACACCTTTCCCAATTTTATATTATTTCCTTGATGTGAAGGAAACACCATGAAACTGAGGAGTTTCCTGTAAACGAAGGAGTTTTGTTCAAATGAAGGGATTTTCATGAGATCAAGGAAAAATAATAAAAATATGATAAAATAAAAAGCTAGGCGTGGGACTGGCCACGGCATGACTGGCCAGCCGGTGGGCCCAGTCCCCTAGCGCCTTAGCTAATTATTATTTTATTATTATTTTTCTTCCTATTTTGCATAGGTTCATCGTTCCTTCGTATTTTAGAATGCTCGTTCGTGCATTCAGGTGCTCATTAGTGTATTATTGCTGAGTACACTTGCACCATTTTGGTCGGAGCTTACTCGATAGCGGCTCAGATGCCCGTACGTTAAATATTTATCACTAACCCATGGAATTCTGCTGGGAACAACCATGAATTGAAGTAATGAAATATTATGAAGAATGTAGAATATTTCTGAATATTCATTTAATGAATTTAATGATTAGAAATAATTAATTGACGGCTCTATACTAGCAGGCATGCTGTCTAGGAGCATTAATTATTTGAGAATTGAATGATATGAGCTTGTTGAAGCGTCATATTTGTTTTATATAGTCAGGAAAACATTGTTACATCCTGAAGACGTTATCGCTCTATACTAGCAGGCAAGTTGTCTAGGAGCCGTCCAATCATAATGATTCTATACACATGTCTTTTATATAGTTAGGGAAAACATCGTTACATCCTGAAGATGTTATTGCTCTATACTAGCAGGCTAGCTGTCTAGGATCCGTCCAATCGTTCGATTCTATATAAAAGTAATTACTGAAATTGCTCAGTATTCATGAGATATGCCGTTGCCTCAGTTGAGAGACTGCATATTCACGTATGCTCTGAGAGATAATATACTCAGTCAGAGATTCTTGTGGCATGAGCTTTCATGCTTCAATGAGAGACATGAACCTCAATACTCATCTGATTGCTGGATCAGGAGCATGTACAATTATGGTTTTACGATTTTAGCCTTTGTCGAAAATCCACCATCTACATCTAGATATGCATGACTTTAATTACGTAGATCAAGGTATAATCATAATAAAATAGTACAAACAATAATTATAAATACAACATGTAGTTTCAAGAGTATAAAACACAGTTTAGCTAAGTTTGCCCGTGTTAGTGGCGGTCAAGATTTATCTTTATAAAAGATAAATCTACGGATATGGTTGATTCCACGAAAAACAGTTCAGATCTCTTTTGTATTTACAATCCTATGGCTCAAAAGCGATGTTTAAGCATGCTTCAAACTTCAGTTCACACGCATATGTTGACATCTCAGAGGGTGTCATTTCCACTCTCCCCTTACAAACGAAAATCAGAAACAAAACTGAGAAGGAGAGGTGGAGAAGAGTTTTTCCATTACACTTTGTAAATCTCAGAAAGTCAATTTAGAAACCATGTCTACATCTGAACCCCTTCGTTTATCTATCTTGAGGTTTTTGTTCCACCATTTTCTTTGGTTTCAAATTTTGAGAGAAATAATAAAATTGGTTTTGATGGTTTCATCCAGTTGTGGAGAAGGAAAAAAGAGTTTTCAGGTTTGTTCTTCTCTTTGTAAGGGTTTCTTTTCCAGCTATTTCTCCCTGTATCATGTAATTAGCTCTGGGTTTTCATTTGTTTTAATTTCTGGATATTTTAATTTGAGCCTATTGCATGCGTTTGTTTGACAACTGTGGAATTATTCTACAAGAGATCCCAATTAGTTATTTTGTAACCTGAGTATTCCAGACTTAGGATAAGGAAAAAATCTCTCAATGAAGAAGCTTTCCTACTAACCCCACAAATCAATCGACTCCAGTCCTCTATTTGTACTTCTATTGGTCCAGAGGGAATCAAATCAACTTTTGATCGTAACAACTTCAAAATCTACATGGGTTGTACTAATAAATCTTAATTGTGTTTCTGTTATTATTGTTACCGTGATGGATTTGTGAGATTTTTCTGTACTTGATACTTGAAGATGAATTTGGATGGACAATTTTTTGTTTGGTATCATTTATTAATAGGTTATTTTGATTATGAATTGGGAGTGCTCTTAATCTGTTTGGTAAAAGGTTTAAACCAAGGTAAAAAACTAGAGACTGCTAATTGACCAAAGGTGCTTAGAACTTGAATTCCAACCTAATTAATATGACTACATGAACCCCGTTAGTTGTAGGAGCTTGCCGCATCTACGCGTTCAGTCAATGGTCATAGGTTGTGGTTTTGCGGGTATTTCAGCCTCTCGCGCTTTAATGTGCCTCTATTCAGGTATGAATTGTCTGGATTCATTATTTGGATTGTTATTCCCAGTGTTTGTTGTGCCGCACCATCATGTCAACTACATACACCTGGAAATGGTTTACACTTTTGTTATTTCATTTTAACTTTCCGGTCATGATCTCATCTTTCACTTTGTTCTATTGCCATCTTGGGATAAGCTTGGTGGCCGTGTCTATAGTAACTACTCACTTGGTTTCCTGTTCACGCAGGTGCATCATGGTATGATTTTCTTTTTCTCTCTTATGTGTAAGTGACCCTAAGGCTTTATAATTATAATAACAATTATTGGATCAGTTTTCATTCCGCTTCTGGTTGCTCGTTCTCTGCAGGTTATATCAGGTCTGACTCGACACGCTGATCAAACAGTGGCATTGTGCCTATGACCAATGAAGATAGAAGATGTAACTGTTAGAGGTTTCTGTATCCTTCACGCTTCACCTGAATTAGATACATGTATAGATTCTCTATCTCTATCTATTTTTATGTTTTAGATTTAAGTGAATCAGTCGATGAATATATATACTGCCTTATGTTCAATTGATACTTTTCAGTGAGATCGGACTCGGAGAGGTAATATGATTAAGATTTGGCCCCTTTGGGAGGTCCTGACTTATTTATTTTGGAATTTTTGGATTCATATGAAATATTCACCCCAAGATTTATTAACCTATTTAAGGTGTTCTTTAGTATTGGTATTTGTAAGATTTAGTTTGAACATGTTTTGTAACTCATATTGTGAATTGCAGAAACTAATGCCTGCAATTTGATCTTATTTTGTTTGAATATAAGATATTTTATTTTAAGAAACAAATCATGTCGATGTTGTATGCTTAGTTTAATCAGACTGATTAGGACCAGATAGAATTGATCGTAGAGATCTACCTGAACTTTGACATCCAAAGGAACATATACTTGACCCACTCTCATTGAGAATGCAGATGGTATTGCAACATGTATTGAGATGCCAAAACATTTTCTTTAACTGATACCAATTGTACGTATAGTTGATGTTTTTAATCAATCTAGATCTTTACATTGCATGATAGACGGATAAGTATGGCGGCTCTAATTCCAGAACAACCACTTTTTATCATTCCTGCCCGGTCTCCATGGAGTGTGCAAGGCATGTCGAGGGGTAGATTAAGGTGAAAAATCACGTGTTGAGGTAGAATATTTTATACATTTGTTTCTTTCCATTTAAGTTGTGGTATTAATCAAAAGATGTTGCATAGGTATCATAAAAATCCAGAAAAACTAAAAGTTGTTAACCTTACCAGTTGGCATCTCTGCATTATAGAGGTAAGACTGATTTTTAACATTTTTTTTTTTTTTTTTTTTTTTTGTGTTGATACAGTTGTTCCATTCTTGCAATGTCTATCAAAACATACATACTCACTTTCTCAAGTTCATAGGTTGTAAAACTATGACGAGCATTAAAAGTTTGTTTTTTACTCAATTCATTTACAGACATTAGTGTCCATCTTTGTTATGATCAACGTTGTTGCTGTGGATGTCTTTACACTAATACTATATATTGTAGTTAGAATGAAAAACAAGATAGCACCATACATGCACTATTGAAAAAATAAGTTGTGTATTACACAACATTCGGTTCATGTGTAAAGATTTCGTCTCAGCCCTTTCAACACGTGTTTCACAGATTAGGAACACTTGACATGCATTTTTGTCCTTCGTTTAAATTTTAATTGATTTACATGTCAAAAATTGAGGTTTGTATGCTTATTGGTATGTTGTTTCATTCTTATATATCATGTTGTTGATTACTCTAATGTTACCCTGATATAAACCATCCATCTTCCATAATATGCCCATCTGCTCATTTATTAGTTGAGTTACACAAAGTGCTTTTGATATCTTGAAGTTCAACTATATAAACCTCTTGATTTATGTTTCACTCCCACTGTTGCATCTGCTCCTTAGGTAACCGCATCTTTTGTTTACAATCTAAGCATCTGTTCTTGGTTTTTCTCGGTTGTTCACACAGTTCCAGGTATGTTAAGGTCCATCTTGATCATAGCCTTGACATCTTTACTCTATCAAGCATACGATGTGATATTTATCCGTTTTGTCGTGCTCATGCAGATGATTCGAATTGGTTTCCCAGATTTACTACAATCCCTTTAAAAGGCTTCCAGGGCTACTGCACCACCTACAAGACCTTGGACCAGCTTCCCGAGTTGGTGAAGGGTAGCCATGGGAGACTCAACTACGGAGATTTAGAAAAATGGAAGTAAGTGAATTTCATGGGAAACAACGATATCACCAGCTTGGATATTCTGTTTCTTGACGAAAATGTGAGTTTTCCCTCAATCCTATTATTAAATTTGGGTTGCACCATTTATTTACATTCCTGAAATAATATAATAATCGGTTTTCCATGGGTGCAAATTGGAGGCCCACTAGCATTGGTGTGGTGAAGTTACCTAACACAGAACGCACCACCTCCACCTGATTTTTGGAACATTCAAGCGTTAAAATACCTCTCATTCTGATGATGATCAAGATCAACCCAACAGAATGACTTGCCTTCAAAAAGTCGGTGACGACACATCCATGTCTATCTTTGGCGAAGTATGATTCCCGTGTAGTAACTCATCTTTAGTGATATGGCAACCACACTGCAGATGTGAACTGCTAGAACTTTGAAGCAGGATTCTTTATATAACATTCTTTTATGTTTAAATTTGAATCTAACTCAACCTTTTTAACCATTTATCTATAACTAGATTTATGGCTTTATGGTCTATAAATTTGTACCAAGATTTTTCAATATTTTGTTCAGAAATAATATGTACACTATTGTTCAGATGTGTTTGTTTAAATTCAAGTACGCTTTTACGGTACCTAGCATTTGTTTCCCATATAGATAGTTGCTTTGGTGAGTTAGCGGGTTTAGTTAGTACCATTGTTGCACTCGCACTTGTTGATGGGTGAAAACTACTCCTGCTGAATTTGGTAATTTGGGGTGTGGATGAGGAATGAATCTAAACCTTCAACAAATGCATCGCGCGGTGAGTGCTTGTAGATTCGAGAGATCAACTGTGCAAGTCCGGCCTAAACCAAGAAATGGCCGTTCCCAGACTTGTTTTGGCCACAAAGTGAAGGAGATGGGGTTGATCTTAGGGAGGGAAGCGAAGAAGGTGTTGAGATTGTGAAGGTGTTGGCTTGCTTATGACTTGTAATGTAAAGATGAGCAAGCTTACGGTTGATGCAAGGTGCTTGAGTGTTTGAATACGTTTTTTGTATTAACACTTGGTTTCTGTCGACTGAACTTGTGTTGTTCTGTCGTTTCTTGTTGTTGTTTGAAATAGGGCGGAGAACCTATTTATACAAGTCATTGAGCCTTATTCACGTTTCTCGTGGGAAGTGGAGGTAATGGAATGATGGAGTGGTGGAGTTGTGTGTCAGAGCATACGACCGGTCTTGCCCACTTCTCCAGTTCATCTCTAACCGTCCATGACTTCCTAACACGTTCTTGTAATGGCGCGTTGCACGCCGCACGCCGTAAACCGCCAGCACCAATACCCCAGTAAGTATCCCCGGTTTGTGACATGATTGATGTCCGGAATGTGGATCGTGGATCCACGGAAGATAGCATGTAATGTTGAATTGAATAAATGCGTTATTCGTAAAGTCGATACTTGTGGAGTATCGTGTGTATTTTATGCATCGCATTACGGTGTGGTAAAGTGATGGGTAATGACTCCTCACTAACCAAATAACTCCCGACTGTGGTTGTATAACCAAGTCGGGTGAAGTCGGACGGATGAGATGATGTTTGAGACACTCATCTGCGACCGTTGATGAAATCAGGGTTTTTAAAGAGGTGCGCAAGCATCACTCTTCAGTTTGGTCGAAACCAAGCATGGGAAGGATTTTGTGGAGGACCGACCATACATGCGTGTTGACGGCATGATGGTGTACACGTCCATGTCTCACCGTCTCATGGAGATGCAATCTAGGCCACTCAATTTGACCGTCAAAGAGGAGTGGTTGGGATCGGTTTGCGGCAGAAATATCTTACCGCAAAGGAATTGATAACCGCGTGTCATCCCAAGTTTGGGCGCGCGCCCCAAGACGACCCATCTTGGTCGGTCTTGGTCGATCATACCACCGTGTAGGTGGTAGGTTGGTGTTCACACCTATACCTGATTATCCCATGAAAACGTGATCTAAGCCATTCAAATCATCCGGTGAAGTTGAGCGGTTGAGATCAGTTTAGGATTTGGGAGTGTAACCGCACGAGTTTGGGCGTGCGTTTTGGGTTGGCGGGAATGATGTGCCTTGGCCGACCGCAAGAGGAAGTAGATGGGCCCACGGTGGTCATGCTTGGTATGACCGGCCTTGGTTAATCCAATCCGTGACCCTCCATTCGTACCGAGAGAAGATGGACGCGCGTGATGACTTGAAGCCCTAATTTTGGCTTTCAAAGCCGCGCGACCATGCTCTTTTGGGCGGACGAATTTGTTGTAACCAACCATGGTTGGCTTTGACCGATTGGCCAAGTATGTAGGCGGTCACATGGTGATTGTGTCGACATGCTCCGGGCCCTTTGAGTCTACATCTACACCCTCCATCTATGCCTGCGAAGATGGACGGTTGAGACCGTTTTGCGACACATGTAATATGCCGCAAACCCTAATTTAGGGTTTTCCGCCCATAATGCTTGGTATGGACGGTTTCTTGGCAAGCGAAGGCCAATGGTTGACCATGCGGGTCGGCCGTGTGTATTCCATACCTGCTTGGGGGTGATTGAATTGATCTGTGGTCATCCAATCATGCTTGTGGAGTTGGATGACTGCGATCAGATCATATTTGGCAAGCTAAGGCCGTGTGTATTCCATACCTGCTTGGGGGTGATGGAATTGATCTGTGGTCATCCAATCATGCTTGTGGAGTTGGATGACCGCGATCAGATCATATTTGGCAAGCTAAGGCCGTGTGTATTCCATACCGCTGGGGTGATGGAATTGATCCGTGGTCATCCAATCATGCTTGTGGAGTTGGATGATCGCGATCGATCATATTTGGCAAGCTAAGGCCGTGTGTATTCCATACCGCTGGGGGTGATGGAATTGATCCGTGGTCATCCAATCATGCTTGTGGAGTTGGATGATCTGCGATCAGATCATATCCGGAGACTGATACAGTCAAGTCCGGATGCTCAATCGGGCTAGTATAACACACCGAGAGGGGCTCAATCGGGCTAGTATAACACACCGAGAGGGCTCGGGCTAGTATAACACACCGAGAATCACTGCACGGGTATTTCGTACATGGATTCATTATAGTGCTTGGAGGTTCGTGTTACTCGTAAGAGTAACACTACCGTCATGCCACACCGATAATGGGTACAGGAAATACAAGGCCGATATGAAATTCACAGAAGGGATTGTTGCTACATGCTCCAACCTCGGAGGAATTTTACGTATTCACAGAATGGGATTGTTGCTACATGCTCCATTCTTGGTGAATTAAGTGAGGAGTATCCGTCACTTATACACGACTTTATCTTTTACAAGATGTCAGCGCATGATTTTTTGGTTACTTACAAATTTAACCTTAAACGAAAATCCACCATCAACATTAAGTCCCCTGCCTAGCATATAATGGTTACACTATTGTGTGGTAGGCATGAGATGGTGACATACGGAAATGACCAAGCTAGAGTGAATACATATTTACCGGATAGTTTCACATTGTCGCGTTTTCCTCGGAACTGGTCGGTCTTGATTAAGGATGCGAAGGAAGCAGGACTTGATCCGGTGAGTCGCTTTGGTTCCTCTTGTACATGTATGAGCTCGGCCGCTCCTTGGTGTGTACTTCCTTAGTTATACACGGCCTTCCTCGGTGTATATTTGATAAGCCTTGTTGATTGTTATCCCGAATTAGTAGCCTTCATAGGTGGTAAGTAGAGACTTTTCTTCCTTTCGGGATTCTCGTCGACTTGTGAGATTATAAAGAATCATCTCAACGTGGTCGTTTATTCTATATCCCAGGTATCTCGTGCACGCTTTCCGATTTTCTCGTTTAGCCGATCGATAGTTTTTGATGATCCTCTCTTTTTTTTTTTGTGCTCATAACCTCTTCTTCTCTCAGTAGATTATCATGGAAGCGATAGACGCTCATTCTCGTTGCTTCCCGTAAAGAAGTTTTGAAGTTGACAAGCCCGAAAACCATGCGCATGGAGAAGTAATGGCTAGGATTGATCTTCCACTTCGCGAAGTCGGCCGTGCTGCATGTGGGATGTCTATCTCCCACCTTCGTATTGTCGAGGAGGACGATCCGTGCACTTTCACCTGCAATTGACATGGAGGAGCGGCGGAGGCGCGAGGAAACGCCGACACTAGTAAGCGCAAGGCGAGAGATTTGCAGCGCGGTTGAAGAGGCGAGAGTTGAGCATGAACGACCTTTGAATGAAGGCAAGTGTGATTACCCGTTCAGACGGCGTGATAATTCTTGATTCCGATCTGAGACGAGCCCGAGCATTCAAAGGCAATTTGCGTGGCCCCCGGTGTTGCTATGCCCTTTGATGCTCCCCGCCGAAGATGTTGGGATGGAGTGCGCTGCCGTTGCTTTGCGGCGGGATGCCCGGCGAAGTTGAGGAAGATCCGGAGGGAGGTGCATCGACAGTGACTGAGCCGACGGCGATGTGGGCGAGACCGACCCTCTTGATGATTGAAATTTCTTTTGTCTTGTTTTTCTTTCCAAGTATATTCTCGCATGCTCGAACATCTTCCTTGTACTCGGTGGCGGCCGAGTTCAAGGTTTTTCTTTGATTATTTGAATAAAGCTTTTCTTTACAATCCTTTGCCAAGATCAGAATCGAACCTTCTCGGGCGCAAGGGTGCGCCTTCATACATAATTCTTAATGATAAAAGAAGTTATACTTGTGATGGAATATCCACGGACCTCGTGATGCAATATCTTCCCGGCTTTGTTGGGCGTATGGCTCAAATCATTTTCCGCACACGTTCTATTCCCTTCATCCCGTGAGATGTTTGCTTAGGGTTTCTTTTCTTGCTCCAAAGTGGACTGATTTAAGCCGACTCGGGGTTGGTGTTTTTAGGAGTAAAGAGGTTCTCGGATGAAAATAATGCTTCAATTGAAAATTGAAAATTGAAACCCTAGCTATGAATGCAAGTATTGCAATCATTTTCTGGAGGGATTACAAATATGACATGAAATTATAAAAGGAAACACGCTGGAAAAATATAGCACACGCTTTAAGGTGTGTAGGATGCCGGAAAGTGGTAGCACAAGATCTTAAGTTCGGTAAGGTTTGAGCCATCGTGAGTGAACTGTTATGCCCTCCGTGTTATCGGCCGTTGATGAGCTTGCAGAGCGCCAGGATAACATCTGCTACCAGGTACGGTTCATCTTCTCTTTCGGTGGGTGAGTCAGGTGGAGTGGTCATCTTCACCGTCATGCTTCCAATATTGAATGCAGTCGCCTTCGTCACCAAGTCTCCAATCCCAAATGGGTTTGGTCGTGTAGATACTCGTGTCTTGGCCTTATCGTCTTTGACCAAGACAGCTTCTATGCTCTTGATGAAACGCTTGAAAGGGCCGGCTTCCCATTCGCATCTCCTAGCCGCGGTGGGCTTGTTGGTTGGAGCCAGTCCCAGGATTTGTCGAATGAGGGGCAATAGGTTGCGGAGAGAGTTGCGTGATGAGACTTACTTGAGATCGGAATCCTTCAGCGTATGTCAACAGGATCTCTCCGGGAAGTTGTGTCATATTGGCAAGTTGTTGGTGCGGCAGCGGACAGTCATCAGGTAGTCCAGCGGGCGTGTTGGAGATTCTCTCAGGTACCGACACCTGTAGAGGACAGACCTCCAGTATGGCTTTGTTGTCCTGCATCCAAGAGCTTCCTAGGATCATGTCGTAGTTGGGATGGTCTTTGACTATGTAGAACTTTGCTTGCGTCGAGGCATCACCCAATTTGACTTCAAGATCAATGTATCCATATGCATCTCTAAGCTCTCCCGCCGAATCCCCGACCACGCTTGGATGACGGGTAGCTTCTTGCTTCGAGATCTTTGCCGTTCTCAAGGTCTTGACTGTAATGATGTTAAACTCAAGCCGTCGATCGATCAGCGCGTTATCAAACTCAACGTTTCTCAAACGAGTGACGGTTAGGAGTCCCCGCCCCTTTGCTCGCATCTTTTTCAGAAAGACCGAGGTTCTTGGACCGGTTCGGATACGCAAACGCCCGCCCTCGACACAACGTGGTTGAGGGCCGCAAATATGTCTTGACGTTGCCCCTTGGAGAAATATAAGATTTCACACATGTGCTCCATCATAGATTGCACGGTCTTGCGAACAGAGTCCCTAGAAATCATGCAGTTCCTGATGGGTAGAGGATCTCTATGAACACCCTCGTTTCCAAGCTGGAGTTCCCCGGTCTCTACCTTTTCCCTGAATATTTGTTTCAACCTGTTGCAATCTTTGGTTGGATGATGGACGAACCTGTGGTAGCAACAAAGATATCGGGATCTGCTATTTCTTCCTCGGTCGGAGGACGCCCGATAGGGGGTAGTTTTACGGCATCATCTTGGATCCACGCTTCCAAGAGCTCTATCACTTCATTCATGGGAAAAGGAAAACCCGTGTCTTTAGCGTTTTTGTGCAGGAGTTTTGTCTCATTTCCTTTTCGAGACGAAGTCTTGTGTGCCGAGGATGTTCGCTTGGTTTGTTGTTCCGTTATCGAAGCTTTCCTCTTTTCTCCTCCGCTACCACACTCACGTAAGGGCCAGTGTTGTATTGTTTGTTTGTGAGACGCCCGCTTCCTCGACTTTCACGCAAATCTTCACTTCGAACAACTCGGTTCTTTCTAGTAATGCCGGTGCGTTGTTGCCGAACGTTTTGCAGCCTTCGTGGAGTTCAGAAGAGAATGTTTGAAAGCCCAGATTCTCTAATGGGCGCGGTATATGGGTATCATCCCATTGATGCATGATTCCACCAATTGCCGTTCGGTAACATTCGGGTCGTGACAGTCCAAAGGCTTGGGTTCGAATCTTTTAACGAAGTCGTTGGGATGTTCATTGTTCCACTGGAGAATTCTTCCTGTGTCTGAAAACGTGATTTGTTCAGACACGAAGAAATACTTCCTGTAGAAAGCACTGACCATCTCGCTCCAATTGGATATGCTGTTAGGCGCAATGTTGTTGTACCAGGTGTATGCCCTCCCCGTGAGTGATTTTGAGAATTCTTTTAGGCGCAAAACATGATTGTATTCATGTTCCCCCAAGGCTTCCAAGAATCGAGAAATGTGTTCACGAGCATTACCAGTACCGTCGTAGAGGGAGAACTGGGGAGAGGTGTAACCTCTTGGTAGAGGAATCCGTTACACATCTTGAGGGTACGGCGGCTGATGTTGGTGTACGTCGTTCGGTCCCCTTTTCCTCGATTTTGGAGAAGTCGCTCTAGATCTTCACGCGTAATGAAGTTGGAAGGCTGGTCTCTCTCCCTTTGGCGCTCAGGAGCAACACGAGTTTCTTCATTCATGTGAGTCAGAGTGGAAACGCCTGCTCCGGGTGTATTGAATGTATCTCTCGCCGACTCCAAGGGTTGCCGCGAGTCTTGCGGCAATCGTTCAGTCAAAGTTTTAAGGAAAGTGAGTACCTCTTTCTGAGTTGCGGCCATATCTGTTTGAGTTTTAGCAAGAATTTCCTGTTTCTCCATCAAGTCTGCAATGGTACTAGACGGCGGTCTTCCTCTTGTGTCTCCGGCTCCTCGTCCTGACGGAGGAGTGAAAGTTGTTGCTCTGGTAACCACCGGAGGCGTTACGCTCGAAGAGATGCCAGGATTTGCGGGCCGCTCCGGCTCGGTGATGGGAGGTGTTACACCTGGCTGGGATGTCTCCTGCTCCGCTAGTGTTGGTGACAGAGGTAACGGCTCCTCGAGACGTGTCGGCTACGGTAGCTCCACTGACAGGCACGCCAACACCGGGAGTGTTATCCACGCTAGCTCCGTCCGAATTGATTGCTGATCCAGCACACGAGTTCCACCATCTTGAAATGAATTTTTGATTGAATTGGTTCTAAGGTCTACCCTTTTTGAAATTGATGAAATTGAATCGGATTTCAAAGAAATTGATTTCACGACCGAGAGATTAATCTCCCACTGTGGTCGCCAATTGTTGATGGGTGAAAACTACTCCTGCTGAATTTGGTAATTTGGGGTGTGGATGAGGAATGAATCTAAACCTTCAACAAATGCATCGCGCGGTGAGTGCTTGTAGATTCGAGAGATCAATCTCGTGCAAGTCCGGCCTAAACCAAGAAATGGCCGTTCCAGCATTTGTTTCGGTCACAAAGTGAAGGAGATGGGGTTGATCTTAGGGAGGGAAGCGAAGAAGGTGTTGAGATTGTGAAGGTGTTGGCTTGCTTATGACTTGTAACAGTAAAGATGAGCAAGCTTACGGTTGATGCAAGGTGCTCGAGTGTTTGAATACGTTTTTGTATTAACACTTGGTTTCGTCGATCGAACTTGTGTTGTTCTCGTCGTTTCTTGTTGTTGTTTGAAATAGGGCGAGAACCTATTTATACAAGTCATTGAGCCTTATTCACGTTTCTCGTGGGAAGTGGAGGTAATGGAATGATGGAGTGGTGGAGTTGTGTGTCGGTAGCATACGACCGGTCTTGCCCACTTCTCCAGTTCATCTCTAACCGTCCATGACTTCCTAACACGTTCTTGTAATGGCGCGTTGCACGCCGCACGCCGTAAACCGCCTGCACCAATACCCCAAAAGTATCCCCGGTTTGTGACATGATTGATAAACTGAATGTGGATCGTGGATCCACGGAAGATAGCATGTAATGTCAATTGAATAATCGCGTTATTCGTAAAGTCGATACTTGTGGAGTATCGTGTGTATTTTATGCAGTGTATCGCATTACGGTGTGGTAAAGTGATGGGTAATGACTCCTCACTAACCAAATAACTCCCGACTGTGGTTGTATAACCAAGCTGGTGAAGTCGGACGGATGAGATGATGTTTGAGACACTCATCTGCGACCGTTGATGAAATCGTGGTTTTTAAAGAGGTGCGCAAGCATCACTCTTCGCCTTGGTCGAAACCAAGCATGGGAAGGATTTTGTGGAGGACCGACCATACATGCGTGTTGACGGCATGATGGTGTACACGTCCATGTCTCACCGTCTCATGGAGATGCAATCTAGGCCACTCAATTTGACCGTCAAAGAGGAGTGGTTGGGATCGGTTCACGGCAGTAAATCTCTTACCGCAAAGGAATTGATAACCGCGTGTCATCCCAAGTTTGGGCGCGCGCCCAAGACGACCCATCTTGGTCGGTCTTTGGTCGATCATACCACCGTGTAGGTGGTAGGTTGGTGTTCACACCTATACCTGATTATCCCATGAAAACGTGATCTAAGCCATTCAAATCATCCGGTGAAGTTGAGCGGTTGAGATCAGTTTAGGATTTGGGAGTGTAACCGCACGAGTTTGGGCGTGCGTTTTGGGTTGGCCGGGAATGATGTGCCTTGGCCGACCGCAAGAGGAAGTAGATGGGCCCACGGTGGTCATGCTGGTATGACCGGCCTTGGTTAATCCAATCTGTGACCCTCCATTCGTACCGGAGAAGATGGACGCGCGTGATGACTTGAAGCCCTAATTTTGGCTTTCAAAGCCGCGCGACCATGCTCTTTTGGGCGGACGAATTTGTTGTAACCAACCATGGTTGGCTTTGACCGATTGGCCAAGTATGTAGGCGGTCACATGGTGATTGTGTCGACATGCTCCGGGCCCTTTGAGTCTACATCTACACCCTCCATCTATGCCTGCGAAGATGGACGGTTGAGACCGTTTTGCGACACATGTAATATGCCGCAAACCCTAATTTAGGTTTTCCGCCCATAATGCTTGGTATGGACGGTTTCTTGGCAAGCGAAGGCCAATGGTTGACCATGCTTGGCCGTGTGTATTCCATACCGCAGGGGGGTGATGGAATTGATCCGTGGTCATCCAATCATGCTTGTGGAGTTGGATGACCGCGATCGATCATATTTGGCAAGCTAAGGCCGTGTGTATTCCATACCGCTTGGGGGTGATGGAATTGATCTCGTGGTCATCCAATCATGCTTGTGGAGTTGGATGACCGCGATGGTCATCATATTTGGCAAGCTAAGGCCGTGTGTATTCCATACCGCTTGGGGGTGATGGAATTGATCCGTGGTCATCCAATCATGCTTGTGGAGTTGGATGATGCGATCAGATCATATCCTGACTGATACAGTCAAGTCCGGATGCTCATCGGGCTAGTATAACACACCGAGAGGGGCTCAATCGGGCTAGTATAACACACCGAGAGGGCTCGGGCTAGTATAACACACCGAGAATCGCCTCGCACGGGTATTTCGTACATGGATTCATTATAGTGCTTGAGGTTCGTGTTACTCGTAAGAGTAACACTACCGTCATGCCACACTGATAATGGGTACAGGAAATACAAGGCTGATATGAAATTCACAGGAAGGGATTGTTGCTACATGCTCCAACCTGGAGGAATTTTACGTATTCACAGAATGGGATTGTTGCTACATGCTCCATTCTCGGTGAATTAAGTGAGGAGTATCCGTCACTTATACACGACTTTATCTTTTACAAGATGTCAGCGCATGATTTTTTGGTTACTTACAAATTTAACCTTAAACGAAAATCCACCATCAACAGCACTACATTACTATAAGTATATCATGGCTAGGTTTGGTGTAAACTCGAAACCAATGGGTTGTGTTGTTGATGAACATTATATTAGCATGACTGCACAATTGAAAGTGGTGGTTGAGATTTACTCTCTCAATACATAAATCTATGGCCGTAATTTCTCCCATTAGACTCTCATTTAATGACCCATTAAGAAAAATCTAATATAATAAATGCCTAACTAATTAGTGTTTCACACTAATTGCTGATAATAAATAATTTATTAATTCCTAATAATAATGTTTTTTCACTAATTACTCATAATAAATGATCTATTAATTTTTCTTATTATAAATTTTCTCTTAATTAAATTAATAAATTTGTATCTCCATTATTAAGGATCTAGAATTTAAAATTGAACATTTTGAGTAAGAAAATTTTAAGTATTTGTGGTTGAGAATGGCGTAAGTAGTGTTGTGAACTTCCGTGCATAGTTTTAATTATTATATATGTTGCATTTGTTTGTTTTTCATGCACTCTATTATTTTTTGAAACTTCCTACTGGGTTGTGGTTGCTCACCCCTTTTCCTCCCTTTCCACAGAGAACGAAGAAAGACCATCAGAAAAGAAATTATTATATATCACGGAGATTTGGGTATCGCGTTTTAAATTTAATCGAACCGTTATTTTGTTTTAATTTGATACTTTTTATTTTATAATTATTATTTGAAAGTTTTCTAATTTTAAAAGTAAGATTACATTTCATTTAGTAAATTTAATTGAACTTGAATTATTGAAATCTTTTAAAACGAAAAATCTGGTCCTACACGAGTGGCGGTCCGGAAATTTGGACTTGCTAGCTGGATCGGACCCGACCCACAAGGTCGAACCTGTGTCCGCTTGAAGTCCGAAAATCCGGGTTGTCACACGCCACCACAACAAAATCACATGATATCACTGTTGCCACCCCCGCAGCTGGGCGTGCTTTTAATTTTTAATCATAAACGTCATGTAAAAATCTCAGATTGAACAAACTTAAGACTTCAATTAATTTTTTCTTCAAGAATAGACAGAGCTTTGACATCATTTCAATGGTCACAGAAATTTCCCGACACAAAGGTGAGTCACCTTCCTAGAGTTGGTTCAGATCATACACCTCTCCTCTTTGATTCAAATCCGGAAAAATAAAAAATCCAAAAACCATTTAGATGCATTAGAACCTGGCTTTCTCATCCATCACTAGCATCAATGGTTGCGAACTCTTGGAATTTCCACTCCAACATTACACAGGACACAAACATCTATTCGAAGCTTCAACTATTATCCTCGGATTTATCTCAATGGAACTCTGATGTGTTTGGAAACATTCACAAAAATATAAAATCCTTAAATAATAGGATTGAAAGCCTACATAGAGCTAGAAAATACTCCAAAAATTTAGAAAAAATAAGAAATCTCCAAGCTGAGCTAGGAAAATGGTACAAAATAAAAAATGATTACTATCACCAATTATCAAGGGATAATTTTTTTAAAGAATACGACCAGAACACGGAGTATTTCCATGCTACAGCTACAAATAGGAAAAGAATCAACGCTATAAACTCTCTTAGAGAACCATCGGGACTGTGGATTTCAGACAGAGACCAAATCAATACCCTCTTGATCAACCACTTCACTCAAATAGGCTCCTCACATAACAACAACTTGGTAGAAGATTTGTCAAGCTTTATTGAACCTTGCGTCTCTGATGAGGAAAATTCTTCCCTAATAATTATCTCATCAAAAGAAGAAATTTGGAAGACAATTTCCAACATGAACCAGTAGGGAGCGCCAGGTCCAGACGGGTTTCAACCAGGCTTTTTCAGAGCTAATTGGGATATAATGGGTCCGGATATAATTCAGGCAATTCAAGATTTTTTTAAAACAGGAAACCTAAATCCGGAATTGAACTATTCCTTTATAACTCTGATACCTAAAATATCCACTCCATAAACCCCATCAGATTTCAGACCCATCAGCCTGAGTAATACAATATATAAGATCATTTCTAAGATTATAGCGAACCACCTAAAGCCAATCCTAAACAAGATAATTTCCCCAAATCAGTCAGCCTTTCTGCCTGGGAGACAAATCACGGACAACATTATCATCGCTCATGAGCTTATTCATTCAATGAAAAACTCAAAAGCCATAAAAGGATATTTCGCCTTAAAGTTAGATCTCTCTAAAGCTTTCGACAGAGTGGAGTGGAACTTCATCAGATCAGCTCTATGAGCACTAGGTTTTGGTGACACGTGGGTAAAGCTAATAATGCAATGCATTTCAACCACCTCATTTTCTATCCTCCTTAATGGTTCCCCGGGTCCAAAATTCACCACTTCCAGAGGTCTAAGACAGGGTGACCCACTTTCTCCATACTTATTTTTAATATGCATGGAGATTCTTTCTAGACTCCTAGAAAAAGCAGTTTCTGAAAAGAAAATTTCTGGCCTTAAAATTAATAAAGATACCCCGAACATATCTCATATTTTCTTCGCATATGACTTCTTTTTATTCACAAAAGCTAATCTAGGTGAGGCAAAAAATTTATTAGACATCTTATCAAGATTTGGGGAGACAACGGGACAGATGGTCAACCTACAAAAATCTGGTATCTACTTCAGTCCTAGAATTCATCCTAAACATGGGAAAATCATTGCGAGAATTCTAAAAGTTCCTTTAATGACAAAAAATGATAGATATCTGGGAACTCCTCTCTTCATCGATAAAAATAGAAAAGAAAATTTTGAACCTCTGTTACAAAAATACTATGCCACTCTTCAAGGCTGGAAATCTAAATTGCTATCTCAAGCCGGCATAACAGTTCTAATAAAATCCATTCTTCAAGGTTATCCAACTTACCAAATGCAAGTGCTAGCTCTTCCTAAAGAAATGCTAGATCAGATGGACAAAATCCAAAGAGATTTCTGGTGGGAAAAAGACAAGCCCAAAAGCAAAGGAGGATATATTAGGGCTTGGGCCAGCATCTGCAAGCCTATATCACAAGGAGGTCTTAGAATCAAGAATCCGCACCAGTTTAACATAGCTCTCCTTACTAAACTAGCTATTCGTCTAATAGCAGAGCAAGATCCACTTTGGGCTCAACTTCTCAAAGCTAAATATTTCCCAAACTCGCATTCTCTAGAATTCTCTAGGTCTTCCAAATTATCTTGGATTTGGACTAGTATAAAAAAAGGTTTGGATCTCATTAAAGGCAACTTTATCTGGCAAGTAAAAAATGGAGCTTCCACAAAAATTTGGGAAGACAAATATGTCATTCAGCAGCCCACTAATATTCAAGAGCCGGTTCCGCAGATGAGTTGATCACTCCCGAGGATACATGGGATCAAGGAAAACTTGATACTTATTTTGATCCAGATATAAAAGCAAAAATCCTAGCTATTACTCCAAAAAGACAAGAACAAGACAAAGTCAGGTGGCAACATCATCCTTCAGGAACCTTTTCGGCAAAAAATGTTTATAAGTTTCTAATAAACCAAGATCAAGAGAGTAATTCATTAACCTCCTTTCCCTGGAAAAAAATATGGAAAATCCAAGTAATCCCAAGAATAAAATTATTCGTCTGGAAATTAGCTCAAAAAACACTTCTAACTAACTCAAGACTTGGGGCGCATAATTCAGACATAAACACAGAGTGTCCAGTGTGTAATTCCCAAGAGCAAGAATCAGAACAACATCTCTTTCGATTTTGTCCTTTTGCAAGAGCAATTTGGTTTGGTCTTTCTCTAGAGAAGCGGTGAACGCTAGAATTACTTCGGATTCCATAGAAAATTGGATAAAAGAGTGGATCACAGACCAAGATTTCAATCAACTATAGGATAAAATAGCTACTATATCCTGGTTCATTTGGAAGCATAGATTTTCGGTAGTTTTTGAGAAAATAAACCCGAACCCGATTCACCTTATGGAGCAAATCAAGAAATTTCTAAACCAGAAAATCAGGCAAGGGTCCAAAATTTTATGAAGAAAGAAAGAAGAAATAACCCCAAAGATAAATGGTTTAACCTATATTCGGATTGGATAATATTTATTGATGCGGCTTTCAAAAAAGAGGATTCGACCATGGGATATGCCTTTTTACTTTATTCTGTAGACAGCGAAACATTTATGTATATTGAAGCTGGTTCGGAGTGGGCCTCCTCATCCTTTCATGCAGAATCAAAAGCTTTAATACTAAAGGCATCTTCATGGTTAAGTAAAAATATATTATCCACTGTCTCAATAGTAACGGACTGCAAGACTTTGGCGGAGACGATCAACAAGTCTTGCAAAGACTCTCATTGGATTGCGGATAACACCGTACAAGAAGTGATATCAATATTGAAGAAACTTCCGCAAGCCCAGGTAAAGTATATAAACAGGAAATATAACTATGTAGCGGACCACATAGCAAAAGAAGCTCGAGTAAAGCATCTTCGACGTAGGTTCTCTCACATTCAGCACAGGGTTCTAAAATCTAGTGTTATTTCCAACGTTTTTGATAAAAATGAGATTTTAAACTTGTTGTACTATATTTCTTGATTAATATAATTCTTGTTTACATCAAAAAAAAAAAAAAATTGTTGTTGTTATATTTTCTTTTATATTGAAATCTAATATATTTTATTTTAATATACTAAAAACCATAATTTGGCTAACTTTGCATGTGTTAGTGGTGGTCCAGATTTGTCCTGGGGAAAGATAAATCAATGCCCGTGATTATCCAAACCACACCTATTTTTTGCATGTGTGCGTTAGGTTTTAGGGAGATGGATGAGTCACCGTGGGTGCTCAATCGTTTTGTACAGGTACCCAAAATCCTTTATCCTAGAAATCTTGATACCCCAAGCTTCACTGTAGCAAGGTTGCCTTTGCTCCCTGCAGCGCCAACTCCAACCATATATGCCCAGAATACCGGAATCATCCGCGCTGAAGATGAGACTGTGGCCGATAATGATCCACCTTGCAAGAAACCCGGGCTTAAGAAGATGCCCGAAGGTTTCTCGGCATCTACCATTGCCGAACATTAAACATTATGTAGCCTTGCACCAAATAAAACAATACCTGAGAATAATATATCATGTTTCTTTGTATGTATGCATTTTTTTTTGGAGTGTTTCCCTTTCTGCATTTTATTCCGGTGTGTTTCCCTTACTGCATTTTGTTGACGTGTAATTTCCTATTTATTTTTTTTCATTTCAGTATTAGTCCCCTTGGTCATGATCTACAGTGGCATTGGTGCATCTGATTTATCCCATGTGTAACCGTGCTAATATGATAATCTAATTTATGTTCCCAATCTTGATCTGAATCCATAGTGGTTCTGACGATGGCATCACCAAGCTAAATTTCAACTTCCTAAGCAGATGATTTCACTTTTGGAAAAAATTATGGTTTCGGATAATGCACCCTGACTTATGTGTCTTACTCTACAATTGTTCAGTTTTCTTGAATAGGTTATAACTTATAACGTCTCCATGTTCTACTCTGCTTATTGATTGCAATTCTCCGGATTGATATGCGGTAAAGAATGAAAAATCAAACAGTGTCATTACGATGACCATCACGAAAGTTGGAAGATCAGGTTATTTATCTGAGTGTACAAAAATACCGGAGGTAGTATAAATTAAAAGAAGCGAAACCGCGCTAATTGGTCACCTGACTGCTCCACATTGAAAAGATAGAAGATTGTTATGCCATACGCCTACCAAAGAGGTTGACGATTTTAAAGGCGACAATGGGAACCTATTGTCAGGTGTAACAGATGACCGGATTATATGAGCGACTTTGCAAGGTAAGTATATGGTCTTATTAAATAGCTCGGTAACAAAAAATATGTACCCGATCATTGACAATAAGGGAACTTCGATCTTTCCTCCCCAATTACATATTAGTCGGTTTTGAAATGTCTTTCCCTCCAAAAAAAAATACATATTGCGATTAAGCCAGTACTCCTCGACCATAAAAATCCATGCAATGGTTACGGCAAACGGCTTCCAAAGAGGCTGACGATTCTGGAGGTGACCATATCCACTTATCTGCCAAAGAGACTTCGCAACATAAGAGTATATATATAGTCCTACAAATCAAGAGATATATTTCTAGAAGTAAAATTTTAATAGCATATATTCCAATAAGTCAAAAAAAGGTCCGAGAAAGTACATATTATGTACAGATTTTTTAAATTGGAAATCGGGAAGGAAATAGAAAATCACGTAGGTGAACTCATTTTCTTAATTTAAGATATTAAACGCATACAAACTCCCTTTAAAATTATTTGTAATATATATT
This sequence comes from Papaver armeniacum, assembly GCA_023531295.1. NCBI lineage: Eukaryota > Viridiplantae > Streptophyta > Magnoliopsida > Ranunculales > Papaveraceae > Papaver > Papaver armeniacum. The sequence continues at coordinate 46,264 of JAJJWW010013144.1, forward strand.
TTTCTGAATTTTATATGGAGACAACGTGTATAATTTTAGAAAGCATTTCTGATTTAATGGAGCGTGTTAGCAACATTAGTTATGTACCTGATAGAACAGAGAAAACGAAACAGGGGATATCCCTACGATATATATGACCAAGCCAGATTTAACATACATCGGACCAGAAGGAGTTGATAAGTATTCAGGATACATATTATACGACATTAAAAATGAACCAACATCAAGGCCCGTGCCGTTACGGCACGGGTTAAGGGCTAGTTAAATAATAAGACAAAAGATTTGTAGTATTACTTTATTATAAGAAATCAAAGTATTAGTAGAATTTTTAGTACCAACATGATCTTCAAGTAAGTTTCCAATTGATTTTTCTAGGGTTTCAGATGGTGTAGACAGAGAACTTGATATATTTTCTTCCATTTTAATTACAAATATTAAATAATGATTATATAAACTTTGTATCTAGTAACAACTAGGGTTCTAAGGTTAAAATATATTTTTTTCTCATGCAGATAAACTCTCGTTGAAAGAAAGAAAAACCAAAAAAAAAAAAAAAAACCCTAAAACGTTTTTTACAAAGGTTTTTTATTGATTCACCGAATTACTGATTTTTCAACTCACTCTCTCACTTATTCATTGATTTTCTAGCCTAGTTAATGGGCTATGAATAATAATAATAAAGGTCAAATTTAGAATTTTAGTAAAAATAAATTGACCAAAGTCAAATGGGCTATGGTTAATAAAAGTGTGGGCTATATTTAAGAGAAGCCTTTTATTAACGCAAAGAGCAATGAATCCATCTTAAAAGTAAAAGTCAGAACACATGAGATGAGAGGATATAAAATAGTTTCAAGATTTCGACAATGGAAAAATAAAGAGCAATCCTCACCGAAATCCAAAGATTTCAGTTTTCCCTTATGTCCGTACAAGGTTTCAGTCAACCAAATTTGACGGACAATGTTGAATCCGTCAAACCTGGTTGGCACTTAATCGTGATCAAATTACATTGATGTCCCTTCATCCTTAACTCAACCAAAGTTAGAACGATCAAGTAAAATGATTTAACCTATAGTGGTCCTATACCCAGTTTCGGTTGACAACTTATTTATCGGTCTTCTTTGTTGCTCCCTCAATTTTCTTCTTATTCTTCCATGGATTCAAAACCTAGCACAGAGTTTCTAGCGCTGAAAGGGGAATCGATTTCATGTAACCAAAATTTAGTATTATAGTATTATCATGTAATTATCTTGACATGAAGTGTGTCTTTACTGGAAGGATTTTACACAATTCACAACTACTCATCTTTGTCATCTTTCTTGGATTAACTGGGTCTGGGTAATTTATAAAAACCCCAACCTTCGAATTCTTATCAAGTTCCATGATTTCGTTATGATTTTGAGCAAAACCCAGAATTAAATTTCGTCCAATTTGAACAAATTAACTGAAAAAGCATCATAATGCCTGGAAATGTAATGTGTGAGGTATATCATCTGTATGACTAGAAGGTATATCACAAGAAGGAAACCTAACATAATTATCTTGATTTTTTTTAGTGTACGTGTAAGACCTATATTGGAAGTTTACTGGCGTACCCTTCTCACTTGCTGGATTAGGCAGATGTATGTAAGGATCCTTATTTGCGGATTGTCTATATTGGCTGGCTTGTGAGTGTTTCTTGAATCTTTATTAATAAATTTATTCCATCTGCTCGGCATAAATTTCGAGTAACTCGTAGTTGTTGATTGCAGTAATATCGTCTATCTTGCATTAAGCTAGCCAGCCAAGCCTTTCAATCCTGTAGTTGGCAAAACTTTTGAATGGTCAATCATGAGGAGTTGCATACATTGTAGGAATTGTCAAAAATTTTGGTGATCATGAATGAATCACCTTCCACTTACCCGTAATGAGGAACATAATAATGGATGTGAACCCGGTTTACTTACATTTGATCAGTGGGGTGTTTGAGTTATTTCATTCTTGATTTTTCCATCGGGTTGATAAGCATACTGGTAAGTTATTTTTTGCATTGTAACTAGTTTTGTTTTCGTCAGTTTGGTGGGGTTTCTAGCTTTATATGAATTTCGACTGTATGTTAAATGAAAATTAGGATTTATGCTTTAGTTGCGGAACATTATATCATAATATTGGATAAATCTCTTAGATAGTCAATAGTACTAGAAGTTCCTTAACATGTGTGATGGCGAATCAGAGGCCTCAGGGTAATTCAGAGAACTGTACTAGAAGTTCCTTAACAATTTAGAGAATTAACTTGCATTCAGAGGGCATCATGAATCTGTGAGCGACTAATTTTGGTTTGAAACTAACAAATTCAATGTCAAACGCGGGCTACTGATGGTGCTTTAGTCTAACTTTTGAGTGATCAGAAACTATTTTAAGACAATTGAGTTCTGTTGTAGGTTCGTTTTAATTACAGTCTCGTACCCATTTTAATTTAAACAACCATGGAACGTCATACCCAATTTATTTTATAAAATCGTTTTAGTATGGTACCCAGTTTATTTTGTACGACCATCTGAAAAATAAGTGTACCACACTAAAACTGCAATATTGATGTCTGAGCATCAACCCCTGCATCAACCCCTGTAGTATGTAAGAAGTGAAGATACGTTATATATTTCGTTGATGTTGTATAAATCTGTAGATTTGTCAATTGATCCGTACTTCTCACAACTTTTAGCCGTCCTTCCCAAGCAAGGTAAAATGTGCTCATTTCGTATAAGTCTCTAGAAGATTTAATTGCTTTACACAGTTCTACTGAAACGAGTAGTGAGATTTTCCCTAAATCCCAATCCTTTTCGCAGATGAGCATATGTGTGCATAAGATTACTGGTCAGCATTAGGAATAATTGGCACCCTTTGGTTTGTGATATATGAAACTTTATACGATGATTCAATGTCAAGCACGGGCCACTGATGGTGCTTTACTGCTTTAGTCTAAATGTTGATTGATCAGAAATAATTTGAGATGGTTGGGTTGTTTTTTTTTTCTTCTTACTGTACTTCTTTTATTTAGCATTGTAGGTTCGTTCTAATTACAGTCTAATAGTTTTGAATTAAGCCACAGGATCATCTAGCTAGTTTTTGAGTTTCTCGATTATAAATTCCTTCTTTTGAACTTACCAAGTATGACTGGTTGTATTAATTAACAATATATTTTCATTTGTCCATTTATGTACTTACATTGCCATCCGTTTTCATTTTTAGCGCGTAATTTTTCCTTATTTTTTCTTTGGTTCTGTTTTGAATAGATTATTTTTCGAAAGAGCTAAACTGACCTGGATTATTTAAATATCCACAAAGTTAACAGCTCTTCTAGTGCCCAATCTAAACTAAAACTTACAGCTGCGGTTAATAATTCTGTGTGAAGAGATGAATATGAAGTTAATAATTCTGGACCCAGGGTGAATTACTTAGATCTATGGGTGTTTCTTCTTCAGTTTATGTGTATTCATTCTCTAATTACCATTGCTATATAAATGTCATTGTTTTCTGTTTCTTGGTACAAGTATCCAGTCCAATGGGGTGATACAATTTGGATGGCATCATTTGTACGACAATGGTAAGCACTATTCATCCACCCATTGGTTACCCTCTTTCTGTTAGTGTATTATGTATCTATTAAATATCAAGAGTTCTATCTTTTGTGCCTTAATGAGTTTCAAAAAAATCAATAGATAATCGTCTAACATTAGGGGAACAACCCATATATTCTAAAAGCAGGTCGACAAGGAAGTACATATATATATATATATATATCTCCATTCAAAAACCAGCTGATCTTCTTGTTCATCTACCGGCAGTGTACCAGCTTACGACATTGGGAAGCAGTCTCCCTAGAATAGTCACATTATGTATATGTTGGAGTAAAATAGTCTTACCAATATCAGTGTCTTCCTGAAGAAAATAGTCTTACCAATAGGATTTGTAGACGCACTGTTTATTATAGTCATCATGAGAGAAGAATGACTATTGGAGACTGAGTCGAAAATAGTCTTAACAAAAAAACACCATTAAAAATATCGGTAAAAAGTCTGTATTGTAGTATAAAATTATTCGGGTAAGCCTGCGAACAGGTTTATGGTTTCATGTTGATCAGAACCGCAGAGGACTAACATCATCTTTCTCGTATTCTTTTGAGGCTTTGTAGAAAAGGAAAAAAGGAGCAAGTAGTTTGTAAATTTGTGAAAAGAAACTACGGGAAATGTCACTTTTATTTTCTTTACGAAATTTTAGATATAACTGGAGTTTAATCACTATAATTAAAGTGTCGCGGACTGACATTCCCTACGGATTTTACCTTGTCCATGGTGGCCTTTGTTGTTGCCAGCAAAACCATAACCTTGAACAGGTGTGTTCGGTATAAAAGCTAACTATAATTGAGTTTCTAACTATGATAGAGGGCAAATATGGAAAAAAAAATACCAAATTTAAGAAATAAGAACGGACAAACTCATTTGTCATTCTAAGTGGGTTGAATTAAAAGATGTCGGAATATCTGCTAGAAGACCCAAAAGTTAGGATTTCTATGACGAATGCTCAAAAATAAATGTTGAACTTGAAACTTATCAGGAAGTGAATTTTGGCAAAAGAAAACAAAGTGAAAGTGAAACTTGTAAACATCAAAAAGAGAGAGGAAGTAAAGTGGAACACAACAAGAGCACATTGCAGACACACAAATGGATATTGCAAAAGTAAAGGAATATGCTATTCCCACGCGACAAACCACGTAACATAATCCACTAGTACGGTAAGGCACTTCAGCAGTAGTCCTTTTTAATGTACCTTTACGCTATCATCCGTACACGATTCTTTGCCCAACATTAATTAGGTTGGCCACGCGAGTACTTTTGGGAGACATCATACAGTAAAGCTTTCAAACGCATTATCTAGGAACTTGGAAGAACCTTTGTTCCAAAGGATCCTAGAATTAGCACTCATGCGGACACAGTGATGTACTGGCGTGGACATGACGCGGCGTGCACGCAGACACGGTGTAATATTTAAGAAACGGAGCTGCTATTCCCCGCTCCATTCACAACAGTACTTACCACTCGACCACATCTAGACCCTAGATTTTGGGAGTTAGAAACCCTTTTGATGAGCGGATGGGTCATGACTGAACAATCTTGACCAGTACTGTGTGGACTTGTGGATCTGAGTGGTAAGTAGTGCTGTGAATGGAAAAATTAGGTTAAAGATACGTTATGAAATTAGCGATATTTACATCAAATGTGTATATTATGGATGTAATTTCTCTAATAATGCTAATAAATTGTTGGTAAATGACAAATTTGTGTAAAAACTTGCATATGTACCGACGAGATAATACATAAACAAAAAAATTAGACATTATAAACATGCATGCATATCAATATAATGTATGACATATGGATATTGATGTCACCGATATGTCTGACGTGGACACGCGCACGTCCGAAAACCGGATACGAGTCTGAGGCGGACATAAACCATTTTAGACGTGTCCGTGCTACATAAATCCTAATTAAATAAATCACATTTTCGAAAACTACCCAGCATGGAAGTTTTTACACTCTTGGTCGAGTCCAATTTTGTGCACACTCCTTTAAAGAGTGTCCACAAAACAAAAACATCCTATTGGCTCCTATAAACCAGCCGTTAACTCTATACTAAAAATTAGTTTTCTTTTATTTTTAGTTTTAGTTTAATCCAAAAAAGGAAATAGGATAATTACATATCTGATAATGCCTAAAAATTAGGATTCTTGAATAGGAAAATTGCCCGCTTTGGTTGGTTTCAAAACGAAAATAATCCCTATTAAGTGACCATTAAAATACCCCGTATGTATCTTTAAAAAAACAAGAGTAATAAAACTTGCAGAAAGATGAAATTTGAGAAATCCATGATAACATTACACAAATTTTTTGAGTAATTGTTACTCTTAATGATAACAAAATTGTATCTAAAAGACAAGATATTGTCCTGCGTCAATGCATGAAAAATGTGTTCGTTATTGGGATTGATCCTTGATATTGAGAGCTCCCAAATTTTTATGGATGAACAGGACTTCTAGAATAACCCCAGCAGACAAGAGGATTAGCAGTAACACCTTGTTGTTACATGTTCTGGGAAAGAATTCCTTGTGGACTGCCAGCCACTTCGATTATTATTATACGTAGAACACCATTGTATCTTGATGAAAAATGCTGAGAGCAATGCTGATGTAAAAGGTTTGGACGTGGATTTACTATACTCCATTGTACATTTCTCGTTGTATCTTGATGAATGTTTGGTGCACCTTGCGTCGCGATCGAAACTCCCTTCAAATCAACATTATAAAGACAAATGAAATCAGTAACATGATCGGCATAAAGTACTACCTTACATTAGATACGATAACTATGTAAAAAAACTATTGTTATTAGTAGCCATTGCTTGCTTAGTTTCCTGTGTCCTGTTTCAGATTTCTTGAGAGCTGTCCACATTGCAACCTTATGTACATCGATATTCTTTTTTTTTTTTTTGACAAATAAAAGGGAAATTTTTTTAAAGGAATTTGCAGTCACCAAAAGAGTGCCAGAACTATCAAAAATACAAAGAAATTCACAACACTAGGAACTGCCAACAACAGCATTCCAATTGCTAATAAGTTAGAGATTCCACTAAACCAGCCATTAACATCGATATTCATTAGTTAGAGAACTACATAGGAGCTTATATCTAAACTTCCAGACACATACCATTGAAGAAATAAGACCTAGACCACTTAATATTGTTTCAAATGGGAGATGCACTTACAGTCAATATCAAACTAAGTTTCAATGATCACGTTTTGTTATTAACCAAAATAAGACTTTCTGCATTTTTGGAAATCCTAATTTTTAGGCATTATTAGATATGTAATTATCCTATTACCTTTTTTTTAGATGAAACTAAAAATAAAAATAAAAGAAAACTGATTTTTGGTGTACAGTTAACGGCGGGTTTAGTGTAGCCAATGAGGTCGTTTTGTTTTGTGGACACTCCTTAAAGAAGTGTGCACAAAATTGGACTCCTCTCGGTCTTCCAAGTTAGAAGAAGATAGAAAGAAATTGAGAAGTCACGATTAGTGAGTCTATTTTTATGCACACTCTTCTAAGGAGTCTATATTTGACATGCCTATTTGATTTGTCGATTGATTAATTGATAGTCTTTATTATCATCCATGGTGAGATACTCAATCCCCTCTATACAATTCCGTAAGTTAAATCAACAGTGGAGATTGAAATGTTACGAGTGTGCACAAAATCACACCACCACTGCTTGTGCTGTAAGAATAAGAGTGCCCGCGGCTGACAAGTAAACTAGTTCATGTGATGTTTGCCGTTTCTGATAAGAGGCAACGCGGACTCGGTTAAGACACAACGATATAAAAGATTAGGACCACAATTAAGCGAGTGGCCACAACATCTCTTTTGCCAACGGTTAATCAAGAAAAACATTTTAAATACGAATCAAATAGCTTTCTGGAACCTAGTTAGCAATTCGGGGTACGGGTAGTAGTTCGGGACGGCATACGTACGGGAATTATACGGATTCGGATAGGTCGGGTTCGGTCAAAAATCCGGTTAACGGTTCGTTGTTCGGGCAATAGTTCAAAACGGCATACGTACGTGCATATTCTTTATAAATGTGAGTTCGGCACTTAAAATTCGGCTTACATATATGATAACTTGATAAGTATTATGACCTTATTACGAGACTAATAAGATGGAAAAAAACATTTTAGCTTGATTATTTAACAAGAAGTAAACAATTTAATCGCATAAATGTATTACAAAACGAATTTATAGATTTTTAAACAAAAATCAACACATAAAACACTGGTTAAACAACTACCAATAGAAAATTTTAACTGAATAATTGTATTAAATATAAAGTATATACAAAATCAAACAAAAACAACTGGGTCGTGGAGAGTTACCTACGGGTGAGGGAGGTTGGGCGTTCGAATCTAGTTCGGAAGTATCATTCGGATTCGGTCAGTTCGGATACATTCACGAATCATTCGTGAGGTCCATATAATCCGGGAACTAGGTTCGGAGTTCACATAGTTCGGAAATATCATTCGGATGAGGTCAGTTCGGATACGTTCGCGAATCATTCGGGAATGATTCGGAGAATTACTAACTAGGTTCTGGAAAGGAAAAGAAAACTACCGGATATGGATTGAATAATATAATGCATTTAGCTGAAATGTAATCATTCTTTGCTTCATTGTTTAAAACTTGTTTTTAACTTATTGTGCACATAGACCTCATTTTTGTGCCCACTTGATGCGAAATATTTGCACAATATGGCATCATGATTCTCCCACCGCAACATACATCTTATAAGCCTTGATATATAGGAAGTAATTTTAAGCGTGAAGGTTTCGAATAATTGTATTATCCTCTCATTCGGCTAATTCTCTTAAGATCAAAATCGTGCCTATTTTGACCTTCCCGCTCGTTATCCCGCAAACTTTCGTCAATTCGCACGCCATTATATCGGTTGTTTTCTCTTCTTGGTTGCTTCTCAGCTCATCATCTGCACCCTCTCGTATTCTTCGTTAATATTTCTATTAGTACGATTTTGTTCCCTCCTTCTTAGTTGTCCTAGGATTGCTTCTTCCATCTCTTGATTCTCCATTTGACGAGTTAGAGCGTTTGTTCAATAGTGTCTCTCGATGTCATCCTCGATCTCTAGGTTTTCTCCTCATTCTTCTCTTCCGTGCAAGATTATGTTTCCTTGGTTTTCCTATTAGCTCATTTTGAAGATTTTCGGGTGAGGAATATAACGATCTTCCATCTTTCTTGGTAAACTCTCCTTCTTTCTTCCCTATTCGATCTTGAACTTGATCTCGCGCTACTTCTTGATCTCTATTTTGCAACCTCTATTTTCCATCCTCAATTCATGATTCTGTCTTGTCAAGTTTGCTCTTTCCTCTCTAGCCGTCTCTCTTCGTGTATTGTTTGTCTTCCTTTGCGATTTCTTCGTTTCCTAGATTCCATTTCTCAATTCGTTCTTGCTCTCCTTGTCCATTGTTCACCAACCGTCTGCTCCTCTTCCCTCTCGTCTTCGAATCGATCTCCAAGTATGTACACTTACTCTATCATAATAATGCGTTTCTCGGGGAGGTCGGTGGTCGGTTTTGATCTTCTCCATCGTTTCTCATATTCATCCTTCACGATTCTCTGTTTTCATTCCTCCTTTCTCCTGACAAGTCTCCTTCTTCTTACGGTCGTTGGTTGCCCTTGTACATTTCTTCTCCTAGCCATTTTTCTTTTCCAATGAATTCTTGAGTATCTTTTCCAAACTTTTTCTACGGTGATCAATCTTGCTCGTCCCATGTTTAGCGCATATGTAGTTGCGGGAAATCCCCACTATCAGTTTGCTTAATTAATCCCTTGAAAGATGTATGAACAAAGAATCTTTATTAATTGATTTCATGAAATGTTTACACAAGAACTAGAATTACTAATTTCTCTCTCTAATGAGAAAAAGTAAAGACACATTTAGCCCTTTATATAGGGAGTGGCTGTGCCTAAGCTATCCTTTATTTTCTGGGAATGTCCCTTGAAGTGTCGCAGGGTGCACAAACATTCGCTCTCGGATACCTCTTGAGTTTCACGTCTTCTTTATGAATAATATCGTTTATTTTAGCTCCCGCGACTCATTCGGTTTGCGTTCCGAATCATTGTTATAAAAATGGTTTGAGTTTTCGGAAATATCTTATTGGATATGTTGAATCGTTGGGAATGATTGGGAGAACTAACTAGGGTCTAAGGAAAAGAAAACTACGGATATGGATTGAATAATATAATGCATTTATTGAAATGTAATCATTTTTGTTTAAAACTTGCCCTCATTTTTGTGCCCACTTTTATCCTGGATTCCTGGTCAATGATTGCCCATTTTTCATCTGCCATTTGAATTCATATTAGTGTTACTGCTACTCGTAATGTTATGGCATCATAAAGTACCTGGCCAAATTGGGGTATATCCAGATTAATTAGGGTATACCTAATGAGACAAAACCTATGTCATTTTGAAGTAAACCAAGCCACCCCTTAACCATGTATTTTCTAAATGGCTAAATTTTCCCTGCAATGATTAACACTAATTTAATAGTTAATGATTAGATTAGTTAAATTATTTAGATTAGTTAGTTTATTTATATGAGTGGATTTGGAAATAATTGAGAGTAAGAAAGAGAATGAAGTAGTAGAGGAAGTTTTGGGGGGGGGTTAGGGTTTTTGAGATATTTGTGATTTGAGTGAGATGAGTGATTATAATCCTGATTTTGAAGTGGGGGAGTCTTCTAATTTTCCTCCTACAGATGAGTACTTGTATGATGATCTACCAAATCATGATCAAATGGATTATATGCATGATCCTCACTTTTATTTTCCTCAAACTCAAGATAGATATGGAAGTGATGAATGCCTTGAGCCAAACGTAGAATCCAATGACCTAGAAGAAGAGAAGGGAGCTGCAAGTAATCAGGTAATCGATGTTTTTTTCACTTTTGCTGCCCAGTATCGGCAAGGTATACGATTATCGACCCTGCCGACTGAAGGCGTCGACATGGTTTTTATTACCAAATGCATCGACTTTTCATGAGTAGTAATGTAGTCGGAAAGGTCGAAAATATGAACCTTGTCGACTTTAAGATTTTTGCACCTCAGTAGACGTGATTTGAAACATGCTTAATCCGGCATTGTTGTGGGTACGTCTACCCTGCCGACTAAAGTTTGGTCAGCATTGTTTTATGCTTAGACATTGTCGGCTGTGCTTTGGTCGTTGTTGTTTTATATATCGACCTTGCCGACTATTGTAGTACATATCAACTAACTTGTGATGTTTTGTAGATTTCATTTGTACCGATGACGGATCGGCCTCAAGCTCACAGTGTTATGGGTCATGATACTTCCGCAGATTATGCTAATGATTTGGAATGGAAGGAAAAAGACGACGCAGTCAAGTGGGTTATTGAGAAAGCAAAAGAGAAGATGTGCGTTCTAGTGAAAAATACCCAACAAAAAGATTCGCGGTTTGAAATGGTATGCGAGTGTAGTGGGTCGCCGGATGCAAGTCACGAGAGAAAAGGTTATGTGTATGATAAGAAGACGACTAGGGTGTACAAGATGAAGTCAAAGAAGTGTGGATGCCCATTAAAGATTATTTTTTGGAGGAACAAAGACACCGAAACATGTGGAGAATGAATAGAGTTGATGTTTGTTAGCATAACCATAAAGATCCGGAAAGTCTTGTTGGGCACTCCCAAGTTGCCAAGTTGAAACGGCACGAGTTAGAACAAGTAAGAACAAGTTGGGGAATTAAACCAAGCAAGCTCCTTAGTAAGTTCAAGATGGATGACAAGAATAACCTTTCTTCATTGACTACAATTTATGCGTCCAAAGCTACTATCAAAAGAATTGAATGGGATGGAAGAAAGGTAATAGAAGAATCACAATGGTTGGCACACAAATACAACTACACGGTGAGACACCATGAGTCATCGGAGGGGAAGGTGGATCGTATTTTTCTTGCGCATCCCGATATGATTCAATTGTCCCGGTGCTTTTACCAAGTTTTGTTCATGGACTGTACTTATAAGACGAATAGGTACAACATGCCTTTGTTGAACATTGTAGGACAAACCTCGGATAAGCAATCGTTCACGGTGGCATGGTGTTTTATGGATCGTGAGAAGGATGATAGCTATATTTGGGCATTGAAAACTTTGAAGCTTCTCTACCACGAAGACGAGACTCCCGGGGTTGTAGTGACCGATAATGAGCAAGCATTAATGAACGTCGTGAGGATAGTTTTTCCCAAGGCATAAAATTTGCTTTGCCCTTGGCATATACAATGCAATCTTAGAAAGAATTGTAGGAATCGTATCCAAAAGCCAAAGGCAAAGAAAGGTACTAAACGTGAAAAAGAGGAAGATGAACGTCTTAGTAAACTAACTAAAGAGGAGAGAGAGGAAGAGAAAAAGAAAGAAGCCGAAGAATGGAAAGAAGGTGAGATCAAATTTGGGTTATTCATGAAAGCATGGGATAAATTGGTTTGGTCGATGAGTGTGATAAGATATGAGAGAAACTTGAAGGAGTTCGAGGATGATTGGGGCAATAATTACCCCAAAGTAGTGGAATATTTCAAGAGACAATGGTTGATGCCACACAAAGAGAGGTTTGTGTTTGCTTTTACTTACGACTATAAACATTTCAAACTTGTGTCCACAAGTTTGGTAGAGCAAGCTCATAGGAGACTAAAATGTCTACTTTTCACGAGTCAAAATGGGATTGTGACGGTGCAACATGCTATCCATGAGTACACTAATAATGATATCAACAAGATAAGAAAGCAATTCGAAGAAAGTAGGTACCGAAAGTTGAAGGAGTTTAAGGAGGATAATTGGTTGCTTGTTGGAATACATTGCAACGTCTCGCATTGGGAAATATGTTTTATGATGAAAAATCTCAAGTTGTATCAAAAGTATGACAACCCGAGCACTCCTTGTAAGTGTAGGATAATTAAGGCTATCGGACTTCCATGTCGTCATATGATTGGTAGGTATAAAACTCCAATTCCGATTGAAGATATTGATCCTTATTGGAAGCAACTATATTCCAAACTGGCTCCAAGAGAGGATCCCGGTGAAGAGTTTGGCGACATAGAACTTGGGAGAATAATCCTCGACAAGTACCCCACGTTGCTAAGGTTGGACAAACAAACTATGAAGCACAAGTTGATGCCGATTGTTTACCCTTTTATGGAAGAACTTCAAGAACTAGGGAAACAAGATCCAACGGGTAGACCACCTACCACCAAGACAAGGAAAGAAGAGAGGGAACAAATTAAAGAGTATTTGAGTACAAAATACGATCCATCCGGACATGATTATACCGAGGCGGAATACAAAGAGGAGCCGGCTAAAAAGAAAAGAGGTCGTCCAAGGAAAGAAACAACTACACCAACGGTTTCAAACTTGAATCCAAATAGCGCTCCACCTCTTGAGAGTCAAGCAAGTGTAGAAGTTGTTGTAAAGAAAAGGGGTCGGTCGAGGAAAGAAACAACTACACCAACGGTTTCAAACTTGAATCTAAATGACACTCCACCTCTTGAGAGTCAAGCAAGCCAAGGAGATGTTGTGAAGAAAAGAGGTCGTCCGAGTAAAGTAGTAAAACCGGTATTGGAAGAGTATCGCGTACAACTCCCTCAAATTATTCGAGAGTTCGTTATTGGTACCGACGACGTCCCAAAGGATGGAAATTGTGGGTTTCACGTTGCCTCCCAACAATTGGGACACCTAGGTGGAGCGGTTGAGGAGAAGCTCACCCAATGTCAATACATAAGAAAGAATATGGTTTCCCGACTAGAAAAAGACAAGGAGTTTTATATCTCAATGATGCTAGAAGGTTCGATAGAGGACAAAGAAACGACTTTTAAAGAATTTCTTACTAGTGTTAAAGGCCCGGAGGGAAATGCACCGATCAAACGGGAGCATTGGATGAGAATGCCGGAGTGTGGCCATCTATTGGCGGATTCGTGGTCATGCGTAGTACATTTTTTTAGTAAGGGACTATGTGTTGCATTTGCACCAAAACATGCGGTTTGTGTGGAGCAGCTCAAGTATAGAAGAATTTTTATGGCTTTGGTGGATAATAATCATTTTATTGGTCTACAACTCAACAAGGAATGTCCATTACCTCCTCTTTGTAGGTTTAGTTTTTGGGAAAAGTTCATAAACAACAAGAGCAAGGAATGGGTGAAACTTTATGAGGACAACATGCACCTTTGGAATGCTTTAGATGAGTCTAAGGAATGTCCCATAGATTTGACTAAAGGAGGTTCAATAGATTTGAATGAACTCCCGCCAATAGATTTGAGTGATGAGTGATTATGATTAGGAAATAAGGAATCATTTTGGAGTACTTTTGGCATTCGTGTTTTGTGTAGGGGTGGTACTTGGGTTGGTTAGTCGGGTTAGAAGGCTTGGCCGAGGCAGACCCGAGGTAGAAATCCTTTGCCCAGATTGCCCATGGAACCCGTGGAACCCGTGGAGGTGCTGCCCAAGTCCTGCCCAAGTTATATTCCCCGGGTTCCTCGGGTTGACCCATGCTAATACTTTACAACACAAAAATTGTGGACAATTGCTGGGATTAAGTTAACTATCCACCAATAGGTGATGGTGTTCTTGGTGAAAATGGGTTAGTTAGTAGACTCATATATATACGCACACACGTAGAAACCCCAATGACCTTAATTTAAGTCTTAAAATTTATTTTTTATGAATGTGATAATAACAAATTTTAGTAATTATAAGATTTAATTATTGTATTTAGCTTAAATTTCCAAATAACTTATGATTATTGACAATAATATAAAATATTTTCATATTGAATTAATAATGAGATAGATATGATTTATATTTTCGTTATTACGTTTGAAGATGACGGCTAAAATTTCTCTTAATAGATAATATCATAATACTACCAATTATAAAAATAGTTTATATAATATTATATTTCCTCGGGTTGGGTGGGTTGCTCGGGTTAGAAATATTTTTCCCATGCTTGCCCAAGTTTAACTCGGGTTTATTAAAATTGTACCCGTGCTTGCCCAAAATTTTGAAATACATTGCCCATGCCCGCTCAACGTTCGGGTTGGGCATGGGTTGGGTGGGTTGACCCAACCCAAGTCCCAACCCTAGTTTTGTGTAATGTACTTTGGAGTATTACAAATGAATGAAATGGATGTGGTTTTTTTGGTGTTAACTCCTTTGGTCGGCATTGTATTTATCACACGACCTTGCCGACCGTCCCAGGGTCGGCAGGTTATGATTTCGTCAGGTTGCCGACTATACATGCATGACAGCACAAGAAAAAAGGCCTGGGAAAGTTGGCAAGGTTATTTCCCTCCTACAGTGCCGACTAATCCGTAGTCGGCAAGGTTTATGAGGACAACCTTTCCGACCAAAAGAGACAAAAAAATATTGTTCCTGGATGTTCTTCACATTATAGTCGGCATTATATTATATAAATAAGCTGCCGACTGTACGTGCGTCGGCAAGCTTTGAATTTTGTATAGTGCAGACTAAATTTGAATACAATGATTGTTAAAAACTTAAAAACCTTAAAAACTTAACTAGAGCATACAAACCTTAAAAACTTAACCCTAACACATTTGGGACATAGATAGTATCTTTTTCCGGTACACGATTTTTTAGGAGAGGTAATTAGCTTTATCTTACCGTCGCAACATGGATCTGTGCATGGTAGAAGGTTGATTTTAGCAACTTCATCTTCATACGGAGCTAGGCGCTCATCTATCCAATAGAAAAACCCACAACAGGTGCATTTTGAAGCATACGGCTGATATACATCTCCTATTGCATCTTTCATGAGAAATAAGAACCCCTTACAACCATCAATAGTGCATTTGCTTCCTTCAAACGGACAATCATTTGCAAAATGACCACATAGTTTACAAAGACTACAAATATTTGGTTGTGTTGCACTTGAAACTTCCATTCTTTATGCAAGGTTGAAGATGAAGTTGAGAGTGCTTTTATAATAACAAACACTCTTAATGTCTTGATTTTGAAATTTCTAGCCGTTGGGCATTCAATGGGTTGTACTTTGTACCTAAAAAGTAATATTTTTATACTACTAACATTAACATGTTATAGTAAGTCGTCAAGGTCGAGATTTCAAACCATGCCGACTACCTATCCCTGACAGCACCGTAGCAGAAAGCTTGGGATGGTCGGTAAGGTCGACCTTTCAAACCATGCCGACTTATTACAACTCTAATATTGTTTAAAACTGCATAAAAAAGAATAAGTTCTAAAGCAAGTGAAACTGAAAATTAGCATAAGTTTAAGAGTTACTGACAAGTCTAAAACCACAATCTAAGAGTTCAAAACATAATAACGCAAACATAATAAGTTTAAGAGTTTCATGGATCCTTCTCATTGTTGTTATCTTCCTTCACATCACTATCTTTTTCACCATCACTATCTTTTTCACCAGCACCAGCTTTTGCTTTCCTCTTCACTGGAACTATGTAGTCACCAGCCTCATTGTAATAGGGGTTCACTCCAGAATAGTCAGATGCCTTGAAAAAAGTTCTTGGATCAAGCTCCTCTTCTACCTCCTCTGATGATGTGCATTCTTCATAGTTGAGGGGATTGCTAGGACTGTTCATAAACCTTAGAAAGTCTTCAGGATATTTCTTAGTGATCGAATTTTAGATAGTGGCAAGTAGAGTTGTCGTTCACTCGGACTTGTTGAAATCGATTCTAGGATTTAATAAAGAAAAATAATAAAAATAGAGAAAATATACAATTTATGTCACGAGATGAAGAGAGTTACTAGGACTCGGGATTCCACAAATTCTCACATTCATGCGGTTCATCTATTAATTCTGGACAATTAAAATAACAAACATCGACTCTAATTATTTGCCAAGGTAGATTTTATAAAGAATTATATGTAATTCACAAGCATGACGCATCTAAAGTACCTAAGACTAAGCATGCGACATCTAACGAATTCACAAATAATCAAGAAAAATCATAAATCAATTATAATAGTGCAATTAATCATAAAGGAATTAAATAGAATTACCACATGGGTGCAAAACAGCTTCCTCCGTCATCCCAGTGATGGGTTCTAGCTTCGCATGGTGAAAACACTCTCAAAGGATTTTTTCATTGCTCAAAAAGGTGTTTACAAATGATTGAAAGGAGAAAATGATGAAAATCGGGTGTTTGCAATGTTTATAATTGTTGCAAACACTGTTACAGAGAACGATAAATGTAAAGTGTTGATGTTGCTGTAATTTTAAGACTGTCTTCTGAACTACGACCCTTAGATGTGTCGTTGTCACTGTAGAGAAAACGACGGTCCTTCGTGCGTCTTATGTTCTTCGTGTTCTTCAGCAGCAGCAGAAATGGTGATTCTGCAACTCGACTTTCTCAGCTCTGTAATGCTCCCAAACTCTCCCTAAACCTTCTCTGATACTCCAACACTCTATATATACTACACATGGCTTCGAATATCTCCTCATTACTCCCAAATAATTCCCGTATCTTATCCATTATCATTTTTATTCTCCACGGGATAATTTCCCTGTTTTAACTCCTTCACGCGTCTGTTGTATACTGATTCACTCCAACACGTTGGAAACACAATCTGGATTGATTCAAACTCGTTGTAGCACACGCCAGCTTCCAAAAATACAACCATAATCCCGAGATAATATTACTTTCCTGTTTTGACGAGATAATTATGGTAACTCGGTTGTTTTCCAATTATACGCCACATACCAGCCCTGGTTTGTCGTAACAGGCAACTACCAAATCAAATCCAACCAAAACTCTGACCGAATATCCTCCAAAATGTCGCCTGTGATTCACGCTGTAAACTGATTTTTCAAATCAGTTTTTCCCGCCAAAATTATATTCTCGTGAAAGAAGAAGGTCTCCCCATATCCGTCTGTGGAGTGTAAATAGAATGTGTTCAATTGAGGTGCCCCTTAGTAATTTAGGTGCCCCTTATCCAAACTGAGAGTCCGGATAACAAATCTCCTCCGGGGTTCCAAATAGCACTTTTTTAGCCGAATTTTGCACACATGTTTATTTCTCCAGAAACACCTACACATACACAAAAACACCATAATTAGTACAAAATCGAGTGCCAACAAAATATAATATTGAGATCAAATTAGACACAAAAATATGTCTATCAAATACCCCCAAACTTATTATTTGCTAGTCCTCGAGCAAATTTATTCTAGAAAATAAAATTCAAACTCACTAGGTGGCCCTAGTGACCGAGATAAAGTCTCGGGAGGGTTTACCAGAGGTGTACCCACAAAACCTTTACTCCAGACCCTAGCTATCTACGCAGAACCTAGGAAGGCACTAAAGAATCTCCTTGGTTGGTATACAGACATTGACTATAGGAGGAAGTACCCTGATGCGATATTCCAATTGTTGTACACGAGTTTGCACTCAAGCATACTAAAATTCATATAAAGTGACAGAGCTCTACTCAGATAGTTTCTGGACATTATAAACCGGAGTCAACCAATCACATGGATAGATTAAGAAGATGGATGTAGAGAAAAACGTAGATGATGTTGACTAAGGTGAACCTATCCTAATGGACTGAGATACAGGTATGACTAATATCAACACAGATGGCATATACAAGGGAACCAGTGGTCGATAATCCTAACTCTAGGTCAACTCAGCTGGCATATACAAGGGTACCAGTGGTCGACTTTATTGTATTTATTCCGGTTGGTCTGATGGTCTGGTCTCAATTTTTTTTAATTTTTTTTTTTTGGTATCTCAGTCACTCTATTTCACCCTAGCAATGGTAAAAAGAAAAAGAAAGAGAAGTGATCAGGATTTTTTCGATGTTTCCATCACGAGGATATGGCGAAACTACCATGTTTTCTTTTTAACACCTGAGCTCTGTGCTTTTATGAATAGACTCTTCTAGATGTTTCCATCTAATCAGATTGGTTCCTCAACTCCTATAACCAAGATGCTTCCATCCACTTAGATTGGTTAGTGCTATCCTTAATAAGCATAAATTTCTAGGCTCTGGAGTTTATTTATTGCAACTAAAAAGTTTCTCCCATACCCCCAAACTTAAATCTAACATTGTCCTCAATGTTCTAAAGATGAAATTAAAAACATGAACAAGGAGAAACTGTTACCATTTGAAGCAAAAGAGATAAGGAAAGATATTACCGTGTCGCATGAATATTGGGTTACCTCCCAAGAAGTGCTAAGTTTAAAGTCTTGACTCGACAATGGAAGAGATTAGTCACCTCGAAGAATCATATAGCAAGAAATTTAGGAATAATCTGCGGGTCATCCGGATCAAAAAGTGCTAACCACAAGAAGAGGAAACTGCAAATGACCGGGAAGATATCCAACACACCCTTATCTATTTTTTTGTTTAAGACAACTACATCTAGTTGTGGTTCGGGTTCAGGCTCTATAAAAGGGTCTAGATAAAAATCTTTCATTGGCTGGATTTCCTCAAAGGCAGGATCCTGAAGATCAGGTTCTAGAGTCTGGAAATACTCAATTAAGAACTTAGAAGCACATAACAATAACCTGAATAACTGGGGATCCTCTAAGTCAATCATACTTGACTCACACAGTTGACCATAGTAGTGGTAATTATTTAGAAAATGTGTCGACCCTAATCTCCTAAAGTAATTAGGTTTAGCCTCAAAACTTAATAATTGACACATCTGAAACTTATACGTTCCCATAATTGGTTGAAAAATATTTGGTGGGAAAACAAAATCAATCGTGGTATCATAGCCTGGGTTAACCACATCAACAAGAGGATGGGTTCTTAATAACTGAACTTCTTTATGGACACAACTAGGTTCAGGAAAAAGTGTATGAAGATAATCTTTTAAAATGTTTGAGGCACAAATGTCAAGTCCCAAGTTAGGGACCTTTCTAAGAGTTAAGGCACATGGAGAATGATAATCACCCCCAAACTTAGAGTTTTCAGTGTCTCTAAAAAGACTAGTCACAACTTCCCTAATTTCAAGGTCATCCGATTCCGAAAATGGTCAATTGATTCTTCTAAGTCGTACATCCTAACTCATCTCTACGAGTTCATTTTCTTTTTCTAAGTCTATTGTTTCTAAATCGCTAGACTCAAAATATACTCGTTCCTCTAAACCCTCATTGGCTTCGTAATCAAAAGGAAATACTACATCGTCTAAAACGGGGTATCTCTAGTCAAATCCTCATCCTTTTGAATAGGTGAATAATTATTAAAATTATTTGGATTTGAACTAGAAATATTATCATTATTAAGCTCAATTGGAGTAACAAATTCCTGATCACTATGCCTACTTATTTCAAATTCTTCATCAATACTATCCTCATCATAATCATCATAATATGAAAATGGTTGAACCTCATCTAGACAAGTAGTGTTACCAATTTTATCCTCGTCATCTTGATTATGTAAATAACTATCCTCATTTTCAGGGGTACTATTGGAAACACTAAGATTATCTCGAGCAGCCCGTTTCGGGCCTCTAAAAAAGCTTTCGAATCGACTCATATGACTTCATTATGGTATCGTGACTCGACTCACATGACTTCCTTATTGTATCGTGACTCGACTCACATGACTTCCTTATTGAATCTAGGAAAGAAATTTCACTCGTTGCATTGCTTTCGTCCATAACTAAGTTATTAATTTCTGCTAACTTACGTGTCGACTCAGCTAACTTACGTGGTATAGAGAAATTTTGCTCGTACGACCGGTTGGTGTGTGGATAGTAATTGGGCTCACCATGGTATGACCCATAACCTTCAAAAGTTTGGCGTTCCCAAACACTATTCACACTATGGTCATAAAAAGAGTGATGTCCATATTGTT
This sequence comes from Papaver armeniacum, assembly GCA_023531295.1. NCBI lineage: Eukaryota > Viridiplantae > Streptophyta > Magnoliopsida > Ranunculales > Papaveraceae > Papaver > Papaver armeniacum. Next base: position 66,732 of record JAJJWW010013144.1, read on the forward strand.
CAGTTGGATATTCATATTCATTGTGATGGCTATTGTAATACCAGTTTGACATCCTAACCGCAAGGGAATTCTACACAAACATAAACAAGGCTGACGCGACCACAACAAACCTACTGATTTCTAGCAAACAAAAAGCATGATGGCTCCACTTAGATTGTTTCTAGACCAGCTTCTAATCCTCCTAAAGGGAATTAGTTACAATTTAAGCAAACCCCTCTGGAATCAATCCGAGTTTAAGTAAGCTGAATAGAGGCGAGGGAAGCTGCGTGGAGCTTTGATACCCAAGGCCTCACCGCATTACAAGGCGGCTCAATCACGCATTCAACTCACAAAAACCATCATGAACTTCGAAGTATGCTTAAAAGAGTAACCAATATTTTTCGAATGACTTTCCTATTAAGCTCGTTACCCTATCAGTCTCGTTCTAGTCAGTATTTTAAGCTTAGGTTCGCGTTTGGTATCATTTTCCTAAGGCGGGCAAGAAGAGAACGGTGATGAAATCCGAACCCTTATCTTGTATGGCCAGTCCTTGCCCTTTACTAGGAAATTAAAACAGCCGTTTTCAATACCTCAACATATATGCATACAAAATCATCCAGTAAACCCGCTGACAGGGGATTCGCGGGTGTTTAGAATTCTTACCTCCCGTTCCGCACGGGGATGAACCGTTGAGGTCGACTCGGGCCACAACTCCTATGTCATGTACGAACCCGAGGGGCCGAGACAAGATCGAATCGCCTGTCGTCCTTCCCTGTGCAGTTTATATTTAAACTAACCCTTCCTTAGGGTTTTAAAAATAATAATGTCCAAAAGTCCAAAAATAAATTCCAAAAATTATAAAGTCCAAAAATAAAAATTACAAAAATAATTACCTAATTACAGATTCTAAAAAAATTAAAAATAATAATTACACTATATACAAAATTTTCTTCTTCACTCCGTTCGGATCTCTCTTTCCTTTCCTATTTTGGCTTTGCTTTTCTTTTCATCTTTTTCTCTTTTTCTTTCGCTCCACTCCAAATCTGAAAGCAAACAGAAATACCAAAACGCGTAAAAAGGAACAAAAATAATAAAAATATAAACCTAAAAAAAAATCTATACACAAGTCCCCGGCAGCGGCGCCAAAAATTGATCGAATTTTAGATAGTGGTAAGTAGAGTTGTCGTTCACTCGGACTTGTTGAAATCAATTCTAGGATTTAATAAAGAAAAACAATAAAAATAGAGAAAATATACAATTTATGTCACAAGATGAAGAGAGTTACTGGGACTCGGGATTCCACCAATTCTCACATTCATGCGGTTCATCTATTAATTCCGGACAATTAAAATAACAAACATCGACTCTAATTATTTGCCAAGGTAGATTTTATAAAGAATTATATGTAATTCACAAGCATGACGCATCTAAAGTACCTAAGACTAAGCATGCGACATCTAACGAATTCACAAATAATCAAGAAAAATCATAAATCAATTATAATAGTGCAATTAGTCATAAAGGAATTAAATAGAATTACCACATGGGTGCAAAACAGCTTCCTCTGTCGTCCCAGTGATGGGTTCTAGCTCCGCATGGTGAAAAACACTCTCAAAGGATTTTTTTCATTGCTCAAAAAGGTGTTTACAAATGATGAAAAGGAGAAAATGATGAAAATCGGGTGTTTGCAACGTTTATAATTGTTGCAAACACTGTTACAGAGAACGATAAATGTAAAGTGTTACTGTTGCTGTAATTTTAAGACTGTCTTCTGTACTACGACCCTCAGATGTGTCGTTGTCACTGTAGAGAAAACGACGGTCCTTCGTGCGTCTTATGTTCTTCGTGTTCTTCAGCAGCAGCAGAAATGGTGATTTTGCAACTCGACTTTCTCATCTCTGTAATGCTCCCAAACTCTCCCTAAACCTTCTCTGATACTCCAACACTCTATATATACTACACAGGGCTTCGAATATCTCCTCATTACTCCCAAATAATTCCCGTATCTTCTCCATTATCATTTTTATTCTCCACGGGATAATTTCCCTGTTTTAACTCCTTCACGCGTCTGTTGTATACTGATTCACTCCAACACGTTGGAAACACAATCTGGATTGATTCAAACTCGTTGTAGCACACGCCAGCTTCCAAAAATACAACCATAATCCCGAGATAATATAACTTTCCTGTTTTGACGAGATAATTATGGTAACTCGGTTGTTTTCCAATTATACGCCACATACCAGCCCTGGTTTGTCGTAACAGGCAACTACCAAATCAAATCCAACCAAAACTCTGACCGAATATCCTCCAAAATGTCGCCTGTGATTCACGTTGTAAACTGATTTTTCAAATCAGTTTTTCCCGCCAAAATTATATTCTCGTGAAAGAAGAAGGTCTCCCCCTATCCGTCTGTGGTGTGTAAATAGAAGGTGTTCAATTGAGGTGCCCCTTAGTAATTTAGGTGCCCCTTATCCAAACTGAGAGTCCTGGATAACAAATCTCCTCGGGGTTCCAAATAGCACTTTTTGAGCCGAATTTTGCACACATGTTTATTTCTCCAGAAACACCTACACATACACAAAAACACCATAATTAGTACAAAATCGAGTGCCAACAAAATATAATATTGAGATCAAATTAGACACAAAAATATGTCTATCACTTAGCCATCAGAAATAACTTTCTTACAGGGCAATTCTCTTCAGTTTCATCATCAGGATTTTCTAAAGAAGGATAAATCTTGTCAATCCATTCTAATAGCTTTGCTGCATTGTTAACAAGACAAGGGATATCTTCTATGTTTTCCTCTGGGAACCTAAACAATACACAAATAAAAGATATGAAAATTCTACACATTGAAACATGGTTCTAGTCACCCAGTCGGCATGGTCGATAATCTACACACTTCCGACTAATAATTAGTCGGCAAGGTTGTATTCATCTATAAGTTTATCTCTATCAATAGTAATTTGATTGGCTCGCTTTGTGCCCCTTATCCAAACCGTTTCCAACTCCAAATTAGAGTCCGGATAACAAATCTCAAAATTCTCTCGATAAATTATTTATTTGATCGATTTTTTAGGTATGAAGATTATCTAAGAGGGTTCCAAATAGCACTTTTTGAGCCAAGGATTTGAGTTGTCAAAAAAAAAAAAAAAAAAAAAAAAAAATTTTGCACACATGTTTATTGGAGATCATCCACCTTTACTAAAACACCTACAGACAGGTGCTTACTTAAAACAAAAACAGTTTTCGCATCATAATTAGTATCAAAATCGAGGAATTTGCTCTACCAAAAGATGAGCCAAAGGAACATGAGAAGAGGAAAAAATATAATATTGGTATAACAGATCAAATTAGACACAAAAATATGCCAGGAGATGAAGGGTGAATGAAGGAAATCGAGGGAGTACATCACTTAGCCATAACAAGTTAAATAACTTTCTTAGGCTTTCTTTGAAGCCATAGATTTTGGCAATGCAACGGTTCTCTCTGGCGGCCCAAAGAACGAAGAGGGTCCTTCACATCATCTTGCTAAACAACAATGGCGTAAAAGAATTTTCTAAAGATTTCAACAAAAGGATAAATCTTGTCAATCCATTCTAATGAAGAAGATGAAAAGGAAAAGAAAAATTTTCACAGGGAGCTCCTATAAATAGATGAGAAAATATTATGACCGATAACATTAAATGTTAAAGATAGACACAAGATACCCGAATCCAAGGGCTCGCGAAAAGAATCAAATATACAAGATATTTTCTAACTCGATTATTCTTTGTAACGCATGAGGCAAGAAATTCCTCCAAAGAATGTACGCATTTTCAAGGAACCTAAACAATACACAAATAAAAGATATGAAAATAGGCTCGCGAGATCAATAAACGACACATTGAAACATGGTTCTAGTCACATGAGATTGAATAGTTGTACATGGCGACACTTGGGCGAAAATGGTCGATCCACTATGTATTCTACACACTTCCGAGTGTTTTATTTGCTATGTAATTCCATAATTATGAAATTAATCAATAAACATTCTTTATTATGCATCTTTCAATGGACTAATTAACCAAAATATATATAGGGAAGGTTGTATTCATCAAGGTTGTATTCATCTACCAAGCCGGCTAATACACAGTCGGTAGGGTCCTATTCAAGAAAGATGCCGACTATTAACTCAGGAAAATCAAGTTTCTGTGACATAAAGTCATGACGGTACAAGTCTAAGAAGATGCCGATTAAAAAAGAGTCGGCAAGGTTGGTTATTGATTACCATGTCGGCCCTGGTTAATGTTTCACAGTCGCCATGGCAGTTATGAAAAGTCGACATGATATTCATGTTGCGACCCTGCCGACTAATACTTACATACTAAGGACGACATCCTATTTTTCAAAAAACCCTGCCGACTAAAGACCCTGAAAATCATCATTTTCGATTTCTAATCTAATATAACAATCAAAACACACAAAACAATAATGGGTTTGAGTTTAGAAATTACTTACAGTCTTCTTTTCGCTGGTGGAGGGTTCTTTTCAACATTCTCAGGGATTGGATTTTCGGGTTTACTGATTTCACTAGTTCCAACTTTTCCCTTACCTTTTTTCTCTGATTTGCATCTTTTGATATGTCTTGTTGAATCTGTGTTGCTACTTGATCGTTTGGAATCAACCATTTTTCAGGAATATCAAATTGGACGATTTGCAGAGATTTTTTTTTTTTTTGAGTTTGATGGAAGATGTAGATGAAGAAGAAGAAGAATAGAAGATTAAGAGAAGATTAATAGTTTCTTAGGTTTTTAACTTTAGGGTTATCAAATTAAGTACTAGGATTAATTACTTCAAGGTTATGAAAGTAAACTCACCCATATTTGGCCTCCCCTTAGTAAGGGAACTAGGTCCATTTAAATCTGGGTATACCCCAATTTGGCCAGGGTAAAGTAATGGTCAGAATTCTCCGTCAAAGTAAGTTTTGGAGATGACTGTTTAATTTTCATCAAAGCTATTATAGCTCAAAGTACCAACCTTCTGAAAATTTTGGAATAGTATGGGCAAATCTTTGGCCAAATGATTAATTTCTTCAAGTCAAGTGTAGTTGCAGGAAATCCCACAATACACCCCTCACTATATTTTGTTTAACTAATCCATTCAAAAGATAATAGATGAACAATTATGAATATTTATTAATAACTTTCTTCAATCTTTACGCAGGAAAATGGAATTATGCTTAAGAACTTACAAATATTTTCTCTCTTTCTCTCTCCTCATGACTTACTCTCCCCTCCAAAAAAGATCTCTCCCTACAACAGATTCACTCATCCCTTTATATAGGGTAATACATAGTGAATGACAGCTAATCTGTCCTTTATTTTCGGGAATATCTCGCGAAGTGTCGCAGGCGTACAAGTATTCGTATTCGCGACACTTCTTACCTTTCGCCAGATTTCATATCTTCCTACCGTCATCCAGTGCGTCATTCATACTTAACCCTCTGCGACTCACTCGCAATGTTGTTATCCATTGTCTTCGCGTAGAGTTGTTGTCGCGATATTCTGATCCTACATCTTGCCTCTTTTTTCTTGAATATTGCTTGGAGAGCGATCTTTAAGAAAAAATTCGTTGTTGTTGTAGTCTCTGATTTTTATTGATGAAGGAACGAGCAAAAGAATACTGGACTTGAAAAGTACGTACTTGCCTCTATTCTTTGGCGAAGTTCCGAAGTTTTTAGAAGTATGTATGAAATATCATTTCTTGCCTCATGGGTTATAATGGATTTTGCAATCTCTCCTCGCGAATTAGGAAAATAATTGAGTCTCATATGATAAGAAAATATGCTGTGCAATACCCGAATATTACATCTTCTCGCCCCTCTTTATGTTTCCTTATGTTGTGCGATATCCGAATTCTTTGTCGCAACCGTTCATTTTCCACTAAAAATCTTCTTCAGCATAACTCCATGAATCTAGGAATGACCGTTTACACGTGTTTAAAACCATTCTTTTTACCGGTACATTTAATGTTATCCGGTCATAACACTTTCTTGCCTATTTATAGGTGAGTCTTTTGTGAAGAACATTTCTTTCCTTCTATTTCATCTCTTTTATCGTCTGCAACTGTTCTTCTGTTATTCTTCTTCACCATCGTCTTCATCATCTTCTGCTATTTCTTATTTGCTATCACTTCCATGGCATCCAGGTTTGTTAATCTTGCTAGATTCGATTGATTCTATGATTGATTGATTTTGTGATTAACTTCCCTTTTTGAGGTTATCTTATTCCTTTTAATCTTTTTCTGCCATTTTTGTTTCAGCAAGAACAAATCCAGCACCAAGTTCACCGTGAAGAACCCCCTTCTTTCTCTGGATTCACAGTCGAAACCAACTTCTCAACAAGAATCCACCTTGCTACCCAAGTCCTCTTCGCAAGCTAAACATACCGTTTCTAAAAGAAAGCCTGCGAGTGATAAGGTATTTTAAGAAGCATTTACCTTTTAATAGCAATATCATTGCCTCTGTTTCTTACTTAATTTATCATTCGCAGGATGACAAAACTATTGACCAAACTCCCAAAAGATCTCGCCACTCTAAACCTGTTACTCCTGATGTTCCTTTTCCCTCATTTACACCTTCTTCTCCTGCTGCGAAATCATCGCGAGACAATCTTGTCACAAATGACAATATTCCTATGCCTCAACTCCTTATAGATCAGGTTCCTCACAATAATCCTACTATAGATGAACTTATCCCTTCTCCTACCATCAATGTCCCGGTCATTCCTCCAATCACTACCTTTCCTGAAATCTCCCCTTCTCATGATGTTCCTTTGGCGAAGAATGATTCGTCTCTTCCTTCTTTAGCCGAGCAAATCCCTCTTACTGCAGAAAATTTGGAAGGAATAGACGTGGCTTTCAAAGTTCTCTCGGACCTTGTGAATGATGCCAAGAAGACTTCTGTCGATCCTGTCAAGTCTGATGTCTGCGAGATTTTAAGTAAACATCTTGGTCCTGATAGGATCTCGCAAGCATCCTTAGTTCAAGAAATTACTGTGCTGAAAAATGATCTTCAAGCTATGACTGCTAAATGCAATAATCTCCATCTTGAAAATCAAAAATTTCACAACCTCTCACTAGATCGTGATAATCTTCGCAAGAAGAATGAAGAGTTAAAAGGTATACTCCTCCCCCTTAAGCCCTTTTTTTTTTTTTTTTTTTTTTTTTTTTTTTTACAACTTAAACTTTTGTTCGCCCTTTAAGCTCTAAACCAGAAACGAATAATGGAGATATATCAGTTGGAATCAATTGTTGAAGAGGTTCGAGTTGAAAGAGATGCTTTGATGGAGCAATATAACTTCTTAAATAATCTTCATACATATGCCGTTGATCAAATAGATAATTTGTCTAAAGAAAACTTTGATTTAGTTCAGCAGCAAGACTCATTAAGTAAAGACTTATCTCGCCTTTCTTACTCTTTGACTAAGGCTAATTTGGAGTTGGAAACTTTATCAGAAATTACGTGAAGAACAAGAACAAACTATTCATACTTTGAAAAAGCAACTTGAAGAAATTACTGCCGAGAGAGATAAACTTATTCAGGGAAGAATAACCTTAAGTCTAAAAGCAAACCAATTCAAGGATCAATGTTCCAAATTAGAAAAATCCAACTCTACTCTTGTGACCGAGAATTCTATACTTGTTTCGAATGAAAAAAGCTTGCGAGCTCGATTGAAAGGCCTAGTTGGAGATACATTTGATGATGCCATGGACTGTTTGGGGAATAATTTTGCGGCTTTAATTCAGCATCTTACTTCTCAGAAGGAAGGTAGTCATATTATTTGACTATCTTAATCCATTAAGTATTCTAAAAATCTTTAATTATCTTTAATATTGTGCACTTGTCATGCAGACTCTGAGAAGAAACTTCGCTCTACTATCTCCACACTCAGATCAGATTACTCTAGGATTCGCAAAGAAAATGGGTTACTCGCCGCTTCTCTTGCTCGTTCTCGCGACCGTGCGAACGAAGATTTGATTATATGTCTTATCAGTAAAGACATAGATAGTAAGAATCGTCAAAAGGCGTTGCTTCGTCAATTCCCCTCAAAGTCAAGTCCTTGTGAATGAGATTTTATTGTCCAAGTCCCTTGATCCTATTCATGTTGATCCTTTGGAAGTAAGTGATGATGAAGTCCCCGATTCTCCCCGATGTGATTATGACTATGAAAGCGGCGAAGATATCGATATTGAAGTTGTCAACAAAGATCCGATCGAAAAAACTTCGATAAAAATCCACCAGGTGGCGAAAATGAAGGTGCTTGAAAACACTTCGATGAAAATCCACCGACCGGTGAAGGTGAAGCTGATAAAAGCAATGAAAGATCTCAACCATCTTCTGTAGTTGATAATATTGATGTAGAGAATTAAACTTTCTTTGTGATTTGTCAAAACTTCTTTTGTTTGTAAGGATTAAGTCTTTGATCGAGTAATCCCCTTATTTTCTCCTTTTTCTCTTATTTAAGATGTTTGAACATAATCTCGCGAGCATGTCCGCTTGTTGAATCTTTTGTTAAGTAAAATCATCCCAATTAGGAATTTCACTTTATTTCTTCTCATTGCGACAAGATCGCAGGCCGCCTTTACATTTTCATGTAATGACCCATTGACCTTGCCTTATCATTTTTGATGGTCTTCTAAGTTTGACCTTCCTAATTAAAGGTCTCACTCTGCCACCCTTTATTGCGACAAGGTCGCAGGACGTCTTTACACTTGCATGTAAAAACCCATTGGCCTTGTCTTATCAATTTTCTAGTATTTTTGCCTCTCGCAGATATTTTGCTTGCGACAATATGACAGCCTAAACTTTCTTGCGAAAGTAAAGCCCCATGACATTGTCGTCTTGCGACGAAATCGCAGGACGTCTTTACACTTGCATGTAAGGACCCATTGATCTCGTCTTACCCTCGCGTTAGTATTATTGCCTCTGCTGATCATTGCACAAATATGACAAGCCTAAGTTTCCTTGCGAAAACAAAGCCTCGTGACATTTGCGTCTTTGGCACTTATCGGCTCCCTAATGGAGGGTGCCGCCCTTATCATCTCCCGGTTGCCCCTTCAAGGAGGCGTACATCGGCCATACAAGGCTAGCTCCTCCCATCCGGTCTTAACAACAACCAGGTTGTTTTCGCAGCCTTTTATCCCTTATACCTATAGAGTTTATGGTTACAAGGCTGCACCCTAAGTGGAGTTTTTTCGGGCCAAGTGCAAAGATGCGCCAAGACTTGTCAAGAGTGGTAAGGAAGTTCCATGCTCCCCGCACTCTTGACTCAACCGTGTACCTCGGCGCCTTGATCATACGCCGACTCCTTGAAAGAGACCCTCGGTCGCCCAACCAGGGTATAACCTACATATATAGTTGGGAATCCAAGGTATCTCCTCCAGGATAGGCTTGCATGGGCCCCAAATCTGCATGACCCAGGTTCCAGGGGCGGTGTAACCTTTTCCCTGAGCCATGTTAAGAGATTCCACCTTATATGACGCACTTTAGGTCTTACATTTGCCTCTTATGAAGTATAATTCGCGAACTAGGGTGTACGCCATAAAGGTTCGTCCCATTCATTCGATCATGTTTATTCATTCATTCATTCGTTATTTCTTGCCATTCTGCTTGCGAAACATTCGCTGATATTTTGGTTTGAATTTTATTGATTTTCTCAGATATCTTGCATTAGAGTACTTCATCTGACCCACTTTTATGGGTAATATTTCTTTAGGTATAATATGTTCCACGGCCTGCCCAATCTTTGTCCCATGTCTTTACCTTCAGGATCCATCAATCTATAAGCCCCTGTACCAACTACTTCTTTGATAATATAAGGTCCATCCCATTTTCTCGCCAGCTTGCCTCCATTTTCTCGCTGATATATTGGTGTCTCTCGCAATACCGGGTCCCCGGTTGAAATTCACGTATCTTCACACGCTTGTTATATTCTCTGGCCAATCTTCGTTGATAATTCTCCATGTGTCATAACGCCTTCTCCCTTTTCTCTTCTAATTCGTCCAACTTGATTAGAATGTTTCCGCACTAAGATTTTTCTCCCAAACTTCTTTTTTAGTTGTTGGGATCATGACTTCGTTGGGAGCACGACTTCAACTCCATATGTTAAGCAAAAAGGTGACATTCCAAGTAGCTTCTCTTCTTGTTGTATTGTATGCCCATACTGCACTGGGTACTTGTTCGCACCATCCTCTATTGTGTCCTTCTAACTTCTTCTTCAATATATCCGCAATTGTTTTATTTGTTGCCTCCGCCTGACCTTTAGCTTGCGGATATAGTGGAGTCGATTTCCCACATTTTATTTGAAATGCATTAAGTAACAACTCTATGTTTTGCCCTTCAAATTGTTTCCCATTATCAGATACCAACTGTGAGGGGATCCCAAATCTGCATATAATATTCTCAAATATGAAAGTAAAAATATCTTTGTCGCGAATGTGTTGTACCGCTTTCACTTCGCCCCATTTTGTGAAATAATCCGTTGCGACAATTAAGTATCTTCTCCGCCCCTGTTCCGGTAAAAAGGTCCCACGATATCTAAACCCCACTTTCCAAAAGGCCACACACTCTTAGAAGAATTCAATGGTGCCCCTGTGCATGTATTTTCTTCCCATGTCTTTGACATTCTTCGCAGCGTCTTGACATCGCTTTCGCGTCCTCATGCATATACGGCCAGTAATATCCTTGCATTTTTGCTTTATACGCTAAAGATCTTCCACCACTATGATTTCCAGCATCGAAGTGAAGGTCCATCAAAAGATCGCCGATAAAGCACACCATCTCTTAATTCATAATTCGTTGCACGGCTTTTTAATTTGTGTGCTTCTAATCTATTTCTTGGTGTCTCCCCTTTCATCAAGTAAGCGTGAAGTTCTGTTCTCCAATCTTTATCGCGACATTGTGGTATGTCTTCTACTAACATTGCATCCGCTTCTTGCCCTTCTTCTTTATTAATTGATGGTGCCAAAAGTGTTTGTATTTTGATATTCCTCGCAATGGGGTCTGTCATCATGCTTGATATAAAGGCAAAAGCGTCTCATGAGTCTGTTATTTCTCCTTGATATATGCCTCCATCTCATTTTTGGTATCTCAGTCTTGACAATTCCTCGACAAGCTTTCTATACTTTTGCAAAGATGGCTCATTTGTAGCGTATTTCTCTGTTATCTGGCGAATTGCTAATTGCGAATCACTGGTAATCCTCACGTTTTCTAGCTTCATTTCTATTGCGAATCGCAAAGCATGTATTATGGCTTCATACTCCGTTTCATTATTAGTGGATTCAAACTCCAATCTAAAAGAGAAAGCTAATTTATTGCCTTCTGGCGAAATCACAACAATTCCCACTCCATTACCTTCTCCATTTGATGATCCATCTACCAATATTTCCCACCTATCTGGTTCAGTTAACAAATCGTTTGGGTCTCCATGCTCTTCTTCTACATCCATCATTTCATCCCTTCGCTTCATCTTCCTCCAAAGGAAATTTCGCCAAAAAAGTCTGCGACTACCCGTGACTTGGTTGAAGATAATATTTCATATTGGAGTTTATAATGACTTATTTGGGCATTCCACCTTTCTACTCTTCCCGATCTTTTTGAATTTTTCATTACTGATTCGATTGGTACTTTCGTTACCACCCTGACAGTATGCGCTTGAAAATATATGCGAAGCTTAAATGTTGCATAGACTAACGCCAGGATTAGTTTTTCAATCTTCGAATAATTCCTTTCTCGGCATTAAAAGTTTTTGATATAGTAAATCGGTTTTTCTACTCCAGCGTCTAAGCAGCAATATCTGCGCTTAACGCATGCGACGTTGTCGCAAGATATACCAACAATTCCTCTCCGGGTTCTCGCTTTTTTCATAATGGATACTTCCATTAGATGTTCTTTAATTCCTCGTAAAGCCTTTTCACATTCGTCTGTCCATTTAAATTTCGATCCCTTTTTCAAGATGCTGAAAAAATGCTTGCACTTATCAGATGATCGCGAAATGAATCTTCCTAGTGATGCTAACAACCCATTCAGCTTCTGAACATCCTTTATTGTCGCAGGTGTTGGCATATCGCGAACTGCTTTCACTTTCTCCGGGTCGACTTGTATTCCTTCCTTTGATACTATATAACCCAAAAATTTTCCCGATGCCACTCCGAAGGTACATTTTTCGGGATTTACTTTGATGTTGAATCGCCTCATCTGTTCAAAAATTTCTTTCAGATATTATACATGGTTTTCTGCTTTCTTACTTTTTACGAGCATATCATCTACGTATACTTCCAGTGTTTTATGTATCCATTCCGCGAACACTTCTTCTACCATTCTTTGGTACGTTGCTCCAAGCATTTCGTAAACCAAACGGCATTTTCGTATAACAATATAATCCTCTTGGAGCGAAAAAAAGCAAGATGCTCTTGGTCTTCCTCGACGAGAGGAATCAGGTTGTAACCTTTATACCCATCCGAGAGATGATATTCTTTCATTTCCCGCCGCCGGCTTGATTCGACTAGTTGTGGGATATCCGGCAATGGAAAACTATCTTTAGGACAAGCTTTGTTTAAATCGGTGAAATCTATGCAAATCCTTATCCCCTTTTTTTCTTCTTTGGGACTATAACCATATTTGCTATCCATTCGGGATACTTTTCGGGTCCGATGATTCCCGCATCTAGCATTTTTCGCAATTCTTCTTCTATTTGGGGGTGATAAGCTGTTGCGATTTTTCTAATTCTCTCGCTTGAACGGCTTCACCCTTTTATCTATTTCCAATTTGTGACAAGCTATCGATGGATCTATACTGTGCATATCATCCATGTTCCACGCGAAGATATCCTTATAGTCTCGCAAAGAACTCTACTGATCCTTTTTTCCTCATCCGTTTCCATACCGGTCCCAATTTTCAACATTTTGGGCTCTTCATTAGTTCCGACATTCACTTCTTTCTTTCGTTTTGCTCTGCCGCGACGTAACTAGCTTGCGGTTCTCCCATAGGGGTTGGTCCTTTCAACTCTTTCGCGAGTTCATTTTCTTCTCCCGAAATCTCGCTAGGTATCCCTTTTCCTTCCTTTGCTCTTATCATGTAAACTCTAAATTCTTCTTCCTTTTTAATCGCTTTCGCGGTTTTTCGCGATACTTTCGCTTCTTTGCTTGCTCTTCATGATATTTTATTTCAATTTGACAACATATTCTTCCTTTATCCACATCTCCTCTAATCTCGCCGATTCCAGTTGGTGTGGGAAATTTGATACATTGATGAAATGTTGATGCTACTGCTTTTATTGCATGTACCCATGGTCTCCCTAGCAATACGTTGTATGGCGATTCCATATCTACTACACACAAGGTTACTCGTGTCTCGATGTCTCCCAACAGAATTCGTATTTTTACTTCTCCTTTAACCTTTGTTATGGATTTACTAAAACCATGGATGTTGTAGGCCGCGGGAATCATTTCTTTATCTTTATATCCCATTTTCTTGTAAGCATGATAAAACATGATATTCACCAAGCTTCCCGTATCGATTAAAGTTCTATTTACTGTCCATGTTTGCGTTGCCTTCACTAATTCTTCTCCTTTGCACACGTTTATTGTGATTACCAGTGGAGATGTGTGATTCAAATTTTCTTTAGATATTTCTGAAGCTGTGAATGTTATCCTTTGCTTTTCCCATTCCTCTAAAGGCAACGTTACCTCTCTATCTGTGATTTTCTTTCCTTCAAAATCCCGCTTGTGTATTCTCCCTTTGATATTTTCATGAAACTCATCAATCATTGTCTTTGTGCCCGAATTGTACTCCATATCTTTCTCCTTTGCCTCGTCTAATTTAACATTTTCTTTTTCTTTCATTTTCTTGATTTGAACGATTCTGATTGCCTTCTTTCTTTCTTCAGTCCCTGTTTCTAGCGCCAATATGTAGTTGCAGGAAATCCCACAATACACCCCTCACTATATTTTGTTTAACTAATCCATTCAAAAGATAATAGATGAACAATTATGAATATTTATTAATAACTTTCTTCAATCTTTACGCAGGAAAATGGAATTATGCTTAAGAACTTACAAATATTTTCTCTCTTTCTCTCTCCTCATGACTTACTCTCCCCTCCAAAAAAGATCTCTCCCTACAACAGATTCACTCATCCCTTTATATAGGGTAATACATAGTGAATGACAGCTAATCTGTCCTTTATTTTCGGGAATATCTCGCGAAGTGTCGCAAGCGTACAAGTATTCGTATTCGCGACACTTCTTACCTTTCGCCAGATTTCATATCTTCCTACCGTCATCCAGTGCGTCATTCATACTTAACCCTCTGCGACTCACTCGCAATGTTGTTATCCATTGTCTTCGCGTAGAGTTGTTGTCGCGATATTCTGATCCTACATCAAGCATATTTTTTACTCCCTGTATGAATAATGGATTTGGTAAATCTATCCTAATATTCTGAAAGTTAAAAAAAATAGGATTGATGATAAATATTTGGGGACCCCTTTTTACTAATGTAGGACCAGAATATCGCGACAACAATACTTTGCGAGAGTAATAAATGATAACATTGCGAAGGTGTCGTAAGGAAATAATTTAAATGACGCATTAGATGACGACAGCCAGAGCATGAGAAAAGTGTGAAAGTTTGGCGAGATTTAGGAGTGTTGCGAAGTCTAACACTTATATACTTGCGACGCTTCGCGAAGGATTCCCGAAAATAAAGGATGACAGCTAAGCTGTCATCCACTATGTAATACCCTATATAAAGGGTCGAGTAAGTCTGTTGTGAGGAGGATTCTTTTTGAATTGTTAAGCAAGTCATTAGGAGAGAGAAAATCAAGAGTGATTGTAATTTCTTTAGCTCTGTTCTACATTTCTTTGTAAACCTTTCAAGAAAACAATTAATAAAACACATTATTATTCATCTTCAAATGGATTGATTAAGCAAATTCGAGTGAGGGGTGTAGTGTAGGATTTCCTGCAACTACATATGCGCTAGAAACATGGATTGAAGAAGATCAACCTTGTGAATTGGAAGAATTAGGGGTAACAAGAAAGAAATCTTGAATAATTTTTAACAAGTTACTAAAATTGAGAAATGGCTAGGAGAAAGAATGCATCAGAACAACCAACGATCGTAAGGAGAAGTGGAAGATTAGTGGGAGAAAGAAGAAATGAAGTAGGTGAACCATCAAGGATAGATGCAAGAAATGGAGAAGAAGGTCCAATTCAACCACCAATTCAACCATCAACTCAACCACCAGTTCAACCAGCACTAAACAGAGTAATCGATTATGATAGGGTGAGCGTGCATACATGGAGATCAGATTCTATGGAAGAAAGAGAAGAAGTGCAACAATTGATGAATAGTGGACAGGAAGAGAGAAATCGAGAAGAGATGGGAGAAACAATTCGTGGAAATGAAGAAATCGCGGCATTAGAAGCGCTGAGACAGACAATACACGAAGAAAGGCGGTTAGAAGCAGAAGAACGCGCGAATCTAACAAGGCAAAACCACGAATTAAGGATGGAAAATAGGAGGCTGCAAAATAGAAGATCAAGAAGTAGTAACAGATCGAGATCAGGATCGAGTAGAGAAAATGGGAGAAGAACATTACCTGCAGAAAACGTTAATGAAGAAAATTTGGAAAGAGAGTTAAATCTTGGTAAAGGAGGTCGCGAAGAGAGAGAATTAATAGAAAATCGTTATATTTTGGTGAATAATCACGATGATGGAAATCAAGAAGATAGGCAGCCTCGAGGACATAATAACCCAATTAATGAAGAAAATCAGGAAGAGGGAAGAAGAACACTACATGGGAGAGAAACACAAAGGAAACAAAAGGAAATTGAAGATGACATTGAAAAGCATTATACCGAGCAAGCACGTCTAGCCCGCGAGAGAGAAAGATTGAGAGCAGAAATGGAAAATCGGGAATTGGAAGAGGCGATTCGGCAGAATAATCATGACAATCGAGAGAGGAGGCGCGAGCGAAATCGCAACAATGGAGATATTAACGAAGAATATGAAAGAATACAAAAAAGTAGACACGAACGAAGAAGGAGGGAAGCAGAATTAAAGAGACCGATAAATTCAAATTTTGAGGCAAATGAACAAATTCTGCGAGAATTGGCAGAGATGAGAGGAATATTGAACATCAGAAGAGAAGGAGGGAGAAGACAGTTAGATGAAGCTATCGCGGAGGCTGCGAAAAATCCTTTTACATTAGAAGTGCAGTTAGGAGGAATACCCCCGAAATGCAACTTACCAGCTCTAACTAGCATTTTTGATGGGTCAACTTGTGCAGTACAACACATCAAAGCTTACGTGAGATGTATGCTACAGTGGGAAAACCATGATGCTATATTGTGCAAATACTTTGCGTCGAGTTTAACGGGAGAAGCGTTGAAATGGTTTGAGGGTTTACCAAGGAATACAATCACATCATTCAATCATTTACAAGCTATATTCTTGGGGGCGTATATAAGCAACAACTCTTCGCGACCTGGCATTGAAGATGTATTTGGGCTAAAACAAAGAGTTGGCGAGAGCTTGAGACATCTGACAGTAAGATGGAAGACAATGTGTAGCGAAATGGCGGGATGGGTTGATGAAAGATATCTCATACTATCATTCATAAATGCTATGTTCGCAACCAACTTATTATATGTTCAAGTTTTCAGAGTCAAGAATACGATCACGATGACCGAATTGAGAGAATTGCAAGAGGAATATATTGCTTTGGAGGAAAGGCAAAATGAAGTAGAATCGTACCCAGTTGCGAATACAAGTTCAAGTGCTGCGAATGCAAGTCTCATTACCAGATTAATACAAACAAGTGGCGAGCACCTCGCAAGGGCAACAAGAGAGAGTGGTAGATGATAAACAGCCAAAATTGGTAGCTATGGGAAGTCGCGATCAGGAAGAATTTGAAAGAGAAAGAAATTTCTACAACCGTGGCGGAAATAATAAAATTCAAAGGCTTGATCAACCACAAGAAACCTATGGAGGTCAAAGGCATAATTCGCAAGAGACTTATGGAGGCCGAGAGGCGGGAATTATCATAGAGGACAGCGAAGTCACGAGTAGTGTGGGAGGAAATTAAAATGCCGCCATTGAACGCCGAGTGTGGAAAAAATATGGGAAGCAATACTTTTGATGGAAAACATACCCGCACCATGGAACATGGGAAGTGAACCACCACCTGGAGATAGAAGTCACGAGTTACATTTCTTACCACCGCTTTCATGGGCACCTAACGAATGACTGCAGAAACATCAAGAGAATTATCCTAAGAATGATTGATCAAGGAAAATTGAATCACTTTTTAAAAGAAGAAGAGAAAGTTCAACATTTACCACCACCACCGGCAAAGGGAAAAGAAACATTTGTTATAGAAGTTGGGGCAAAGGCTAAAAATTTGTTTTGCAATTCCATTGTACACTCATACCGCACAATCGAAGATTTTCATGACAGTGTACTTAGTAGAGTTTTTGCGAGGGATGTTGATGATAAAGAAGTGATGAATGTTGCGAAGACATCGCAGATTAAAAGAGTGGCAAGCGCAGATTATTTCTTTCTCGGCTGAAGAAGTACCCAAAGGAAGAGAAATACATGATAACCCATTGGTTGTAAAGCTGGAAATTAATCCAAAACCTATTGATGGCGAAAATGAAGAAGAGGAAAATTGTTGGGCAATCAATAGAATATTGATTGATACTTGGATTCGATCAACATTCTTTTCTACCATACTTACAAAACTATGGGAGGAAAAGATGAAGATTTGATCCCTTCAACATACAAAATATATGGTTTCAATGGTACCGCAAACAAACCCAAAGGAGAAGTGCACATGAGGATACCCTTGCAGGGGTTGTCAACTGATATTTTGTTCTGTGTAGTTGATGTGGAATCTCCCTACAATGCCTTGATTGGAAGACCATGGTTGCATGAAATTCTGGGGGTAGCATCGACATACCATCAGTGTATAAAGTTTCCGCATCCTAGTGGTGTCGGAATTATAAAAGGAGATTGGATGGAGGGGCAAAAATGTTATGAGGTTGATGTAGAGAGCTGCGAAGAGAGAACGGCAAAAAGGAAAGGTTGGAGGAAGAATGTAAAGGATGAACAAAGAAAAGAAAGGCTAATGGTGGATACCATAGAAACAAAGGAAGAAGAGATGTTGCGAAGTGAATGCACAAAAACAATTGAATATCATGATGAAAAGGAGACATTGAAAAGTTTGACTGACGCGGAGGCAGGAGGAAGTAGGATTAAAAGGTGTAAAAAATGAATAGTTGCGAGAAAAGAATCCCCAATTTAGTGATGAAAACATGATAAAGATAAGAAGCAGAGATGATGGTTGCAGAAAAGTTGTGCGGAAATATCGCCATGAAGAATGTGTAAAAATCTATTGAATAGTTGAAATGAGATTGTGCGATAGCTTCGCAGACAAATTAACAAAAGTCAAAAATGAATGATTGAATAAATTGTTAAAATGAATGAGTGAGTGAATGGGACGAACCTTTATGGCGTACACCCTAGTTCGTGAATGATATTTCGTAAGAGGCAAATGTAAGACCTAAAGTACGTCATATAAGGGGGTATCTCTTGACATGGCTCAAGGAAAAGGTTACACCGCTCCTGGAACCTGAGTCATGGAGATTTGGGGCCCATGAAAGCCTATCCGGGAAAGATACCTTGGATTCCCAACTATATATATAAGGTTATACCCTGGTTGGGCGACCGAGGGTCTCTTCCAAGGAGTCAGTATATGACCAAGGCGCCGAGGTACACGGTTGAGTCAAGAGTGCGGGGAGCATGGAACTTCCTTACCACTCTTGACAAGTCTTGGCACATGCTACACTCGGCCCGAAGAAAACTCCACTTAGGGTGCAGTCTCGTAACCATAAGCCCTATAGGTATAAGGGATAAGAGGCTGCGAAAACAACTGCTTGTTGTTAAGACCGGATGGGAGGAGCTAGTCTTGTATGGCCGATGTACGCCTCCTTGAAGGGGCAACCAGGGAGAAGATAAGGGCGGCACCCTCCATTAGGGAGCTGATAAGTGTCAAAAGACGCAAATGTCATGAGGCTTTATTTTCGCAAGAAAATTTAGGCTTGTCATATTTGTGCAATGATCCTGCAGAGGCAATAATACTAACGCGAGGGTAAGACGAGGTCAATGGGTTTTTACATGAAAGTGTAAGAACGTCCTGCGATTTCGTCGCAAAGACGACAATGTCATGGGATTTTATGGTCGCAAGAACATTTAAACCTGTCATATTGTCGCAAATATAATATCCTGCAGAGGCAAAAATACTTAAGAAATGATAAGACAAGGTCAATGGGTCATTACATGAAAATGTAAATACGGCCTGCGATCTTGTCGCAATGAGGGGTGGCAAAATAAGACCTTTACTTAGGAAGGCAAAATAAGACCACACAAATAATGATAAGACAAGATCAATAGATTTCTTAATTTATGAAGATATCTTGCGATCTTGTCGCAATGATAAAATGCAAAGTTAATAAAAAAAAAAAAAAAAAAAAAATCTCGCAAGAATGATTAATTCACAAAGTTGATTATATCTTATGTAACTCGCAAGGTTGATCATATCTTATGGATAGAGGCAAGTGTGAAATTATAATTACAAAGAAGGGTTGTTTGATTGATATATCCGAACAAAGGAAGCAAAAATTGAATTCACATTCAAGGATCAAAGAAATTTATAAAAAAGAGTTACAGAAATGGAAGATTAACAAAGATATATGCAGATACTACAAGAAATGAAAGAAGAAAAAGAAATTATTTCTTTGTTGGTTCTTCTTCTTTATCCGATTCTTTGGTTCCATCACTCTCGCGTGATTCTTCTTCTTCATTAGCTTCACTATCGAAACATTCGAGACAGGCAAGTTCTCGGGAACTTCTTCAAGCAAGAAAAGGATATGAATGAAAAGGAATGTTGTGATCATTACAAACTATTTCCATAGCTTGATTATAAAAACGAACAACATCATTATTAAAATTCGCCACCGTAGTTTGGAATTCTTCGCTTCAATTTAGAATATCTATTCTCGCGAAGAGAGAGATCCATTGCGAGTCGTTCTTTTTCGGTTTCAAGCTCTCCAATCCTTGTCTGAAATCTCTTCTCAGATTCTGAAAACATGAGAAAATGAATTAATGATAATAGTACAAAAAGAAAAAGAGCAGAAAAATAAAGAAGTATAACAAACAACCTTCTCTTTCAAAGATCATATCCTTGATTAAGGTAGTTTGCTCGGCGCGAAGACTAACATCGACACCTAAGTTATTTCTAGCATTATCTAGAACCTTCGCAGCCCAGGCAAACTCATCATCATTATTTATGACAAAAAGTGAACGAATTTGGTCTTCTCGCTCGCTAAGTATGGTATTCTGACGAAGGAGTTCATCTCGTTCAACTTGCACATCAAGGATAGATTTTTGAAATTTTGCTAATGCCTGTGCACCTCTGTTAGTAATGCGATCTTTCTCATCTATGAGATCACTAACTTTCTTCCTTAAGGTTTTGGCTTTCTTCTTGGAATCAAGGTACATTCGTTTAAATTGATTAGCTAAACTTAAACTAGCCCTATGCTCGATCTCTAAGAGATGATATTTGGATTGAAGATCCTTTAATGAAAGAAGGTTAGTCTTATTTGAAGAACTACTTAGAGATTCATTGAGATGAGTAAGAAGGACATCATCATCCATGGGCTCGGGAAATGAATGGAGAAGAATGGATTCTTCGAGAGAGATTATATATGTCTCGAAAATAGTAAGTCGTGCAAAGAAAAGCAAATGATAAAATAAAAAGGATTTGAGGAGTAAAGATTGCTATACCATAAAGTTTTTGATTTGCACTTTCAAGAGTAGATACTCTATTCTCGTTGAGAAGTGAGCTCGGCTTCCAGGTTGTTTAATTCGTTCATCCTTCTTGCGAGATGTCGCAGTTTCACTCTCTAGTTCTCGGATCTTATCTTTAAGTTGTGAATTTCTCTTTTCAAGATAGCTGCGTCTTTTCTCAAGATCGAGGCGACAACAAAAGAAGCTCTCCCAGACTACAAAGAAAAATATGGGAATGATTAAGATAGAGTTTATAATTGAAGTCACAAAGAAATAAAAGGATATAAACATACCAAAGCATTAAGAGCGTTTAAGAAGCTAGAAGCCACTGTTCGTGAAACCCCGCGAAATGATTCATTATCCTCCAGCAGTGGGGCATCGCAAATCTTAGCGAGAGCTTCGCAAGTAGCGGTTAAATGCTCGTCTCCCAATCCTTGCATGGAATCGGAGAAGATACTAGACAATTGCGCCATAGCGAGAGGTGGTTGAGTGATTCTCCCTCGCGGAAGAAGTACCAACCTCATTTTCATTCTCGTCGAGTTCTACTTTGTTTGAGAACTACAATGAGAAGAGAGATGGGTTTTCCGTTTTTTAGAAAACGGAGCGTAAGACTTGTCCTTGTGCAAAGTAGCTTTATCCTTGCCTTTAGCCTTCGCAGTTTCTTCAGCCTCTTCAACTTCAACCTTCGCATACGCATGAAGATAAGAAACAGAGGCAACAATATTGTTTAAAATAACAAAAGAAAATGTTTCTTACTTCATCCGTGAGCGATCGAAGTATCGCGTGGTACTCGGCTTTGGATTTTCTTTATATTTCTTCCTCATTCTCGCGATCTAAAATTTTTGAAAGTTAATAGATAAAAGAGGAAGAAGATGTCGCAAAGCAAAATTGAAAAAGGAAATATACCTCATTTGACTCCTCGTGCCACTTAAACTCCCAAGGGTGATAGTTCGCGAGGTGTGCGGGGAGAATATATGAACTGCGATGTAAGGTCCACTCAAAAGTAAAGGAACAACCCACCATTTCTCATCTTTGGAATGACGGGGAGTACTATTGTTGCCCGAATGCCAATCAATATCTTGCATAAGCAATTTGTCAGCATCAACGTTATCATTCTTTTTCAGGCGAGCACCCCAGCGAGACTTATCATTTCTCATATTTATAACAGAGTAATTCGCAAAGAAATTGTCCACGGTATATTTCTCAGTAACTATTTGTAAATCTGCAAACTTAGGATCCCTAACATTATCAGGATATAAGGATCCTTTACCAGTGCCACGATGGGCGAATTCAAGCATTAAACGGATGCAGTCGCCACTCAATTGATAGACAGCTCGCGAGAATTTCTCATGAGCAAGAATTTCATAGAATAATGGCAACTCGGGATTGTACAAAGGAATGGGGAGTCCTGCGAGGAGTTGACCCAGCGAGATTATAATTTTATGATCATCACATTGATGATCAGAAAACAATTTTGCAGAAAGAATAGATGAAGATCCTTGATCGGGAATAGTTGATAAAGTGAAACCCTTTTCCTGTAATTTCTTTTGAACATCAATAAAAGAAGGAGTGTATGAACGACCAAGTGAAGCCATTGCTAGAAATATGGGAATGGATAATTGCAGATCAAAAGAATGAGAAAGAAGTAGAAGAATTATGGTAGCAGAAGCGCAAATTGCGGAAGGAGAGAGAGAGTTAAAGAAAATTTGCAGAAGGAAAGTAAAAAAGAAGAAAAAAGGAGTGGGGAAACTATTTATAGAGAGAAAGAATCTTCGGGAAAATAAACGCATTTAATGCGAGATGGGACGTGAATGGTTAAAAATAAGTAGTTGAAAGAGACGTGTCAAGAAAAGAGTGGAAGAAGAAACACCTGTAATAAATCCCGTACATGAGTAAAACGAGCAAAAATGAACAATGGCGAGGTAAAGATGAGTGGTTGCGGCATTCTAAAATATTGTTCTCATGACATTCTCTTCTTCGCAGAGAATACATGAGAAGAGGCAAGATGTAGGACTGAATATCGCGACAAAGAATACTTTGCGAGAGTAATAAATGATAACATTGCGAAGGTGTCGCAAGGAAATAATTTAAATGACGCATTAGATGACGACAACCAGAGCATGAGAAAAGTGTGAAAGTTTGGCGAGATTTAGGAGTGTTGCGAAGTCTAACACTTATATACTTGCGACGCTTCGCGAAGGATTCCCGAAAATAAAGGACAGCTTAGCTGTCATCCACTATGTAATACCCTATATAAAGGGTCGAGTAAGTCTGTTGTGAGGAGGATTCTTTTTGAATTGTTAAGCAAGTCATTAGGAGAGAGAAAATCAAGAGTGATTGTAATTTCTTTAGCTCTGTTCTACATTTCTTTGTAAACCTTTCAAGAAAACAATTAATAAAACACATTATTATTCATCTTCAAATGGATTGATTAAGCAAATTCGAGTGAGGGGTGTAGTGTAGGATTTCCTGCAACTACAACTAATACATGTGAAAATGCTTGCTTTGACAATTTGCTTCATAAGATGGATGGGGAAATGAAAGGCTGGTGAAGTAAATTTCTTTCTCCAACAGGTAGATGGGTAATGGCTAAGGCTGTTCTGGAAACTGTTCTTGTTTATAGCGTATACACCTTTGTCATTCTTAAACAGATGACTAAAAGAGTTACAAGATTAATTAGAGAATTTTAGTGGGGAAAAACAGGTCAATCAAAAGGTTTTTATATGAATAGTAAAGAGAACATATATAGGTAATGTTCTGAAGGACTTGAATAAGATGAACATCTCTCTCATTGCAAAAAATAGTTGGAGTATGTTTCACCAACCAAATTCCATCTGGGTCAAAACTACGAAAGGTATGTATTTTCCCAACTCTGATCCTTTCCGTGTTACACCTGTAATGAAGGATTTTTTGGGCATGGAAAGGAGTCTATAAAGGTTTGATGGTGATTAAGGAACATAATATATGGGACATAAGTAATGATAGCAATGTGATTATTATGAAGGATAATTGGATTCCGGATGAGGAACATGAACCTATTACTCTGGGGGATAACACTAATATACGTAACTATAAATTGGTGAAAGAATTACTTTGACGTTGTCAGAAGATGATACATCGAGATTAGATTTCTTGTGACGTTGTCTTTGTTTTATTTCATTGGTTCTATTACGTTTTTTGTGAGGAATTGATCTAATTTCCTTAGAAACAAGGGAGTTCGAAAAATCCTCTTTACTTCTACATTTTTTTAAAGAAGGGTTTCCTCGAGAGGCAAGACGTGGACCTCTTGAGATTCGTTTCAGAGAGTCAGAATCACTTGGATTCCATTTTCTAAACTTAGATCTTCCAGGATTACTATTATTAGTAGAACAAATGATATTTGTAGTGTAATTAGACACTTTATTATGAAAGTGATTGTACTTATGGAATTTTCGTGAGGAATCACCCTGATTATTCCTGTTTGTACCCTATTAAAATAGTGTATGTGCGTACCGCACAAGCTATTTGATGTCGGTACAATACAGTTTATTGTGGAAACCGATGGGTTTATTGAGGAAACCCACATGGCTTATTATGGAAGCCTAATCCGTTTTATTGTGGAAACCGGTGGGTTTATTGTGGAAACCCACATGGCTTATTATGGAAGCCTAATCCGGTTTATTGTGGAAACCGGTGGGTTTATTGTGGAAACCCACATTGCTTATTATGGAAGCCTAATCCGGTTTACTGTGGAAACCGGTGGGTTTATTGTAGAAACCCACATGGCTTATTATGGAAGCCTAATACGGTTTATTGTGGAAACCGATGGGTTTATTGAGGAAACCCATGTGGCTTATTATGGAAGCCTAATACGGTTTATTGTGGAAACCGGTGGGTTTATTGTAGAAACCCACATGGCTTATTATGGAAGCCCAATACGGTTTATTGTGGAAACCGGTGGGTTTATTGTGGAAACCAACATGGCTTATTATGGAAGCCTAATCCGGTTTATTGTGGAAACCGGTGGGTTTATTATAGAAACCCACATGGCTTATTATGGAAGCCTAATACGGTTTATTGTGGAAACCGATGGGTTTATTGAGGAAACCCATGTGGCTTATTATGGAAGCCTAATACGGTTTATTGTGGAAACCGGTGGGTTTATTGTAGAAACCCACATGGCTTATTATGGAAGCCCAATACGGTTTATTGTGGAAACCGGTGGGTTTATTGTGGAAACCAACATGGCTTATTATGGAAGCCTAATCCGGTTTATTGTGGAAACCGGTGGGTTTATTATAGAAACCCACATGGCTTATTATGGAAGCCTAACCCGGTTTATTGTGGAAACCCGCATGGCTTATTATGGAAGCCTAACCCGGTTTATTGTGGAAACCGGTGGGTTGTTAGGGAAATCAGTGGGTTTATTATGGAGACCCACTAGGCTTATTGTTGAAGCCCGAGAGTCTTGAATAATTATTTATTTATAATTATTAATGATATTTGAGATAAATGCAGGATCCTAAATAAAGAGGATAATTATCTTAAATACTTATAATTATTATTTAAGATAAATATTGTTTAAGATAAATGAGGTTATGGTAAATATTAGGGTTTATCATGAATCTGGATGTTATTTGAGGTTTATACAGATGAGGGAAGTTATTAGGATAACTATCAAAACCCTAAAGCTACATCTATTTCTTCCTATATATAGAGGCTAAATCTCAACACAAAAGGTACACAATTTCTATTCCTTTTCATAACAACCTACTTGCATAGAACTCTTGTTGATTTTAGCATCGGAGTGTCTTTGCAGGTACCCCCACCATTTTCAATCAACAATTCTTTGGAGAATCTAATCAACGACGGCGATTTGATCATCATACACACATCTCGAAGATTGTTGGGGTGATTAATTTTGCACCAACATCTTTTGGCGCCGACTAAGGGGAGAAACGTGAAAGGATCGTGTTCTCCGAGTTTTGAAGTTTTTTCCAAGTGATTTTCGTAACTAGGGTTTCAAAATCACTGTACACAGAAAAGTCTCAGAAATAGCACAAGTTTTCCGAAAGTCTCAGAAATATCTCAATGTTTCTGAAAGTCGCAGAAGTATCCCAAGTTTTCTGAAAGGTGCAGAAGTAGCTCAAGGTTTATGAAAGGTGCAGAAACAGCACAACTTTTCAGAAAGGCTCAGAAATATCATAACTTTTCGGAAAGTCTCAAAAATATCTCAACGATTCTGAAAGTCGCAGAAGTAGCTCAAGTTTTCTGAAAGGTGCAGAAGTAGCTCAAGGTTTCTGAAAGGTGTAGAAACAGCACAACTTTTCAGAAAGGCTCGGAAATATCGCAACTTTTCGGAAAATCTCAAAAAGATCTTAACTTTTCAGGAAGTCTCGGAAGGATCCTAACTTTTCTAAAAGTCCCAAAAGGATCGTAACTTTTTGGAAAGTAGCAGAGAAGCCTCACCCAAGCTTCACTATGATGAATAATACAGCAGATGCAGATCGACTTGAGATGAATGCAAATACCCGCTCGGAATCAATCGACTCAGCAAGCTAATACTCGAACTTTGAGGAGCGCTATTGTCCAAAGCTTCGACTAAAGGGATGGGAGATCGGCGTCGGGGTCATCAACAGCTGCGGCTTCTCGTTCACGTTTGGAGGGGACCATTCCAAGGGTGAATTACGTGTTGGTAAAGAGATCCCCTCCTCCGACCACTAGCTGGAGAGTCCGACATCAAGGAGAGTCTTCAGGCCGACATCCAAGCAGCCAACGCCTCCGAGAAGAAGATATTGCTAGCAGAGGCGTGCGAGCTCGAGCCAATGATCCACCCGTAGGTCAGGCTAACACCACACCGTCTGTACGGACTAACGTACCACTTACAGTTTAAACCAACGTTCCACCTGCAGTTGAAACCAATCACCAATCAACTCAAGTTAACAACCCCAGCGCACCTGCTGTTCAGCACAACCCACACGTCGTACAGGGGAACAACCCACGGGTGACGCCTATCGATTTAACAGTTCGTGAGCGATTGCAACAACTGGAAAGAGAGAACAAACGACTTAAGGTCGCGTTAGAGAAGAGAAGGGAGCAGGAAGCACCAACTATCTCTCGTTCTGGAAGTGGAAGATCAAATCATCAGGAGCCAGATAATCCGCGAAGAAGAAACATAGTTATTGATGATCGTTAGCGGGGCCGGGATGACGGAAGAAGAGTTGAGAAGGAAAGGGTCCATTACCAGAGTCGTGATCGTCGTGGTAATGACCTTTACGATCGTCGTACTCCTGACGATGAAGGAGATAGTCAAGCAGGGACAAGTCGTATGAGGCATGGACGGAGAGGAGATCGAACTAATGATGGACACTCAAGGAGATCAAGGCGTGAGAAGAATCATTCGAAAAGGAGGACAGACCCTTCCAGGAATGAACAAATTCGAAGAGAGACGAAAAGTGACTCCGAAAGGGAGGAAATGCTTAGCAAAAAAAGACTTAGCGCCATGATCGACGAATTGCTGACACAGAAATAATCCAGAGACGAAGAGCAACAGATTATGTCCATGAAAAAGTCAATGGATTCTCCGTTCATCGAAAAGATAAGGCGATACCGTCCTCCTCCGAATTTCAACAAGCCACAGTTCAAGGATTTCTTTGATGGTGGTAATGGAAACCCGGTGGAACATGTCCAGCGTTTCCAAGCTTCGATGAGTTTGTGGGGATACATCGATGAACTACTTTGCAGGACTTTTCCAATGACTTTAACCGGTAAGGCTCTGACTTGGTTCTCTCAATTAGAGCCTAATTCAATCAAGGATTTTGGAATGTTGTCTGATTCTTTTTTCGAGCAATACAAGATTAATCTCGGGATCAAAAAAGAGAGTAGTCATTTGTTTCTCTTACATAGAGAGGTTGGCGAAAACCTTTTTGATTTCAATATGAGATTTCGTCAGGAAGTTAGTGAAGTTGGAAAGGTGGACGAAGGGTTTATAATAGCAGCATATAAGAATGCAATGGAGTATGATGAGTTTGGAATTTATAACTCATTAGCAGTTGAACCGGTGGGAAACCTCAGAGAGCTGTGAGATAGGGCCGATAGGTAAGCAAAGGCAAAAAGGGAAAAGAAAGCAAAGTTGTCGCGAACATCGAAAAAGTCAACGGCTGAAGGATCATCAAGGCCGAAGCAGCAGTTTGAGAGTAGTTCCAAAAACAAAAGCCAGGAAGGTCCTACAAGGAAAAATCACGATGAACCAAGAAATAAGATGGCAACGGAAAAGTTACCTAATCTTAATCCCAGAACCATCTAGCAAGTGAGGAACGGATATAATAGATCTAGTTCCTGCTTCACATGGGGGCATTGTAGGATCAGAATATCACGACATCAATACTTCGCGAGATTAACAAATGACGATATTGCGAGGGAGTCACAGGGAAGTAAAATAAATGACGCAATGAATGACGACAGCCAGAATACGAGGAAGATGTGAAAATCTGGCGAAAGTTAAGAGTGTCGCGAGGATGAACACTTATACACTTGCGACACTTCGCGAGTTATTCCCGAAAATAAAGGACAGCTTAGCTGTCATCCACTGTGTACTACCCTATATAAAGGGGTGAGTAAGTCTGTTGTAGGGAGAGATCTTTTTGAATTGTTAAGCAAGTCATTAGGAGAGAGAAAATTGATAGTGATTGTAATTTCTTAGCTCTGTTCTATCTTCTTTTGTAAAACATTTCTAGAAAATAATCAATAAAATCTATAGTTATTCATCTTCAAATGGATTAGTTGAGTAAATTCTAGTGAGGGGTGTAGTGTGGGATTTCCTGCAACTACATTTGCGCTAGAAACAGGGACTGAGTAGAAGATCAACCTTGTGAATTGAAAGAATCGGGAGTAACGAGAAAGAAATTTGAATAATTTTCAACAATTTACTAAAATTGAGAAATGGCTAGAAGAAGGAATGCGTCAGAACAACCAACAATTGTGAGGAGAAGCGGGAGATTAGCTGGAGAAAGGAGAAATGAAGTAGGTGAACCATCAAGAATAAACGCAAGAGATAGAGAAAAAGGTCCAATTCAACCACCAATTCAACCAAAGACCGAATAGAGTAATAGATTATGATAGGGTGAGCGTGCATACATGGAGATCGATTCTATGGAAGAAAGAGAAGAAGTGCAACAATTGATAAATAATGGACAAGAGGAGAGAAATCGAGAAGAAATGGGAGAAACAACTCATAGAAATGAAGAAATCGTAGCATTAGAAACGTTGAGACAAACAATACATGAAGAAAGGCGATTAGAAGCGAAAGAACGCGCAAATTTAACAAGGCAAAACCATGAGTTAAGAATGGAAAATATGAGGTTGCAGAATAGGAGGTCGAGAAGTAATACCAGATCAAGATCATGATCGGTTAGAGATGATATGAGGAGAATATTACCTGTAGAAAATGTTAATGAAGAAAATCTAGAAAAAGAGCCAAATCTCGGTGAAGGATGTTGCGAAAGAAGGGAAGTGGTGTGTATTCCACGTCCTGAGATTTTACAGAATGACCAAAATAATGGAAATCAAGGAAATAGGCAGCAGAATAGTCCAATTGATGAAGAAAATCAGGAAGAAGGAAGAAGAATACTGCATGGGAGAGAAACACAGAGGAAACAAAAGGAGATTGAAGATAACATCGAAAAGCATTATATTGAACAAGCGCGTCTAGCTTGCGAAAGGGAAAGATTAAGAGTAGAAATGGAAGAACGGGAATTGGAGGAAGCAATTCGGCAGAATAATCATGACAATCGAGAAAGAAGGCGCGAGCAAAATCGCAACAATGGAAATATCAATGAAGAGTATGAAAGAATACAAAGGAGAGCTGATAGACAACCAAGAAGAGAAAATGATAGATACAATGGTGTGCGAATCCATGAACGAGATGGAGGAGAAAGTCGCAGAGAAAGAAGAGAAGAAAATGCTGAACAAGAAAATCAAGATAGACATGAACGCAAAAGGAGAGAGGCAGACCTAAAAAGACCAATAAATTCGAACCCTGATGAAAATGAACAAATCTTAAGAGAGTTGGCAGAGATGAGAGGAATGTTGAACAATATAAGAGGAGGAGGAAGAAGACAATTGGATGAGGCCATCGAAGAAGCCGTGAAAACCCCCTTTACATTAGAGGTGCAGTTGGGAGGAATACCTCCAAAGTGCAATTTACCCGCATTAACCAACAATTTTGATGGAACAACTTGTGCAATACAACACATCAAAGCTTATGTGAGGTGTATGTTACAATGGGAAAATCATGATGCTATATTATGCAAATATTTTGCATCAAGTTTAAAAGGAGAAGCGCTGAAATGGTTTGAGGGTTTACCAAGAAACACAATCACGTCATTCAATCATCTACAAGCTATATTCTTAGGGGCATATATAAGTAATAACTCCTCGCGACCAGGAATTGAAGATGTATTTGGGCTGAAACAAAGAGTTGGTGAAAGTTTGAGGCACTTAACCGTGAGGTGGAAGACAATGTGTAGCGAAATGGCTGGACGAGTAGATGAAAGATATCTTATTCTATCATTTATAAACGCTATGTTCGCAACCAATTTGTTATATATTCAAATTTTTAGAGTTAAGAATACAATTACAATGACTGAGTTGCGAGAACTTCAGGAGGAATATATTGCTCTAGAGGAAAGACAAAATGAGATGGAATCATACCCAGTTGCGAATACAAATCCAAATGCTGCGAATGCAAGCTTATTACCTAAATTGATAAATACAGTAGCGAGCACTTCGCAAGGGCAACAAGAAAAGGTAATAGATGATGGGCAGCCAAAGATAGTAGCTATGGGAAGTCGTGATCAGGAAGAATATGAAAGAGAAAGGAACTATTACAACCGTGGCGGCAATAACAAAATTCAAAGACTTGATCATCCGCAAGAAACTTATGGAGGTCGAAAGCGCGAATTATCATGGAGGGCAGCGAAGTCACGAGTAGTATGGGAGGAAATCAAAATGCCACCATTAAATACTAGTGTTGAAAAAATATGGGAAGCTATACTCTTGATGGAAAACATACTGCGCCATGGAATATGGGGAATGAGCCACCACCAAGTGATAGAAGTCACGAGTTCTATTCTTACCACCGCTTTCATGGACACTTAACAAATGACTGCAGAAATATAAAAAGAATCATCCTCGAGAATGATTGACCAAGGAAAATGAGTCATTTTCTAAAAAGTGAAGAGAAGGTTCACCATTACCACCACCGCTTTAAATGCACTGAGAACAAATTCAGCAAAGGGGAAAGAAACATTCGTAATAGAAGTTGGATCGAAAGCTAAAAATTTATTTTGCAACTCCATTGTACACTCTTACCGAACAATTGAAGATTTTCATGATAATGTTCTCTTAGGGTTTTCGCGAGGGATGCTAATAATAAAGAAGTGATGAACATTGCGAAGACATCGCAGATTAAAAGAATGGCAAATGCAGATTATTTCTTTCACCTTGAAGAGATTCTGAAGGCGAGAGAGACGCATGACAACCCATTGGTTGTAAAATTGGAAATTAATCCAAAACCTGTAGATGGCGAAGACGACGAAGCGGAGAATTGCTGGGCGATCAATAGAATTTTAATTGATACGGGGAGCTCAGTAAATATTCTTTTCTACCATACTTACAAGACTATGGGGGGAAAGGATGAAGAATTGATACCTTCGACGTATAAGATATATGGTTTCAATGGCACATCGAACAAGCCTAAAGGAGAAGTTCATATGAGAATACCTTTGCAAGGATTATCAACGGGGATTTTGTTCTGTGTAGTCGATGTGGAGTCCCCATATAATGCATTGATCGGAAGGCCATGGTTGCACGAAATTCTGGGCGTAGCGTCGACTTATCATCAATGCATAAAGTTTCCTCATCCTAGCGGTGTCGGAATTATAAATGGAGATTGGACGGAAGGACAAAAATCCTATGAGATCGACGTGGAGAGTTGCGAAGAGAGAGCTGCAAAAAGAAAGGGTTGGAAGCAACATGCAAAAGATGAACAAAGACGAGAAAGATTGATGGTGGATGCCATAGATGTAAGAGGAGAAGATATATTGCGAAGCAAGTGCATGAAAACAGTTGAAAATTATGATGGAAAGGAATCATTAAGAGATTTGAATGGTGCAGAGGCAGAGAGCAGCAGGAGCAAAAAGTGTAAGAAATGAATAATCATCAAAAAGCAATAACAAGATCATGTTAAGGGTAAGAGGAAGAAAAAATAATTGAAGAAGAAATATGCGAGGATCTCGCCATCAAGAATGTATGACAATTTGATTGAAGAATTGAAAAACAAAAATGATTAAACAATGTAAGATTGTGCGATAGCTTCGCAAACAAAATGAATGATTGAATGAATTAACAAAAATGAAAGAGTGAGTGAATGGGACGAACCTTTATGGCGTACACCCTAGTTCGCGAATGATATTTCGCAAGAGGCAAATGTAAGACCTAAAGTGCGTCATATAAGGGGGTATCTCTTGACATGGCTCAGTGAAAAGGTTACACCGCTCCTGGAACCTGAGTCATGGAGATTTGGGGCCCATGAAAGCCTATCCGGGAGAGATACCTTGGATTTCCAACTATATATATAAGGTTATACCCCGGTTGGACGCCCGAGGGTCTCTTCCAAGGAGTCGAGTGTATGCTCAAGGCGCGGGGTACACGGTTGAGCCAAGAGTGCCCGGGGCATTTGAAGTGTCTCGGCCATTCTTGGCAAGTCTTGGTATATGCCGCACTCGGCCCGAAGAAAACTCCACTTAGGGTGCAGTCTCGTAACCATAAACCATATAGGTATAAGGGATAAGAGGCTGCGAAAACAACTGGTTGTTGTTAAGACCGGATGGGAGGAGCTAGTCTTGTATGGCCGATGTACGCCTCCTTGAAGGGGCAACCAGGGAGAAGATAAGGGCGGCACCCTCCATTAGGGAGCTGATAAGTGTCAAAAGACGCAAATGTCATGAGGCTTTATTTTCGCAAGGAAATTTAGGCTTGTCATATTTGTGCGATGATCCTGTAGAGGCAATAATACTAACGCAAGGATAAGACGAGATCAATGGGTTTTTGCATGAAAATGTAAAAACGTCTCGCGATTTCGTCGTGAAGACGACAATGTCATGGGATTTTACATTCGCAAGAGTATTTAAGCCTGTCATATTGTCGCAAATAAAATATCCTGCAGAGGCAAAAATACTTAAAAAATGATAAGACAAGATCAATGGGTCATTACATGAAAATGTAAAGACGTCATGCGATTTTGTCGCAATGAGGGGTGGCGAAATAAGACCTTTAATTAGGAAGGCAAAATAAGACCACACATGAAATGATAAGGCAAGATCAATAGATTTTTTCATTTGTGAAGATGTCCTGCGATCTTGTCGCAATAATGAACTTCAACATAAATAAAGATATAGCCATACAAAACATTGAGGAAGCAAATAAGTTTGCGAAAAAGAATATATTTCTTCAGAGATAATAAATAACAGAGGTAATTGATCAAATCTCTCATTTGAAAATAAATAGCAGAGGCAAGTATGGGAATGAATAGGATAAAATCTTGTTATTCATTTCCACATGATAGATTTATGTATTCATAATCTTTGGTCGGTTGAATTACAAAGAAGAATTGCTTGATTAATATGCGCAAGTAAAGAAAACAAAGATTGAATTCATATTTAGCAATCCAAGAAATTTACAATGAGGGATTATAGAAATAGAAGATTAAAAGGATATATACAGATATTACAAGAAGAAAAAAAAAGTTATTTCTTTGAAGATTCTTCTTCTTTGTCAGATTCTTCGATTCCATCATTCTTTTCGCCAGATTCTTCTTCTTCGCTAGCTTCACTATCAGAGACATCCGAGAAAGGCATATCTTCAGGAATATCATCGCGAAGACAAGGATATGAACTAAGAGGAATGCGGTGATCATTGCAAACTGTTTCAATAGTTTGATTGCGAAAACGAACAACATCGTTATTAAAATTGCCATCGTAGCTTGCAGTTGTTTCTTCAACTTGGAATATTTGATGTCGCGGAGAGAAAGGCCATTTGCGAGCTGCTCTTTTTCAGATTCAAGTTCTTCAATCCTTGTCTGAAATCTCCTCTCGGCTTCTGCAAAACAAGTGACAATAAGTTAATACCAATACTGCAGAAGAAATGAGTAATAAAGTAAAAAGGAATAATAAACAACCTTCTCGGTCAGATATCATATCTTAACCAAGGCAGTATGCTCGGCATGAAGGCTAACATCAACACCTAAGTTATTCCTGGCATTATCTAGAACCTTCGTAGCCCAAGCGAATTCATCATCATTATTTATAAGGAGAAGCGAACGAATTTGATCTTCTCGCTCATTAAGTATGGCATTCTGACGAAGAGATTCATCTCGTTCAATTTGTACTTCGAGAAGAGATTTTTGAAATTTTGCTAATGCTTGTGCACCTTTATTAGCAATGCGGTCTTTATCATCTATAAGGCCACTAATTTTCTTCCTTAAAGTTTTGGTTTTCTTATGTGAATCAAGATACATTTGTTTAAATCGGTTGGCTAAACCTAAACTAGATCTATGCTCAATCTCTAAGAGACGATATTTGGCTTGAAGTTCATTTAATGGAAAGGAATCAACTTTATTTGACGAACTACTTAAAGATTCGTTGAGATGAGTGAGAAGAACATCATTATCCATAGGCTCGGGAAATGAATGGAGAAGAATGGCTTCTTCAGAGAGATTATATATGTCTGCGAAAATAATAAATCAGGCAAAGAAAAGCAGATGACAAAATAAAGACGATTTGAAGAGTAAAAATTTTATACCATAAAGTTGTTGATTTGCACTTTGAAGAGTAGATATTTTAGTCTTCTGAGAAGCAGACTCAACTTCCAACTGTTGAATTCTTTCATCTTTCTTGCGAGACATCGCAACTTCAGTTTCTAGTTCTTGGATCTTCTCTTTGAGTTGGAGATTTTTCTTTTCAAGGTTGTCGCGTCTTTTCTCGAGATCTGAGGCAACAACAAAAGAAGCTCTCCCAGACTATAAAGGAAAGTAAAGAAATTGTTAAGATAAAGCTTATAATCGAAATTACAGAGAAGCAAAGGAATATGAACATAACAAAGCATTGAGAGCATTTAAGAAACTGGAAGTCACTGTTCGGGACCCCGCGAAAAGAATCATTGTCCACTAGCAAGGGGGCATCGCAAATTTTAGCGAGAGCTTCGCAAGTAGTGAGATAAATGATCATCTCCTAATCCTTGCATAGAATCAGAGAAGACACTAGACAATTGCGCCATAGCAGAAGTAGTCGAGTGATTCTCCCTCGCAGAGGAAGTACCAACCTCATTTTCATCCTCATCAGAGCTCTCGCTGGTTTAAGAATTAGAATGAGAAGAGGGATGGGTTTTCCGTTTTTTAGAAAATGGAGTAGAAGACTTATCCTTGCGAAGAGTGATTTTATCCTTGCCCTTAACCTTCGCAGCTTCAGGAATGTCTATTTCTTCAATAACCTTCGCACACGAATGAAGATAAGAAACAGAGGCAACAATATTGTTAAAAATAACAATAGAAAGTATTTCTTACTTCATCCGTGATCGATCGGAGTATCGCCAGAGTACTCGGCTTTGGATGTCTACTATAACTCTTTTTCAATTTGGTAATCTGAAGATTTTGTAAATCTAGTAAATATAAAAGGAAAGAAATATCGCAAAAGCAAATCTGAAATAGGAAGTATACCTCTTTTGCCTTTTCTGGCCATTTAAAGTCCCAAGGATGATAGTTTGCGAGATTCGCAAGGAGTACATGTGAACCTGCGATATAGGGTCCACTCAGAAATAAAGGAACAACCCACCACTTCTCATCTTTGGAGTGCCGAGGAACATTATTTTTGCCCGAGTGCCAGTCAATATCTTGCATGAGCAACTTATCAGCATCAATGTTATCTTTTCTCTTCAATCGAGCACCCCAGCGAGATTTATCATTTCTCATATTTATTACTGAATAATTCGCAAAGAAATTTTCTACGGTATATTTCTCAGCGACAATTGGTAAATTTGCGAATCTAGGATCTTTGACATCATCAGGATATAAAGATCCTTTACCAGCGCCACGATTGGCGAATTCAAGCATTAGGCGGATGCAGTCGCCGCTCAGTTGGTAAATAGCTCGCGAGAATTTCTCATGAGCAAGAATTTCATAGAATAAAGGTATCTCGGGATTGTATAGAGGAATGGGAAGGCCTGCGAGGAGTTGACCTAGCGAGACTATGATTTTCTGATCATCACACTGATGATCGAAAATAGTTTTGCGAAAGTATAGATGAAGACTTTTGATCGGGGAATGGTCGATAAGATGAAACCCTTCTCTTGAAAATTCTTTTGAGTTTCCTCAAAAAGGGGTTTATATGTACGACCAAGTGAAGCCATTATTAGAGTATGGGAATGAATGGAGAATTGAAGATTGAGAGAAAGAAAAAAGGGGAGGTTTACAGTAGCAGAAGCACAAATTGAGGAGGAAGAAAGTTGAAGGAAAGTTGCAGAGGGAAAATAAAAGAGAAAAAGAGAAGGGTAAGAAAACTATATATAGAGAGGAGAATACTCGAGAAAACAAATGCATTTAATGCGAGATGGGACGTGAATGGTCAAGAATAAACGGTTGAAAGAGACGTGTCAAGAAAAGAGTGGAAGAGGAGACACCTGTAATAAATTCCGTACATGAATAAAACAGATAAAAATGAGCAATTGCGAGATAAAGATGAGCAATTGCGGCACTTCAAAATGTTGGAAGATGAGCAATTGCGGCATCTCAAAATATTGGTTCTCATGACATTCTCTCCTTCGCAGAGAAGACATGAGAAGAGGCAAGATGTAGGATCAGAATATCGCGACATCAATACTTCGCGAGATTAATAAATGACGACATTGCGAGGGAGTCGCAGGGAAGTAAAATAAATGACGCAATGAATGAAGACAGCCAGAATACGAGGAAGATGTGAAAATCTGGCGAAAGTTAAGAGTGTCGCGAGGATGAACACTTATACACTTGCGACACTTCGCGAGTTATTCCCGAAAATAAAGGACAGCTTAGCTGTCATCCACTGTGTATTACCCTATATAAAGGGGTGAGTAAGTCTGTTGTAGGGAGAGATCTTTTTGAATTGTTAAGCAAGTCATTAGGAGAGAGAAAATTGAGAGTGATTGTAATTTCTTAGCTCTGTTCTATCTTCTTTTGTAAAACATTTCTAGAAAATAATCAATAAAATCTATAGTTATTCATCTTCAAATGGATTAGTTGAGTAAATTCTAGTGAGGGGTGTAGTGTGGGATTTCCTGCAACTACAGGCATCTTTTCTACTTGGGAATATCTCTACAGATATTGGGGGCGGCTAAAGTGTCGCCAAGCATGCAATCAAAGGAAACTTGTTTTGAGAAGTCAAAAAATAGAAGACATCTTTTTCAGTATCAATTCAAGCAATGGGGGCGGCTAGGGTTGGACGAACGAACGCCTTTGGAGAGAAAGACAAAGACGGAGTATTTTGGTTATTAAAGGAAATAGCTACCATCTCTTTATAATAAAGGGAAGGAGAATAAGAAAGTGTTTCAATAAAAGATGAAGCTAAAAAAAGAAAAGCGAGGTGGAGCGAAAGAAAGGAAATGTATGACGAAAAGCTAGAGACAGTCAACCTGTACACCAGAGATTGCCGTACATTCATTATTCGCAGACACACGAGCATTGAGTCGGCAAATTATAGGCCAGTACGGGAACAAATGGGCAACCAATGTGCCTAGAAAGTTACTGGAGCAACCTGCATTCGAAGTGAGGTATGTTCTCAAAGTCGAAGTTGATTTATTAATTTAATCCTGATAATATTTCTATTAAAGAGATAAATTGGAGTGTTTTTCTATCAAAGAGAAAAACAAAGGAAACGCTTCATTCACCATAAGGGTGGGAGATGAGATTATAGAAGATTTACAAGACCAACACTGAGGTCATATGTTAGCTAATGGAAGCGCAAGAGAACATAACATGCCGATCTGTTTGGCATTTGGGTAATTACTATATGGAGTTTTAAGTACATTATTGGTACTTTGAACATGTTTGGTGATTTGAGATGGTTAAGTACATTTTTGGTACTTTGAATTATCAAGCCGAGCTCGGGATGAGGCCACACAATAAGCTGGACAAGGCCACGAAAGGTTATCGGATAAGAAGCATATGGCGAATTTGAACGAGCCGCGAAGGTTAGTTCTTCTTTTGATTTTCTTAATCCATCAACAAGTTGAGAATTAAGAGGGGGCGATGTTTGTACCCTATTAAAATAGTGTATGTGCGTACCGCACAAGCTATTTGATGTCGGTACAATACGGTGTATTTTGGAAACCGATGGGTTTATTGAGGAAACCCACATGGCTTATTATGGAAGCCTAATCCGTTTTATTGTGGAAACCGGTGGATTTATTGTGGAAACCCACATGGCTTATTATGGAAGCCTAATCCGGTTTATTGTGGAAACCGGTGGGTTTATTGTGGAAACCCACATTGCTTATTATGGAAGCCTAATCCGGTTTACTGTGGAAACCGGTGGGTTTATTGTAGAAACCCACATGGCTTATTATGGAAGCCTAATACGGTTTATTGTGGAAACCGATGGGTTTATTGAGGAAACCCATTTGGCTTATTATGGAAGCCTAATACGGTTTATTGTGGAAACCGGTGGGTTTATTGTAGAAACCCACATGGCTTATTATGGAAGCCCAATACGGTTTATTGTGGAAACCGGTGGGTTTATTGTGGAAACCCACATGGCTATTATGGAAGCCTAATCCGGTTTATTGTGGAAACCGGTGGGTTTATTATAGAAACCCACATGGCTTATTATGGAAGCCTAACCCGGTTTATTGTGGAAACCGGTGGGTTTATTGTGGAAACCCGCATGGCTTATTATGGAAGCCTAACCCGGTTTATTGTGGAAACCGGTGGGTTGTTAGGGAAATCAGTGGGTTTATTATGGAGACCCACTAGGCTTATTGTTGAAGCCCAAGAGTCTTGAATAATTATTTATTTATAATTATTAATGATATTTGAGATAAATGCAGGATCCTAAATAAAGAGGATAATTATCTTAAATACTTATAATTATTATTTAAGATAAATATTGTTTACGATAAATGAGGTTATGGTAAATATTAGGGTTTATCATGAATCTGGATGTTATTTGAGGTTTATACAGATGAGGGAAGTTATTAGGATAACTATCAAAACCCTAAAGCTACATCTATTTCTGCCTATATATAGAGGCTAAATCTCAACACAAAAGGTACACAATTTCTATTCCTTTTCTTAACAACCTACTTGCATAGAACTCTTGTTGATTTTAGCATCTGAGTGTCTTTGCAGGTTCCCCCACCATTTTCAATCAACAATTCTTTGGAGAATCTAATCAACGGCGCCGATTTGATCATCATACACACATCTCGAAGATTGTTGGGGTGATTAATTTTGCATCAACAATTCCTTCTATAAGTTACCTGTTTTTTTTATAGAATTAGAACCTATTGCAGTCAGATTTTTTACCTCTTTAATTGCAAAGTTAAGCAATTTTTGAAGATCAGAAAACTGTTTATTTCTAGAATAACAATTCAGAGCAATATGATTCTTCTTCCCGCAGTGTGAACAGATTCGTGGAATAAAAATCTTTGTTGCGCTGTCTCTACTAGTAGCTTCATTAGATGCTGGCAGACTTCGTAAAAGTTTCTTACCAGACATCTTTTCGGAAGTAACTTTCTCAATGTTAGGGAACGTCACAGGGACAGTAACCTCAGTCATGGAGGAAAATTACTTTTTAAAACAGAGTTTTCCTTTTCCAAGGAGGCACACTATTTCTGAGATAATAGGAGATCTGTAACAAGTTTCTCTTTTTCAACACGAAGACAATCCAATTCTAATGAGTGAGACTTGAATAGGTGATCTTCTCTTATCGAACTTTCTTTAACAGTATCTTCAAGCTTACTAATTTTTTCATCCCGAATAGTAATTTCTTGAGCAAATTTTTTCATACCGTTAGAAAAGGTTTCAATATAACCAGAGAGTTATTGTTTCATGTTTAGGGACTTATCAAGCTCATCAAGATACCAAGAAAACTTTTCCTCGAGATCTCTAATTTTAGAGGTTTGAAAGTCAATGATCTTAGTAGATTTTATTAAGCTTCTGGTAAGTTCCAACTCAGATTCTGAAATTAATCCATTGGTAATTAAGGGAAGCATATCAGATAATATGATATCTTTTCCTCTGGATTCAGAAGAATCAACTTAGGAGCTATCCTTTGAGGAAAGTCCCAAGCATTTGGAGTAATCAAAATCGGCTGGAGACATGTTTTTACGCAACTACAGATTCCACGAGATTTTCAAACACAGACTTATTAGGTCTTAACGTGTTTTCCTGCTCCAATACCAATTGAAAACGCGGGTGTACCAAAATACACGATCACTTTTTTCTTAGGCAATATGTATGGACAAACTCAGTACAACTCTGAGAGTTAAACTCAATCAGGGAATAATATCTAGAGTTATATCTATTTCTCTTGTGATTAGAACATTTACAGAAACAAGTCCGTGAACCTAATCACAAAGAGATTACTTGGACGGTACCAAAGACCAATGTCCAAGAATCAATCAAATTGTATCCAACAAACTAGGTCGGATGTATCTACTATGATTGATCAAAGCATAACCTGTGATATTTCAATTATAAAGATGAGCAATATAATGCGGAAAAATAAAATAAAATATACACCAGAAGTTTTGTTAATGAGGAAACCGCAAATGCAGAAAAACCCCGGGACCTAGTCCAGATTGAACACCAAACTGTACTAAGCCGCTACAGACACTAGCCTACTCCTATTAACTTCGGACGGGAATGTAGTTGAGCCCTAAAAGGTATCCCACCAATTAAGGTACAGACGCGCTGCTTACAACTCTTGAATCACAGCAGGACTCCGCGCAATTGATTCCCTTAGATGACGTCACACTAAGTATGAGTTTGCTTCACCTCAATTAAAGACTTTAAACCAAATCTGCCTCCCACAGATTAATCATATATATTTGATTTCTTTTTACAATCAAATAACTTGATCTAAGGTATGGAAATCGATAGCAATAGACAAAGTCTAGATAACCTCAAAATCCAGACTTACGCAACCCGAAATGCATCCTAGATTATTATTCACCTCACAAGTATAAAACTTGTGGAATCAACAAAGTTTGAGATGAAGAGAACTTTGATGATTTCTATCAATCTTGATCGATGGAGCAAGCTCTACAAACAATCAAGATCAGGATACTCAAGTTATCAAGGAAATATAACTGGACCTGGCTTCACGAATCCCTATAAAGACTTTGTAGTCGCTAAACCTTAAAAGGGTTTATAGAGAGGACGACTCTAGATACAACTAGGACACATCAAAAAGTAGTGTCAGGATTCAAAGATCCTAGTTGCTTGAGGTTCCCTAGGTTGCTTTAGGTTTAAGCTAAGATAGCTTTGGAACCAAGCAAACAATATCCATCTTTAGATGAATCTTTGAATCTGATTTACATAAGCAAGATATACACTCTAAGACTATGTTCAACATGGTTAGCCGAAACTAGTCGGTTTGAACTTAAAATCTCAATCTTCATTTTCATGAACACATAAGACATTAACTTGAGTCACAAACATGTGATCAAATAAGTCTAGTATTTTTAATTAGAGAATTAATCAAATACTAATTATCTCATAGAAATAATTTAAATACAATTGAAAATATAATCGACATGGTTAGTAAGTGTACAAGGTACAAATACCATTTCCGCTCGTGAGTCGGTTCATTCACAGTATGTATACCGGTTTGGAAACTTTAAACCAAAACCAAAGTTCCAGAGTTCACAGAACTTTTTATGTTTGCGTACTGGTTTGCAAACTTTCCACCAAACCAATGTTCCGGAGTTCACAGAACTTTTTAGGTTTGCGTACCGGTTTGGAAACCTTAATACTGTCGCCGGTTCCGGAGTTCACTGAACTAAATCGGTTTACTAACGGTTTGGAAACGCTACCGAGTTCAGGAACACATAACTGTTTAAGTTTGTGTACCGGTTTGGAAACAAACCTGGTTCCGTAACCACACTTCAATAATGGTTTGCATACGAGTATGCA
This sequence comes from Papaver armeniacum, assembly GCA_023531295.1. NCBI lineage: Eukaryota > Viridiplantae > Streptophyta > Magnoliopsida > Ranunculales > Papaveraceae > Papaver > Papaver armeniacum. The sequence goes on from JAJJWW010013144.1 coordinate 108,812, forward strand.
TACCGATCCGGTTCACGAGCCACGCGGATTTTCATATGATATACATAAGAATATATGTACTATTAACCTATAAGTCGATATATAACTACTTTAGACATATAACAATTTTCCCAGTAAAACTGATATCACTGTCTTGTATCCGAATCAATAGTAGTTCTATATTTCTCTAAGTCGATTCGAAACATTCCTGAATAACATCAATGACACATATCACTGGTCCAGGTTATTTCCGAATGATAAACTTGAATCATGATTTTGATTCCGAAAAATAAATTGTTTGTAACCGAAATTCATCAAGTATGAACAAATGTTCATTAAGCTTAGTCATTATATTTCGAGAAATTATCAAGATAAACTTGACTCGAAATTCTTGTCTATGCATACTAGTCTAATTAGTTATGCGACATCGTCTAAATGATAGAAAAGTGAATATAACTTGTGATATAGGTGGTTCGGTCTTCACTTACCTTTTGTTGACCTTCGCCTTCAAACGGTAGAACGCAGTGAAGACTGTCGTAATCTTCTGTTTCTCAACTACATTTTTATCCTAGTCGGAGACTTAACTAATTGTAGACTAGAAATCAAGATATAGTTTTGACAACTAAATTTGATAACAAGATTGAGATAGCAACACTTATGAGTTCAACTGAGAAATGCTCTAACAATCTCCCCCTTTTTCAGTACTGAGTACATGTACTACGACTCCAAACCTATAAAAGTTTACCCAGTTTGTGAAACTGGTATGCATACTTTCATGTATCCAGATTTTCAGTAGTTTTATATTTCTCTCTAGATCGATTCGAAACATTCCCAAATAACATCAATGACACATATCACTGCTCCAGGCTATTTTCGAATGATAATCTTGAATCATAATAAAGATTACGAACAATAAATTGTCCTTAACCGAAATTCATCAAGTATGAACAAATGTTCTTTAAGCTTAGTCATATATATTTTGAGGACTAATTACAAGATAAACTTGACTCAAAATTCTTGATATGCTTACTATAGTCTAATTAGTTACGCGACAACGTCTCATAGATAGAAAGATGAATATAACTTGAAAAATAGTTCGTTCAGTATTCACTTACCTTTTGTTGAAGAAGTTCTACAAAACCGTCGGTTGATATTTCCCTTCAAACGGTAGAACGCAATGATGACTGTCGTGATGTTCGTTTCTCAACTACACTTCTATCCTAATCCGAGACTTAACTAATTGTAGACTAGAAATCAAGATATAGTTTTGACAACTAAATTTGACAACAAGCTTGAGATAGCAACACTTGTGAGCTCAGCCAAGCAGTGCTCTAACAGGTTCCTATAATATCCGACCCAGAAATGACTCATTGACATCTCTACCTTGTAGATAAAAGAAAGTTGAGTTATTTGATGTTTCTTACTCAAATTTTGTCCAAAAACAATATTTGGTCCAACATTTGTCTAGCTTAGTAGTTGGTACCTTGATTCACATTGACCCGTTTTGACTCCGATTGTTTGTTGACTCTGATAAGTCATGAAGTTTGTTTATTAGTTATTAATAATTTTAAGCAAAATTTAATACTTCACGCCGTTAAGAAAAATCATGAGAAAGAAACGTCGCTTATTCTAAAAAAATCAAAAGAAAAAAATTGATAACTAGGCGGAGTTTGATATTATTTTTTCTTTTTTTAAATTATATTTATAATAATATTTTTTCATCATAGTGTTCGGTAAATTTTTTGTAGATTGATTTTTATGCAGGCACTTCCCAAATTCCCCAACTTTTAAAAGTTGGGGAGGAAAGGCTTTTAAAAGCTCCAAATGCAAAAGCTATGGTCCCACCCTAATTTCATATCTTTTTTTTTTCCTATATGCATATTGTTTCCTTAAATCTATATACCATCAATTTTTATTCCATAAATTTTATCATCTAAAGGTTATTATTTTTCTGTTTGAAACTGTATTTCATTGAAAATTTATTTAATTTATCAATAATAAAAATAAAAGCAATAATTAATTAATTTTAGTTTGATGTTTTGTTTGGAAACTATATTTATAATTAAAGTGGTCAAGGAAAATAATACTCCATCCGTCCCACTATTAGATGACCTACTTGGTTCAAAATTTTGTCTCACTATTAGTTGACCTATCTCATTAAACAAGGGGATATTTCTAAAACTATCCTTTTGATTGATTATAGTTAGTATAAGAAATATGTATAATTTGGCATCCATGTTTATATTCGTTACGTAGGTGTTTTAAAATGTCTTTCAATGATACAAAGTTCACGAAAATCCATGGAACCGTTTGTGAGATAAATCATTTCTAAATTTGACAAGTTATAATCCATAAGGGTATAATTGTAAAAAATACATAAGAATACTCCTTTCCATTTGTTGCCTTAAGAATTGTGCAAACTTGAACTAGGTCATCTAATAGTCGGACGGAGGGAGTAATTTTGAACAATGACAATAATAATGAGGAATTGTCGTAGAAATCCACACGTTTGGGTCAAACCTTATACATGGAATAAGTTTCGGTCAACCTATTTTTGACGGACGAGTTAAATTGGTCCGTTCGGTGGAGTTTGTTTCTAAAGTACGTTATTATCCCTTAGTAAAGTAACTTAACCAAAGTTAAAACTAGACAAGGTTTACTTGCGAGTCTTCTTCTTCTTTCCTAGGATGCTGCCTGTGTAGCTGAAAATGCTCAACAATACATTTACAGAAACCTAGGATTTTCTAAACTATTGTATCGTGTCAATAACTTGGCATCTATTGTTTTTCTCCTTGAAACATCAATGAAGCAATCACCTAAAATCTTCATCATAATAATTGGGTTTTGATTCTTTAGTTTTCAAATTAGGGTGGCAAAGTAAGAGTCTATAAAAAGAAGAGGATATAGATTTGGGTTTTTGATTTCTCACATATTTGAGTTACACAATCTCAGATTCTGTATGTGATCAATTTTGGGTTTTTGAGGTAAGCCTAAGGGTTTGTTAAATTGCTTTTGTGCGTTTGTGTTTGATGTAGTCAAATTCAAAATTAGGATAAACAGGAAAATTGGTATCTATAATAAGGGAACCAATCAAATCCTTTGAGGTTATTAAGTTTTTTTTTTTATATCTCACACAGATTTCGGGTTCCCAAAATTCGGAATCTACATTGATGATTCTGAATTTTCTACGCTGTTTTTGGAGGTAAGCCTAAATATTTGTTAAATTGCTTTTGTGTTAAAGCTTCAAACTAATGGTCAATTTGTTGTCCATGGTTTAAGAAAATCTTTATACTTGGTTCAAATTATGTTTTGCAGGAATTAAATGACCTCGGAAACCAGATTCAAATTAGAAAAGGTCGGGAAAGCAAGATGATTAAGGAATGATCTCTTGGTTGTTAAGAGACATCCAATCTCATATGGCTGTTTCTTTCTCACTTGGCGAAGGGTCATATGGATGTTTCTTTCTCACTTGGTGAAGGGGTTTATTCAGGGAAGGTCATATCCAAGACCAGACCAACTTCACAATGGGAATGGTTGTTTCTTTTGTTTGAATGGTATTCAAACAACATAAATATTATGTATATCTCCATTCGTGCCTCGACACCGTATATCAACATTGCCATATTGATTATTGCCAGAACTTACTATCAAGTGCAAAATGTTAAGGCTTTTGTATACTGTAGATCCGCTATCTACCTAATTAGTAAAGTTTTTGATTCTTAAATAAAGCTCTGATTGTTTATTTATGGTCAATGCTAAAGACCGCCTTACCATCATTCAACCTGCACTAAATGGAGTCGACACAACGCTGGCATGAGAGGTAAGGTCTGACCCATGATATCTACAATACCTTGGATGCCTATAAGAAGTTTATCAGTACACATTTAATTTGTTTTCAAAGTTTGGCAGTAGTGTTATTCCATGACATGCATGCTTGCTTGGGTTTGTTTCCATTATGTTGATGTAAGATAGCAACTCCTTATGTAATGTGTGCGCACATGATACCAACTAATTGTGGTTTTATAAAATATGGAGATACACTATGACCTTGGCATGGAAATAAACTAATAAAGTAACTCTTTATTTGACTTTTTGACAATTAACATTGTGAAGATATTAGAGTGATGTTTTTTTTGCGAGTCATTATTATTACTCCGTATGACTATTTTGACTTGGTACCAAGAAAAGTTATATGTTCAGTCATCATGTTTGTGGTGTTTCCAGCTGAGACTTCCTTCACTAGCTAAATCAATAGTCGACCTTTGTTTAAACATGTTGTATTCCAAAGAAGAATTTAGCCATGCAAGAGATTGACAAACACTTGGTAATCTCATTGAACATGTATCTTGCAGTAGTTGGAGCATAAACTTAAGAGCTAAAAAAAAATAATACTAATGTCAGAGGTTGGTCTGCAGCTGTTAATGATGCCGGGTTAAGGCCTCTCGAAGGTTGGTGCCATCCTCATCGTTTTGGTTCTTTAATTAGCTCCACTAAGGGGATTGATTAAAGACGGGTTCAATGGTTTGTTGATGGACAAGCAACATCTCAAGCAATTAGATCAGACATTGAGGAACAACGTCAAGAGGTTAGCAATCAGTTGTAATGCAGAAAATAATATACAACCTGGTGCAAAGCACGGGTTACCATCTAGTAAGTAATTTTTTTTCCTCGTATTTCTCACTTGGGATACAGTTTAATCTTCACTTTATGCATAGTGTCATTTATACTACCAAGTGTTCCAAATGGTTTTAAGTTGATTACTGTTAACTTGTATTTTCACTTTCCCATTCCTCCGTTTGAGTATGGATGGTGTCATTTATACGACCATTTGAATAAGTATCATATTTAATTTATACGACCATTTGAACCATATACCCATTTTAATTTATATGACCATAGAACATCATACTCGAATTTATTTTATACGACCCTCCTAGTGTGGTACCCAATATATTTTATATGACCCTCTTAGTGTGGTACCCAATTTATTTTATACGACCTCTTGGCTTCTTGGAAATGATATATAACCCCAATATTGTAGTGCGTTGTTTAGTTTAATACCCCTTGGGTTGTGAATAGGATTATCTCTTTGTTTTCTATTGTTCCATGTTATCCTTGCATTTCTAAATTGGATCAATTACGGTTTATGTGAGTCATTTTTACCTTTTAAATTTATGCTCTAGTAGTTAAATATGCTACATTATATGCTTCTTCATGTGAAGCTCAGAGAATGGAAAGCGCTGCTAAGACCGCCGCTGGGGAAGATGCAGAGGTTTTTTTTATGTGATGTCTGTTTTTGTACATCTATGATTCATATCTGGTATAATAGGGAGTTGGTTTCAGTCATATCTCACTGTGTAAGGTGTATATGCACAAGTTTTTTTTCTTCTTTTTCAGGAATTACTTTTAAGCACTTTTAAGCTATTGAAACATATATATACTGTTCTAATTCTGTTAATTTTCTGATGGCAGTTAAATGATAGTAAAAGTTATTTCTAGCATATATTTGTCAATCAGGTATGAGTAGGAGTTTTACTCATGAAAGTTCCATTTATTTTAAAATTCTTGGAAGCACACCTGGATATGTCTTAGTTCTAGCATATGGGCATTGGTTTTACTGATTAGATGATGAGATTAGATTCTTGTTCTCGGACTTAGTCTCTTCGCAATTTTATTTATGTGTGGTTGTTGCAGATTCATCAACTTCAAGTGCTGCAGATTCCTTATTTATGTGTGGTTGTTAGCCTTTGGTAACTTGAAGATGCAAACAACTTCTCTGTAGTACATAGGATTAGAAATCAAATATCAACAGAAATGGAAAATGGATTGAGATGGCTTTTTTAATTCTGTCGATCTTGGTTTCACCATGTTGTAGATAAATCACATAGGAGATAAATTGTATTTTGCAGAAATCTATCAATGAAGCTGTTAAAGACTGGGGGTTGCGGTGTCTGAGATACGAGATACGTAAGTGACTTAATTAGAAATGTATCGAATTTAAGTATAGCTTTCTCTTCCAAAATGTGCATGATAATCTTCTGTGTTTGAATAGGTGATATTTCTTCTCCACCTGGAGTGCGTGCATCTATGGAGATGCAAGCAGAAGCAGAACGTATAAAACAAGCTCAAGTTCTCGAGTCAGAAGGTGCTTTGTGACTGTGTTTTAATTTATTAATATACTTTATTCTTTGGTGGAAAGAAAAACCGCTATCTTAGAGGCTGAAGGTAAATTTCGTGAGGAGCCACCAATATTGGATTGATATTTATACCCTTGTTAAGTCCATTTGTTCTTTTCCATAAGTAGCGAGTAGCTAAGGGACTATTGTTATTATTTAGTCCTATTGTTATTATTTTATAGTTCATTTGACTCCAATGATCATGTACCTATTCTGCTGTTTAGAGTCTTTTTTTTTTCCTTTTCACATGTCTAGTGAGGCTTTCATATAGAAAACAAAAGTAAATGCTTATTGGATATAACTTAATCCTAAGAAGTTAAAGTGTCTGTATGAGCAACGATTAGGATGAGACCACTTGAGTGGGTTTGAAAATATGTTGTCTCCGGTATATTATTGTCCACTTCTAATACTGAATCCGTTTTTGCATTGCCATGTAATATGTAACTTTAGTTTTAATATTTTTTATTTATTTTTAATTCGGAAGACACATATTTTGTAGTATCCCGAATAAATGCAATGTAAATCTATTTGGTCCATTGTGTTCTTTTAGATTGGTGTAGGGTCTAATTTTTGATATAATGACTAGTTGCAATACCTTGGTTGAATGGAATTTTAATACGTTAAGTCTATCGTTACTTAATGATGGTTCATAATACCATTTCTTGAACTTCTCCGGGAGAGGCATCAGCTATCATCTTAGAGCGAGAGGCAACTTCGGAGGAATTGATTTAATATCGGGGTCCATCAAGTCAAGGGGAGGCAGCGGGTTAGATACTTCTCTTTTCACTATTAGTGTTGCGAGATTCCTTAATTCCAAAGACATCAGCTGTCAAGAACCAGTGATAGAGTTGACAAGCTTCGACGCTTGGGTATATTTTGGTACAACGAACAAGTTATGTCTAGTCAATTGTTGTCTAAATATGGAACCTATGACTTTTTGTGCTTTCGGGGATCGAAACCTAGTGCAACTGACTTCCTATTTCAAGTGCTCTGATTCTTGTCTTCAAAAAATGATAATTAAGCTAGAAGCGTCTTTGATGGTGTGGACTCGAGTATTTGCTTAGGTTTTTGGGTGTTTGTGAGCTTTTAGTGTAAAAAGCTGAATTCAAGTTTGTATTGAACTAGTTATCGTACAATGAATTTCAAAATTTAATGTTCATGTCTATTAGGATTTGGTTGTATTGGAGACTTGTTTGAAAGATGGTCTCTAACAGATGAAGGAAAAAGATCCCCAACTTCATATACTAACCACCATTGGCATCTAAAACCAACCAATTATCCTAACACTAATATAAAGAGTAACTATGATTGAGTTAATAACTAGCTGGAGGGGTAAGCATGGAACAAAAATATGAAACTTAAAAATTAAGAACGGACAAACTCGTTTTGTCCTTCAAATAGGTTTGACTGAAACCTTGTCTGGGTCCGAGGCTTGACCCAAACCTATGGATTTCTATAAAGATTCCTCAATAATAATAACTAGAGTAGCTAATAGTAAGAAAAATAATTAATTTTAAACCCATAAATTAGAATAAAATTATTTTAAGAAACATGTCTGTTTTTATTATTTGCAATAATAATAATAGTTGAAGTGGTATTTAATAAGCACAATTTGATCACTTGTTTAATCAAATTTAACTTTTGGTTTTATTTTACCAAGCGTTATTTGTTTTTTAGACATCACATCAACACATAGGCAAAGCCCATATTAATACCAAACTATGCCTTAAAAGCGTTAATTGATATTCGAGGGTCGGAGTTTTCCAAAAGCATTGTTTGGTCTAACATTTTCTCCTATTAAGCGGCTAATACTTGGACTCTACGTTGATCCACGTTGACTCCACTAATTAATGGCGTTTTTAATTCTTTGACAATTAAATCGCATAAATACTAATTTAACTCTAACTTTAGTAACATTGACTTACCATGTATTTAATTTTCTTCACTCGTCTTCTTCTCAAATCTTTATATTTTCGGCAACCAACGAGATATAAAAATGGAGTATTCACCACCAAAATAATTTCTTCTCTAATTTTACCTATCGCCATTATTGATGGCGTTTTCTTTTATATAATTTGTAATATTGCCTCTTTGCATTTGCGAAGTATTATATATATATGCATAAATTTACGACATCGAATTATGGACTCATATATACGTATTATATTCCACAAGAGAATCGAGAATGCGTATCCGGCTAATGGCTACATTAATCATGTAGCTCTTTTATATATGTATCGCCAGCAAAATCTAAGGGCTTCACTCGGTTGAACTCTTGTTATTTCATGTCGTCCATATATATTACATGTATTAATCAGGACATGCTGATGATAGAAACTATATGCGTTCAGAGCGGGCTTATATGCCATTTCTGGATGAAAGCACTATTAAATGTATGTTGTCTAAGTGCAAAATTGTAAACAATACTTTGAGGCGAGAGAACTTCCCGGCTGAATTCTCGAACGTGCTCCATATGCGCTATATAAATACGGTCTCGCCAAGCATAATGCCAACACTAGATCACATGCAAGCAATTGAGAATCCCTAAGCAGGCCATGGCTATCGCGACGACAGCAGTGGCCTTGACACTAGCAGCCTCATAGGCCGTGGCGCGATCTGGCAGCAAGTGCCAACGCTATTACCTTGCCACGCTAGCATCATCACTTCTCAAGCTCTAGCATCATCACTTCTCCGGCATCGGCAATATCACTTCTCCCGATCTTTATCACTGCTATTTCGCGATTATCCATAGCATACACAAGCATCATCGCTAGCACCACGACGGTGGCCGCAACAAAGGAACTAGCGTCGGCCCGGCGCCTTGGCCATCCACAACACCAACCTATGCCGGGCGCTAGCAACACTTATGTGGCCATATCGCAAGTGAGTGCCGACTTCATCGAGGACATGGCCATGCTGCCAACACCGGCATTGTTGCCTCTCCCATGCCTAAGCATCGATACCAACTTGGCCAAATCTGGCGAGCCATAGCACCCGATTCGTCTTTGGCACCAATAATTCCAAATATATGGCCGCGACATTAACCCGAGGTTAGTGCTAGCCGCACCCAAACCATGGTTGTGGTGGCGCCGATGCTATCAAGTTACGACCATGGCACCAAATATGCCAACGCGCGTTGGCCATGCCATAGCTATGGCAGCGGCATGTGCGGTAACACCTCGACCATACTCACAACACTTGCATGCCATGTTGTTGCTAACGCAACTTGGATGCATGTTGCAACCAGAAATACGCCATTGGGCCAAAAACGCCTCGTAAATATTCAAAAAAATAAGCCACGGCCATGTCACGTTGGCATGAACCTTTTGGTAATGCTATCTTATGATAAACTCTTTATTACTCATGCGTGCTTTGAATCTAAGTTATCGCTTTAAGCTTGGATTTTAAACATCACTACGACAAAATCTCGTGACCTATTGAGAGTTGAACACTCGGTTAAAGCACATCATGACTATATCTTAGTCAAGATAAGAGTGTCGATGACTCCACTAATTCCTATGAGAAATCAAAACATGTTACATGGAGGATTATTCATGGAGGTATTGTCTACAGTGGTTTATAGCAATATGTGGTGTGGCAACACCCTATGATGAGAAAGTAACGAGCAGTAGTGACAGTTTATATATAACAGTTTAAGAGATGGTGGAGTAATGGTGCAACTGGATTCTCAGTATTCTTCATTACCTTTCAATTTGTCATGATTAATGGCAGCCGGAAGGATTTTTTCGGCATTAATGAGGTCTAAGACAAGGTGATCCTCTTTCTCCTTTGATTTTTGTTCTTATTGAAGATGTTTTAAGTCGCAATCTTTCAAAGCTGTTTGCTTGAAAAACATGCAACCTATGGTCCACAAGAAAGGGGTTGCGCCTACTCATTTTGCTATTTGCGAGACGATATCCTTATTTTTGTAGGGGTAGTTTGCAAAGTGCGAATAGTTTGAAGGATATGCTTGGTATGTATCAATTGGCTTGGCCAAAGTGTTAGCTATGACAAAAGCAAATTCTACGATGGTGGTGATAGAGGCTCGCGTGCAATTGCAATAAAGAATTATTTGGGAATGGAAAAGGCTGTTTTCCCGGACAAATACTTGGGTGTTCAGCTGAAGCCGGGCATTGTTCGGCATGCTCACGTCCGTCAAGTAGTGGAGAAGATTATGGATAAAGCTGGTAGGGTGGAAGGGTAAACTCTTATCTTTTCAAGCTAGGTTGGTTTTGATTAAGTCTGTTATTTCGAGCTATGTTTTGCACTCCATGGCTATCTATAAGTGGCCATGCAATATGATTAAGCAAGTTGAGAAGGCCATTAGAAATTTTCTTTGGTCTGGTGATGCCGAAAAACGTAAGTACTTTACGGTTAGTTATGATACTTTCTTGTCCAAAGCGTGAGGGTGGTTTGGGTTTGAAGAGAAGTTGAATGGCGTTAATAGAGCTATACTCATGAAGTTATGGATTTCTATTACAAGTGATTCGAACAAAGTACGGGCAAGATTCTTACGTGCAAAATATTTCAAAATCAATGGCAACCTAATTGATTATAAGTTGGGCTCATCGGTTTTTCGAGGGTGCGCTTGGTTTACAAATATGTGCAAAAAACATACTCGTTCAATTATAGGTGATGGTGATAATACTTCCTTATTCTTTGATAATTGGTGTGGTGATTTTTCGATTGCGGGAAGACTTGGAATTTCTTCCAAAGGCCCAAATGATTTCAAAACGAAGGTAAGTGATATTATTGTGGATGGTGTTTGAGTACATTCCTAATCTACTAGAGATTTGATGACTCATTTGCAATATTGATATGGATAATTTACCCATAATCGCTGGTGGGGAGGATTACAAAATTTGGGATCTTGATAAGAAAGGAGTTTTCTCGGTCAAATCAGCCAAGGAGGCTATTAGAGTGCGTCGGAATTTAGATCCGTATCTTTGTTACATTTTACTAGAAGTGTTGTGCATCCGAGCTTTGAGTGTGCAATCTTTTGGAAGATTTGGGCGAATCGGTCTTTGTGCCACTGATGATAATGTTATTAAGAAAACTGGTAGGTCTATGCCTACTATGTGTCGGATTTGCAGGAAGGATGGTGAGTCTATGCGCCATTTAATTTGGCAGTGTAGGTTTGCAAGGCGTATTTGGGCATGGGCTTCAGGCATTTTCAATTTGCAACCAGTGGAGGACTTGGTTGATTCTTACAAGGTTGCAAAGGGAAGAAGTAGGATGATTAAGGACTTGTGGCTTGTTACTCATTTAGCAATTGCCACGGAATTATGGAAGTTGAGGAACAAGATTTATTTTGAGGAGGCGAAGGTGCATTGGCTTGGCTTTAAAGGTAGAGTTTATCGGTTAATTCATGATAACTCGATTCATGAGGTTACATATGCAGCGGGGAGGATGACTTGCGGATTTTTGAATTATTTTAAGGTGGCGCATAGGGCTAGCCGGGTTTCTACTCCCTTGGAACTAGCTTGGTGGCCTCTGATTCGGGTGAAATTATGATTTGTTGTGATGGTGCTTCCTTGGCAATCTGGTGTTGGTTGTGATGTCACTTTTCGTGGCTCGAATGCGGAAATTTTAGAGCGAGTCTTATGGTTGGCTTTAGGCTGGCAAACAAACTACTCTGCTGAGGTTTGTGCTATTATTTATGGAGCTATGTGTGCTAGAAGATGGAATATCAAGCGAGTTATGTGTTCGTTCGGATTGATGAGTGCATTCAAGCTTTCAAGGAAGGGCGATTACGAAGTGGCAACTCATGCAAAAGTGGAGAATGGCGCGATCATTTTATGATAATATTAGATATGTCCATAGTTATAGAGAGGTCAATTTTTTCTGCGATGACTACGCAAACAAGCATGTTTGTTGGCGAGAGGACATTTTGAATCTATGCGGGTAGGCCGGTGTCCACTAAGATTTATGAGTGGCACAGCGATGTTTTCGTTTTAAGTAAGTCTTTTGCTAGTGTTGGCCTAACGGCTATGCACTAGTAGGACTTATCCCCTGTACAATTTTTTTCGTTTTTTTAATATTTTCATTGACCGAGTAAAAAAAAACTCCATCTCCATCCCTCTAATATATCCACTACTTACAAGGAAAAAGTGTGTGTCCCTTACAATTATAAATAAACTCATTTGTCTATCTAGGAGAACCAAACAAGCTTATCATTCAGAATCTCTGATCTTTCATAGTTCAACAACCTTATACACACAATTTATCACCACTGATTTCCTCAACTTTCCACGCTTTCCCTCCCCTAAGATCAACCCATCTTCTATCCTTGTAACCGAAGTAAAACATGAACGGGCATTTTCTTGTTTTAGGCTCGTTTTGTACGATTTTGATCCCCGAACATAAGGGAAAGTACTTCAACGAGAAGGTGTTTACCTTTGAACTAAATTTTAGGTACAAACAACCATTAATGCCAACACTCGTGATTAAAATTTAAGAAAAATGGCTTTTAATTGTACTTTAGGACAACTACGCTAGTGAGTACAATATTGATATTGATGATGAACCACTTTCGGCAATAAAACGAGCAAAGCTAATGGAGATATTTCTCAGTTGAAGTTAGCATAGGATATTGAATCTAGCTGAACTATTGAACCTTGATGACCAACTATTGATAATATTTTTTTGTGCGATTTTGGTAAGGTTTTGCTCAATTTCCCCAAAATGGGTTTCTGTTGAATCTTGATATTGTAGTTTGTGATAATAGAGAGTTTATCTTAGTTTGTGATAATAGAGAGTTTATCTTAATAGAGAGTTTGAATCTTGATGACCAACTTTGTTAAGATTTCTCTCAATTTTCCCAAATTATATTGAACTATCATAATAGAGAGTTTATCTTAGTTACCCTAATTTGGATCCTCCAATGTAACATAGGTTTTTTGGATGAATTATATGTAAAAACAGAATACATATGATCTTCAAATCTTATGTAAATTAATGGTCATGTCTCAATTTTTTTCATAATGGACACATTAGATAACTTAGTTATATATCCTGATAAGCATGGAAACATTGCTCGATTTTTCAATGGTATCAACAATCACATCGGCAAGATTTCTATTTCGTCTTTAACCCAAATTTCTCCTTCACTGTTGAAAGCTTCAACTTTCTTAGCCAATGTTTTTTGGTTTACGTCACATCACGTTGAAAAGTATTGTGCTTGATCACATACCTAACCTTGAAATTATAGATACTTAAATAGTTAAGGTAGATAATCTCACACAGTCACATCTAATATATAGTATTTTGCAAAAGCGAATCGATTGTGGAATACCATTTGAGCATTCCTTCACAAATAAAGTTGTTATTCATTTCTTAAATAACAAAAAGTTTAAAACTTTTATCACGAAACCTGCATTTTGACTTTTCTCGACTTTTGGTGAATGATAATGTTGATGGTGGATTTTTCGAAGGCTAAAATCGTAAAATCATAATTTTGCATATTTCTGATCCAGCAATCAGATGAGTATGTGAAATTCATATCTCAGATTTTAAGCATGAAAGCTCATGCCACGATAATCTCATTGAGTGTATAGCCCTCGAGCACGCATAAAATATACAATTATTAAAGCCTCTCAATTGAGATTTCAATATTTTGCATATTTCATCAATACTGAACAATTTCAGTATTCACTTCTGTATACGATCGAGAATGATTGGACGGATCCTAGATGGATTGACCACTAGTATAGAGCAATAACGTCTTCAGGATGTCGCAAATGTTCGCTGACTATGCAGAATAAACATTTAGAATGAGTATGATACTTATACTACCTCATACCTCGACTCTCGAATAAATCTAATGCTCCTAGACAGATTCCCTGCTAGTATAGAGTCATCAATTTATTAATTCTAGTTCCAATATTCATCAATTGAATTCCTAGAAAATATTCTATTTTCATCATGATATTCCATTACTTCAATTCATGGCTTTTCCCGGCAGAATTCCATGGATTAGTAATAAATATTTACTTTTAGACACATGGGCCACCAACAAGTAAGCCACAGAAAATGGTGCGAGTGTACTTTCGGCAATGATGCCTTAACGAGCACCCAAAAATATGCACAAATGAGCATCCCAAATATGGACGACACGAGGATATGAGACCTATGCAAAATAGGAAAGGGAAGCAAAATAAATAAATAAATAAAATAAGAGGCGCACGAGGCCAAGGCCACCAGGCAAACCCCGGCCATGTCGCTTGGCCGTGGCGTCACGCTTCTCCGGGGTCTTTTTTATTTATTTATTTATTTTATTATTTCTCTCATCTCTTGAAACTCCCTCGTTTGAGCAAACTCTTAGTTTTCCAAATTACTCAATATTGCTCAAATTTTCAAAAAAAAACCAAAAAAGTCAAATGGTACATGACCCGTCCGGGCTTTTCACGATAAATATTAAAATATCATTATTTTAATATTCCTAAATACTGACGTCGAGCAAAAGTCCTACTTGCTCATTATTCATGCAAAAATTGAAAATTTCAGTCAAGATCAAACTCTTCCGAAAATCCAAATATTGCTCAAGCGACCCGACAAAATACCAAGATTTTCGAGAACGGATGTTGTAGCGACGGACATGGTGTCCCGTGCACCCCCATGACCGTACATGGCCGGTCCCTTGGCCATCGTTGCCGGCCGGTCCCACGCCTCTCTATTATTATTTTAATAATAATTCATATCTTTTCATAATTCTGGAATCCTCATTCATGGACATTCCTCTGCACCCTCGGAAGTCCTTTCATCACTGGTGGCTCATGCCCATTGGTTGGTCGAATTTCTTGACCCCATTGATAAACTCTCCATCCGAGGGTTCTCCAAAAATTAGGGTTTCGAATTTACGAAATTCGGTAAATGTTGAAAACGTTTATATTGATCCAGCAATCAATATTTTTAATTAATACCAACATTTTTGATTGCTTGTACGAGCATCTCGTTGGATGACCATCGGCAGCCCGACAATCCAATATTTCATTGGGCGTCCATCGATTAGGCGTTCGATCGTTCCAATATTTACTAATATTCTAATCCTTCTCGATCGTTAACCCAATTCATGATATATTAATCTTGAATAAGTATTCTACATAACTCATAACTCAACATCGATTTCTGTCAAATGCTTTCGACACTTAGGAATAGGTCCATGATCAGCAATCTCCAGGATGCGCGTTGATCCAAGTGCTCGAACATCATTATTGCCTCAAATGGTAAAATAATGTTCACAATTCATCAAGACTCAACGTATGTGCATTATTCTTTCAATGACACCATACTCAATCCATGAGTCTTTGAACATACCACATTCATCCGTTATGCTCGACTCATCAAGGCTAAGACTCATGGTCTAGTCGAGTCAACAAATCGACAAATTAAATACAAATCGCCTATGCGAGACTATTCATGAGACATCGGTCATGTCACATGGGGATATTCATTAGGGTTTTGGTGCGGCGGCCTGCGTACACGTGTGTACATCCACGATGAGAAATGTGAGTAAGTTGTGCAAGCAATTAAAGGAGTTAGCAAAGTAGTGGATGGACAATCAACCAATTCTCCCATGCACATGGGCCCGGTTTAACCACGATTTCCCACTCTTTCACTCCTCTAAACCGTCACACTGATCGGGATCAATGTGTCTATTATTCTTACAATATAAATAAGTTCTGAATCCACGATTGAAGGACGAGAATTCTCAAAAGAACAAAAAAACTCAATCAATAAGAACTTATCTCATCGAACTCAACAGTTCGCGGAACTTGCGAAATCTCCAACACATACACAATCCCGTTCATCATTGATCTCACACTTTTCAACTTCCCTCCTACAAATCGACCCCTCATTCCTCTTTGTGACCGAATTGACTCTAGAAACGGCCCATTGTCTTGGTTTTAGGTCGGAGTCTTATGCATTGATCTCTCGAACTCAAAGCACTCCGTGCGATGCAAATACATTTGCTAGAGGTTTAGGTAATTTGCTCGATCGAGGAATTTCGTCTCTCCACTTTTCCTCAAAAACCGGAAAATCGTTTTCACCCATCAACATATAACCAATATGTTTTTTTGTTTGTCGTGGTTTTTTTATTAGGTGGGTATTTGCACAATTTTTTTAAGCTATATGGATAGTAGTAAGATACATATCGGGAGGACCTCAAAACTTATGTACCTGAGCTTATTTATGCCCCAATACCTGTATAAATGATGTATAGTCAAGATATTCAAAACTTAACAACATCATTGTAATTGATAAACACTTCTATAAATCGATCCATTTGAGTGTCGAAATCTCCGCTTCATTAACAGGTGAGGTAACCTTACAATAAGTTTCTTCTGAGTTAGTTCAATTAAGTTAAGTTGCCTCTTACATTTTCTTCTCAACAGACCGGCGTCTTGTACTTAGTAAGATGTGAGAATCAAAAACTTGACATGGAGTTTGGTAATGCTTTAGCTCCCCAACTTAGTGAATCGAGAATGATACTGTTAGAAGAAAGGTACCTAATTGTAGCAATAAAATCGAGAGAAGTGCGGCTTAGATATTATACGGAGAAGGAGAATCTACAACATTCGGACTTAATGAGAATGGAGAATTGACAATATTTATGTGAACCCTCGAGAGAGACCAACAAAGTAAATTATCATTTCAATTTGATTGTATCCTATTTATGAAAGACAATATTGAAGTTTAGCACGACAATGTAAGGTGGACAAAATGAGAAGGGACCTTGAGAAGGCGAGAATATTATTATTTGGTATCAAAAATGACTAGGAATCAAAGCGTTACCAAGAGAATGAAATCGGATAACTCCTTGGAGGTTGAAGCGGAGACATCTAAAGTAATTTTGAGTTGCAAAACAACCTCACAAACTACAACATGAATCCGGGATAGATTATGTGTCACTATGGAAGAAAATATGAGATTGAAAGCGGTGCAACTATCGAGAGAAGATGAAATAAAGGCATTAGCTAAGGAATAGTAAAAACGACCTTAGTTATAACAACTTCTTTGCTAATGGTTTGAGATCCTTTATAATTCTTGACCGGTATGGCTAATAACAAATTTTTTCTCGAAAAGTAAGTTTGGATTAGTGACCACGTAGAGATGGCTTTTAAAGCCACGGAAAGAGAAGATAATCGATGTAGGATCGAATAGCCAACAGGGTTAACAAATCTCGCAAATATCTTCTTTCTTTCTTTTCTTCCAAGTCACGGGAATATCTCCCTCCAATCTTCTTTACGCGTCATCTAGATTTCCAAAACTTCCCAAACTCTTTCCTAAGATAGAATTCAACCTTACAACGAATATAACTTCCCAAGTTTACCACGTAACTTCCAAAAGTAATCAAACAGTATCCCGAAACTTTCTTCACTCTCTGTTTTCTTCAAACGGATGATACAACCCAGATTAATCGAATCGATCACCTATACCATTTCTGTATAGCCCAAACAGGCCCATTCCAAAATAAATCCGCGATTGAATCTCTCTTTATCACACCCAAAAATTGAACAAAACCGAGAAAAGTTCACTCTCCCTGTTTAACCCAGAACTTGATTATCCAGCCAAATCTAACCAGAATAAATCCACTGCACCAACCCTGTTTAGTCAATCCGAGTCCATCCTAGCAAACTCGGTGATTGAGTCTCTCTAAAACTCTTCAAAAATTCCATCCCAATTCTGTTCCCGCAAAGAAACCAGGTTTTCAGCCTTTTTATAAATTTGAATTTGGGAAGATGACCTCCCCTATCATCATGCAGTGCCGCTAATAGTAGTTGCCACTGAAATGAGTTGCCCCTTAACCAAAATAGGGATTCCTTTAGTAGTTTTCTCCCAAAAGCGCAAAAACCACTTTTCGAGCCAATTTCGCCGCAAAATCTTATTTCTCCAAAAACACCTACAAAAACATAAAATGCCAAAATAAATACAAAAATGGGTACTAACAATATATACAATTGAGAATATATCAGACACAAAAATGTGTCTATCAAATACCCCCAAACTTATTATTTGCTAGTCCTCGAGCAAATCAAATCTACAAAATAAAATCCTAACTCACTTTATCATGGGCATCGTTGATTGCATTTAGCGCATGAAATAAACCTTTAAACCTCTAGGTGGCCCTAGTGGCGAGTTATAGTCTCGGGAGGGTTTACCGAGAGATATACCCACAAAACCTTTACACTCCAGGACCCTAACTATTTACGAGAACCTTGGAAGGCACTAAAAGTCTCCTTGGTTGGCATACTTATTGACTACAGGAGGAAGTACCACGATGCGAAATTCCAATTGTTGTACACGAGTTTGCACTCAAGCATACTAAAAATTCATATATAAGTCACAAAGCTCTACTCGGATAGTTTGAACATCATAACCTAGAGTCAACCAATCACATGGATAGATTAAGAAATGGATATAGAAAAACATAGATGGTTTTGATGTTGACTAAGGTGAACGGTGTTTCTCATATCGTATCAAGGCCACCGCCAAAACGAACCTATCCTAATGGTGAGATACTAGTCGACTAATATCAACACTTTGGCATATACAAAGGGAACCGGTGGTCGATAATCCTAACTCTAGGTCAACACTGTTTGGCATATACAAGGGTACAGTGGTCGACTTTATTAAATTTATTCTGGTTGGTCTAATGGTCCTGGTCTCAAATTTTTTATTTTTATTTTTTGTATCTTTTTTTTTTTTTGTATCTCAATCACTCTATTTCACCCTAGCAAAGTGGTAACAACTTGAATCGTGAGCCCCACCTAATCACTTAGACAAACATATTTTAAAGAAAACAAAATAAAAATAGAAGTGAAAAGGATTCAACGAGATATGGCGAAACTACCATGTTTTTTTCTTTAATTCTAACACCTGAGCTCTGTGCTTTTATGAATAGATTCTTTAGATGTTTCCATCTAATCAGATTGGTTCCTCAACTCCTACAACCAAGATGCTTCCATCCACTTAGATTGTTTAGTGCCATCCTTAATAAGCATAAATTTCTAGACTCTGGAGTTTATTTATTGCAACTAAAAAGTTTCTCCCATACCCCCCAAACATAAATTTAACATTGTCCTCAATGTTCCAAAGATAAAATTAAAAGCATGAACAAGGAGAAACTATTACCATTTGAAGTAAAAGAGTTAAGGAAAGATATTACCGTGTCGCATGAATATTGGGTTACCTCCCAAGAAGTGCTAAGTTTAACGTCTTCAGCCAGACATAGAAAGGATTAGTCACCTTATAAAATCATAAAGTAATAGCCGAAATTTCTGTGGGTCATCAAAACCAAATAGAGCTATCACAAGAAAAAGGAATCTGCAACATGCCAAGAAAATTAACAAATAGAGCACACCCTTATGCGGTTTCTGTTTAAGACAACTACATCTAGATGTGGTTGAGTTCGGAGTTCTATAACCTGGGGTCCAAATAAAATATTTTCAAGTGTTGCATTTCCTCAAAGCTAAGATCCGATTCAGGTTGTAAAGTCTGTAAGAAACTCAAATAAGAACTTAGAAGCACATAATAATAAATCGAATAATTACGGATCCTTAAAGTCAATCAGTTTTGACTCACATAATTGACCACGATGGCGCGGTCGAGGTCATAATAAAATGTGTCGATACTAATTTCCTAAAGTACTTAGGTTTAGTCTCAAAACTAAATAATTGACACATCTCAAACTTATACGTTTCCACATTTGGAAGAAAAATATTTGGTGGGAAAACAAATTCAACACAGGTATCATAGCCTAGATAAACCACATCAACCAGGAGGATGGGTTTCTAATAACTGAACTTCCCTATGGACATCACTAGGTTCGTGGAAAACGTGTATGAAGATAATCTTTTAAAATGGTTGAGGCACATATGTCAAGTCCCAAGTTAGGGACCTTCTTAAGAGTTAAGGCACATGGAGAATGATAATCACCCCCAAACTTAGAGTTTTCAGTGTCTCTAGAAAGACTAGTCACAACTTCCCTAATTTCAAGGTCATCTGATTTCTGAAAATGGTCAATTGATTCTTCTAAGTCAGGTTCATCCTCGCTCATCTCTACGAGTTCATTTTCTTTGTCTAAGACTAATGTTTCTAAATCGCTAGACTCTAAAACAGTATTCTCAGGATAAACTCGTTCCTCAAAACTATTATTATCTTCGTAATCAAAAGGAAATAATACATCGTCTAAAACAGGGGGTATCTCTAGTCAAATCCTCGTCCTTTTGAATAGGTGAATAATCATTAAAATTATTTGGATTTGAACTAGAAATAATATTATCATTGTAAAGCTCAATTGGAGTAACAAATTCCCGATCACTATGCCTACTTATTTCAAATTCTTCATCAACACTATCCTCATCATAATCATCATTATAATAACATGAAAATGGTTGAACCTCATCTAAAGTAGTGTTACCAATTTTATCCTCGTCATCTTGATTATGCAAATAACTATCCTCATTTTCAAAGGTACTATTGGAAACACTATATTGGAAATTAAGACTATCTTGAGCAGTTCTTTCCTGGGCCTCTAACAACATTTTCTGAGTCAACTCACATGACATCCTGATTTTATCTAGGAAAGAAGGTTCAAACGTCGCATTGCTTTCGTCCAAAACTAAGTTATTCATCTCAGCTGAACTACGTGTAGACTCAAGTAACTTCTGTGTCGACTCAGCTAACTTACGTGCGGACTCTAGAGAGGAATTTTGCTCGTATGACCGGTGGGAGTATGGATAGTAATTGGTCTCATCATGGTATGAGCCATAACCTTGAAAAGGTTGATGTTCCTAACCACTATTCACACTATGGTCAAGGTAGTAACGTCCATTTTGAAACTCAGTCGGATATTCGTTGTATTGGCTATTGTAATACAGATTCGACATTCTATTCGCAGGGTGTGAGTTGTCACACAAAAATAAAACCCACGCCGGGGATTCGTGGGGTGGATAGAGTCTTACCTCCGTACCGGACAGGCGATGAACCGTTGAATTCGACTCAGGCCACCGACTCCGATGTCAGTGTACGAACCGGAGGGGCCGAGACAGTATCGTAACTGTCGTCCTTCCCTGCAAAAAGTTTAAATTTAATTTTTAACCCTTCCTTAGGGTTTTAAAAATAATGTCCAAGTCCAAAAAGTGTCCAAAAATAAAAATGTCCAAAAAGAAAAAGAAAATTTACAAAAATAACACCCTATTTACAGTTTCTAAAAAAAATAAATAAAACAAAATAACTATATACAAAATCTTCTTCTTCACTCCTTTCAGATTCCTCTTTTCTTTCCTTCTTTGGCGATGCTTTCCTTTTATAGCACTTTTTCTTTCCTTGTAGCTTCGCTCCAAATATGAAAAGAATCGAAAAATACCAAAGGCGTAAAAAATAAAAAAAAAAAAAAAAAAAAAAGAAACCTAAAACAAATCTAAATACAAGTCGGCGTCGTGCGCCAAAAATTGATGTGGTTCGAAGTTGTTTGTAAAGTGGTAGTAAAAGTTCGTTCAACTCAGACTTGTAAAGACTCGATTTAAGAAAATACTAAAAACAAAGAAAATATATTCACAAGTTTGTCACAAAAATCGAGAGATTACTGAGACTCAGGATTCCACCATAACATGCGATTCGTATATTTATTCCAAACAATTATAGCTCAAATAATATTGACTCTAGTTCTTTGCCAAGGTAGATTCTTAAAAGATTGATTGTAAATCACTAGCATGACGCATCAAAAGCACCTAGACCAAGCACACATCATCATACGCCATCACAATCAATTAAGAAAAATCATAAAACGATTGATAATAGTGCAAGTAGTCATGAAAGAATTAAATATAATTACCACACGCATGAAATATGGCTTCCTCCGTCATCCCAGTGTTGGGGTTTAGCTCCTCATATCAAAAAACACTCAAAATAATAACGCATGGCTGAATAGGTGTTTTATTGAAGAAAAATCGAGTTTGTAACAGATATAATTGTTACTAAACTCACTGTTACAAAGAACCCTAACGTAGTAGTTGCAAACTCAAATAGTTGTTGGAAAATTGTTAGAAAAATGTTACAAAGCTTTTGAATTTGAAACTATAGGTCACGGAATTAATGACTGACTTTGCTCGTCTTATGTGCTTCAACTTCTTCTTCCTCGCCTGCAACTAGGGATGTTCCCTGGATTGTTCCTTGTGCTCCCAAACTGCTCCAAACGTCCCCCCCAAAGACTCGACCTCTCACTTTGAACTCCTGCAAGCCTTTTTTATAGCCAACAGGGTTAACAAATCTCGCAAATATCTTCTTTCTTTCTTTTCTTCCAAGTCACGGGAATATCTCCCTCTAATATTCTTTACGCGTCAACTAGATTTCCAAAACTTCCCAAACTCTTTCCTAAGATAGAATTCAACCTTACATGATGAATATAACTTCCCAAGTTTACCACGTAACTTCCAAAAGTAATCAAACAGTATCCCGAAACTTTCTTCACTCTCTGTTTTCTTCAAACGGATGATACAACCCAGATTAATCGAATCGATCACCTATACCATTTCTGTATAGCCCAAACAGGCCCATTCCAAAATAAATCCGCGATTGAATCTCTCTTTATCACGCCTGCAAATCGAACAAACCGAGAAAAGTTCACTCTCCCTGTTTAACCTTGAACTTGATTATCCGGCCCAAATCTAACCGAATAAATCCTTGCACCAATCTGTTTAGTTAATCCGAGTCCATCCTAGCAAACTCGGTGATTGAGTCTCTCTAAAACTCTTCAAAAATTCACCCAATTGCTGTTCGCAAAGAAACCAGTTTTCCGCCTTTTTATAAATTTGAATTTGGGAAGATGACCTCCCATATCCTGTATGCAGGTCTGCCAATAGTAGTTGCCCTGGAAATGAGTTGCCCCTTATCAATTGAGGTGCCCCTTATCCAAAATAGGGATTCCTTTAGTAGTTTTCTCCCAAAAGCGCAAAACCACTTTTCGAGCCAATTTTACTTAAAATCTTATTTCTCCAAAAACACCTACAAAAACATAAAATGCCAAATAAATACAAAAATGGGTACTAACAATATATACAATTGAGATTATATGAGACACAAAAATGTGTCTATCGGTTCTCGCTAAGAATCGACGGATATGGCCGCATGACATAGAAGGATTTGTGCACTTATCTCAAGACTCCTGACAGACAAGCTGTCATCCGAGAAAACTTAGCGCCAATGCCAGTCGGATAAAAAAACATCCTGTTTGTTGATCCTAAAATCTCCCCAATATGTGTAGTATAAGATGATAAAGTCCGCAATGCTGCAGATAACACACCAGCAAAGGAACCAGCAAGCTTCATCACTCGTGAAGATTTAGAGAGCTTTCTAGAGGATCGTGGAAAAGACAAGACATCATTTGTCCATCGTCATAGCCTTCATATCCTTCCGCTATCTGCAAAGTTCCTCTTCCGAAGGTTACACTTCTCCAAAGATTTACACCGTATTTGATGGAACATGCAATGCTTGAGAACATGTTTCTCGGTTCTTAGAACCACTAGGCGAGCATGAGTACAACCATGTTATCCATTTGAACGACTTTTCAAAGTATCTAACAGGCAGAGCATACACCTGGTACAATAATATCGCACCAGGAAGCATTGCCAGTTAGGGAGAAATGATTAACGCTTTCTACAGAAAGTACTTCTTTGTTTCAGGACAAGTCACTCTCTCTGATTTGGGAAGGATATTTCATAGGAACAATGAACATCCCAATGATTATGTGAAAAGGTTCTGATTTCAGGCTTTGGACTGTCATGATCCGAATGTCACAGAACAACAACTTGTAGACTTATGCATAAATGGGATGATCCCGGTCTACAGATCCTTACTGGAAAATCTCTGATTCCAGACCTTCTCAGAAATTCATGAAGAAGCCAAACAATTAGCAACAACCGCACTTTGCTTTACGGAAAGAGCAAAGACTGCAAAGTCGAGAAACCACGGGAAACTCGAGGTATGAGACGAATAATGAACTAGTAATACAACCTCCAACCTTCCACGAACATTGTTGTTGATGAGAGAAAGAGGAAAGCCGAAGCACAACAGCACAAAATGATTCCAACATCCTAGGCCCCTCTGAAATCTCAAAGGAAGGAAAACCAAACCTGAAATACACAAGCTCCGACCTAGCACCTGATAACGGATCTGGCAATTTAATTACCTTTTCAATGGTAAAAGGGAAGTCCGGGTCATGTGGATCAATGCAATCAAATTGTCATATATATCACGGAAAGAACCAGGCGAGGAAAATAAAGAATCCTCTATATTGCCGTTTTCATAGGTTTGTCAATCATCCTACAAGTGATTGCAAAGTTTTGAAGCGCATTTTCAAAGAAAACTCGTGAGAACTTAACTTGGGACTTGAAAGAGTACACAGAGATCCTCTCCCAATCAGAACTTTCACACTATCTGAACCACCTGTCAAGGAAGCAGTTCAATCCTTAGTCGAGCATATATGTGAACTTATTTATCTGTCAAAGGACCAAATAAAAGACATGTTCACAGCATTGAATCATTTCTTCTGTGGGAAACGTTTGTCCATTCCGGAAACACTCTCTGAGCCTCCAGCCACATATGAGGAGATGCACGATTGGGGACTTCTTACGGCGGTCACTCTCAAAGGAAACCAATTCAAGAAGGCATTGATCGATGTTGGTACTGCCGTGAATATTATTCCGTTGAAAACATTCAGAGCTTCGGGTATCACTCGAAAAGAAGCCACTCATGATCCTGTCTCGATCAGAGATCATGGAGGAATCCCTAGAGACGCTTATGGCAGCATCACTCTCAAGATGAAAATAGGCTCAACCTGGGTGGAAACCAAGTTTTACATAATCAAGGAAGATCCAAGGTATGACATGATCCTCAGAAAAACATGGATAAACTTGTTGAAAGAGGGCTACTGATGAAACGCCTTTAATTGCACATTTCTCAGACGAAAAAAATTATGATCCGGAAGATTCAGTAGATGTTCCATCAACAAAGTAATTGGAGGAACTTCGAACTCTTATATAGTTGAAGCAAGAACCTGGAGAATATGCATTGGCATTCATCAAGAGGTTCCTCACTAAGGAAAGTCTCATTACACCTGTGTCTATGTCATCTATTCTCCCACATGCTCTGCTAGCATGGGGACTCAATTCTACTAGTAACTTTGTTGTTGCAAGATGCTATGAATGAGTAACTTCACCACAACAATATTTTACCAAATGGTTGAATATGGAACCTCTCTGAATCGAGCATCTCATTGAAACATTCATTGCTGAAATGATTTCTAAACACAAAGAATATCTTGGGTGTTCTCCTTTGCACGAGTGTCCACATGTGCCACAAAATTGGAAAGCTGCGATATTTACACAATCATGGAATCCCACTGTAAAAGGAATGCTGAACCAACAGAAGATATTCAAGGCACGAACAATCAAGCCTAACAAGTTTCATGAAGGATATTTAGTTCTCAAAGCAACTAAGAGAAATCTTTATTCTCGAGGAACTCGGTGGGAATGACCTTTTATGAATACTAAGTCTTTCATTTGGTGGATACTACAAGTTAGTTAACATGGATGAGAAGGAAAACGTGGATGTAATACACGAGAATTGGCTCAAAGCATTTGACACCTGAGGCACTTGACGTTCGAGGTATTGGATGTTTGAGGCACGAGCACCCACAAAATCAGAATTTGGCATTTAGGATTTTCTTTCACTATATTTTCAATTTCTCCAAAACGTTTGCAATACTTGCATTCAGTATTTGAATTCAGCAATTAATCGAAGTTCATTTTACTTAAAGAAAATTTTTATCAAATCCAAAAGAAAATTCTCAATCATCTACTTATCAAAAAATTAAAACCAAAATAAAACCTCACGTCTCTCATAAGTTCAGAGTTCAAGAAATCATAAAAGGGAAACTAAAGGAAACCGACAAAGTAAGATTTACGCTCCTCCGCCGCCTTCAAGTTTTGCAAAGCCGTCTTATCCAACTCCAAGTCTTCAACTAATCTGACAATCTTGGCCTCTTTCTCCACCACAACATCACTGGAAAATGTATATTCTTCTTACATATATCCTTGATGGCATCAATTCTCTGATGAATCCATTTTACATTGAAACCAAGTCTCTCATAATTGTCCAAGTTTTACTCCCAATCAAAGAGTGCATCTTTGGTAACAATACTTCTAGCTCTAGTTCGTATATCATCTATGACACGCAAGATAGATCCTACTTGCATTATTAAGAAGTAAACACGTTCGAGATCTTTGGTGGCGAAAATGTGACCATACCTCTCCCATATTTTCTAATACAAGCTAGCATATCCGATAGATATGCGAAATCCACTTAATATTTCATGATACGGGAGTGGCTCTCTGAATTGAGGATCAAAAGCAATCATTGCATTAGGATATTCATTAACTACCATGCGAGTCTCAACCATTGGACCGGTTTTCTCCATCTCCGAAGCGACATCAACCTGGGCTTCAATTTATTTGGTGACTTCAGTAGCGGCATCCTCATGACCCTGAAGTACACAAATGGTTGCATCACCACTTTGGTTCATAATATTGCTCGTGCCATCGCTATTATCCTCAACTTCGTGGTTTGGCACCTAATACGATGATTACATGAGTTAGAGCACTTCAAGCATGGAATTAAAAAGAAAATCATAGAATTCAGAATGTAAGTGATCTAACATCATAAAGGCTCTTCATTATTCATTCAAGACACAAGCAAAGAGTACAAAAGTCACAAAAATGCTTTTTACAGCAAGCTTGTCTGAGGTGATTTTACACTGCTCTGTATAAGACAGCGAGCTGGGATAAGGAATCTAAAGTTGAATCATATGTCATTCTGTTTGTATGGATGTCCACTACAACATATCCAAAATTCACAATAATTGGATAAATAAGAAAAAAGATGTGACAGAAACATCAAACCACAAGATAGCTGAAAATTTTCTGAAAACTTCTTGGAAGTTTAATGTTTCATCGATTTCGACCCCCTAAACGTGCTCGAAACCTAAAAATCTTCTTCAAAAACCTAGGAAATTTCCTGGGCATAAAAAAACTGGGGTAGATCGCAAAACTCTGAATTCGGATGAAGATTCTACGGTGTTTTTTTTTCTAAAAGATGAATTCTAAATTTTCTAGTGACGTATTTCTAAGCAAAACATCTCATTCATTCATATGGATTCCCATTCATTCATATGGATTCTCATTCATTTATCCAAAAATCAGCAATTTTATACTTCTATGAATAATGCAAGATGGATACTTACTTGAGTGGTCTCTAAAGCGTTTGAGGAGTCAGAATTGCCAGTGCCATCATCAAGAGAATTATTACCTTCATTCGACTTGAGTCTTGAGAATCCTCTTCTTCACCATCCTCCGAAGACGAGTGATCATCAACAATACCCTCCTTATCCATGAGGATTTCCTCCTGGATACATCAATAACAATCATTATTATTTCATTCAAGAAGTTTCATAAATGGTTGTGCGAAGAGGTACTTACATCAATTTTTTCTTCATCAGTGGCACCCGAATTGTGAACTGCTTGTCCAACAAGAGTGACTTGAATATCGTCAATACTTGATAGAGCAAAACCCTGAAAAAAGGTAACAAATATTGGTTTTACGATCCTAATTATACGAATAAGAAAATGCCACTAAGGAATAAGCGTCAATGGCTAACCAAAGAAACAGATGGAGAATTCACATCATTTGGTAGATTTCTATAAGTATTGCTTCTGGCTTCCCAACCCTGGGGACTTTCCTCAACTTCCATAAAGTCCATATCAATTCAAGGCCTCACGACACGCCCCTCGTATGGAAAAACTTAATGGAATGATTACAAATGCAATTATTCTAGAAAAACGATAAGAGAAATACTTACTTGTGAACACCCAGGAAGTATTTTCCGTTTATCATTAGGGATTGGCTTCCATATTGGACGAACGAAAGTCATCTCAGTAGTGGGAAGTTGTTGCCTTTGGAGAACGAACAACCATCACAAAATCATGGAAACGCTCGAGTTGCTCGTTATGAAAGTCTATATAACCCGGGGTGGCATATGTGTCTCGGTCAGAACGAGGAAATAAGTAATGACATCCATCCACATGTGGGAAAGTCTATATAACCCAGGGTGACATATGTGTCTCGGTCAGAATGAGAAATAAGTAATCACATCCATCCATATATGTGCAATCTAAACAAGCTCTAAGCTGTTCAATTGAAGGTTTACTCTTTCGAACATTCAGAACACACTGATCAAGACCCCCATCTTTCGTGCTTCTCTGTCGATATTATATTATTCTAGAAGAAAGTTTCCTCGCATTAAGGATATTAAATGGACAGGAGTACAACTCAACATAAAGGATCTTTCACTATCACTAAGGTTTGTACCAGATTTCAAAGTGACGTTCTCTCCAGCATTAAAAGTGATCAACTGAGAAAAAAAAAGAGGAACGGATACCCACGGATGGAAATTGAATTCAGACTCATTGTATAACAAATTGATGAGGCGTACCTTGGACCGAGGTTGCTTATAGACCAACGCATAATTCTGGCATTGTCCATCTCAAAGAAAGCATGGCGTGCATCAAAATTTGGCCCTTGTAAGAAACTACGAGGGATAGGTGCATAATTTCTGAAGCGCTCCCATAATAATGCTTGGAGGAAAATTGAATTAATGTATATAAGGATGGTCATCCACGATCACCAAGGTGGCCGACCACTATGTTAAAATGGCCAACCAATATGACTAAAATGGACGTCCCTATAATATTTTATATTTATGGAGTATGGAGGCCTATTGGAAAAAGTTTCACTGATTTATGAAAGCAAATTGCATCTATACTTTCCTATTCAACCAGGAAAACAAACAAAAAAAAAAACCCATCATGGTTGATGTAGGATCAGAATATCGCGACATCAATACTTTGCGAGATTAATAAACGACAAAGCATTGCGAAGGTGTTTAGGAAAGTAAAATAAA
This sequence comes from Papaver armeniacum, assembly GCA_023531295.1. NCBI lineage: Eukaryota > Viridiplantae > Streptophyta > Magnoliopsida > Ranunculales > Papaveraceae > Papaver > Papaver armeniacum. The sequence goes on from JAJJWW010013144.1 coordinate 137,984, forward strand.
TGACGCAATGAATGACGCAGCCGAGAACACGAGGAAGATGTGAAAATCGGCGAAGGTTAAGAGTTTCGCGAGGATGAACACTTATACACTTGCGACACTTCGCGAGTTATTCAGAAAATAAAAGGACGGCTTAATTTGTCATCCATTGTGTTCTACCCTATATAAAGGGGTGAGTAAAGTCTGTTGTAAGGAGAGTTCTTTTGAATTGTTAAGCAAGTCATTAGGAGAGAGAGAAAATTTAGTGTGATTGTAATTTCTTTAGCTCTATTCTATCCTCCTTTGTAAACATTTCAAGAAAATAATCAATAAAATCTATAGTTATTCATCTTCAAATGGATTAGTTGAGTAAATTCTAGTGAGGGGTGTAGTGTGGGATTTCCTGCAACTACATATGCGCTAGAAACATGGATTGAGTGAAGATCAACATTGTGGTTTGGACAAATTTGGAGTAGTAAGAAAAGAATTTCATACAATTTACGGCAAGTTGCAGAAATTAAGAAATGGCTAGAAGAAGGAATACATCAGAACAACCAACAACTGTTAGAAGAAGCAGGGGATTTGGAGAAAGGAGAAATGAAGTAGGTGAACCCTCAAGAGTAAACACAAGAGATAGAGAAGAAGGCCAAATTCAACCACCAATTCAACCAGCAAAAAATAGAGTAATAGATTATGATAGGGTGAGTGTGCATACATGGAGATCAGATTCTATGGAAGAAAGAGAAGAAATGCAACAATTGATAAATAATGGACAAGAGGAGAGAAATCGAAGAGATGGGAGAAACAATTCAAGGAAATGAAGAAATCGCGGCATTAGAAACATTGAGACGAACAATACACGAAGAAAGGCGGTTAGAAGCAGAAGAACGCGCAAATTTAACAAGGCAAAACCATGAGTTAAGAATGGAAAATATGAGGTTGCAGGATAGAAGGTCGAGAAGTAATACCAGTTCAAGATCAGGATCAGTTAGAGAGGATGTGAGAAGAACATTACTGAGAAAATGTTAATGAAGAAAATTTGGAAAGAGAGCTAGATTTTGGTGAAGGAGGTTGCGAAGAGAAGTGGTAGGAGATCGTCATATTCCACGTCCCGAAATTCTGAGAATGGTCAAAATGACGGAAATCAAGAAAATAGGCGGCGTCAAGGGCAAAATAATACAATTAATGAAGAAAATCGGGAAGAATGAAGAAGAATCCACGAAGAAAGAAGAATCTTTTGCATGGGAGAGAAACACGAAGGAAACAAAAGGAAATTGAAGATGACATTGAAAAACATTATATTGAACAAGCGCGACTACCTTGCGAAAGGGAAAGATTAAGAGCATAAATGGAAGAACGGGAATTGGAAGAAGCAATACGGCAGAACAATCATGACAATAGAGAAAGAAGCGCAAGCAAAATCGCAACAATGGAAACATCAATGAAGAATATGAAAGAATACAAAGGAGAACTGATAGACAACCAAGAAGAGAAAAGGATAGATATAATGGTGTGAGAATTCGTGAAGAGATGAGGGAGAAAGTCGCGAGAGAAAGAAGTGAAGAGAATGATGAACCAAAAAATATAAGTAGACACAACGCGAGAAGGAGAGAGGCAGAATTAAAAAGACCAATAGGTTCGAATTCTGAGGCAAATGAACAAATTTTGAGAGAATTGGCAGAGATGAGAGGAATATTGAACAACAAAAGAGAAGGAGGAAGAAGACAGTTAGATGAAGCCATCACAGAGGCTGCGAAAAATCCTTTTACATTAGAGGTGCAGTTAGGAGGAATACCCCCAAAGTGCAATTTACCTGCATTAACCAGCATTTTTGATGGAATAAGTTGTGCAATACAACACATCAAAGCTTATGTGAGATGTATGTTACAATGGGAAAATCATGATGCCATATTGTGCAAATACTTTGCATCAAGTTTAACAGAGAAGCATTGAAATGGTTTGAGGGTTTACCAAGAAACACAATCACGTCATTTAACCATTTACAAGCTATATTCTTAGGGGCATATATAAGTAACAACTCTTCGCGACTGTGTATTGAAGATGTGTTCGGGCTAAAACAAAGAGTTGGCGAAAGTTTGAAACATTTAACGGTGAGATGGAAGACAATGTGTAGCGAAATGGCTGGAAGAGTGGATGAAAGATATCTCATTCTATCGTTCATAAATGCTATGTTCGCAACCAATTTTTATATATTCAAATTTTTAGAGTCAAGAATACAATCACGATGACTCGAGTTGTGAGAACTTCAAGAGGAGTATATTGCTTTAGAGGAAAGGCAAAATGAGATGGAATCATATCCAATTGCGAATACAAATTCAAATGCTGCGAATGCAAGCTTATTACCCAAACTGATAAACACGGTGGCGAGCACTTCGCAAGGTCAACAAGAAAGGATAATAGATGATGGACAGCCAAAGATAGTGGCCATGGGAAGCCGTGAACAAGAAGAATTTGAGAGAGAAAGGAACTACTACAACTAGTGGCGGCAATAACAAAATTCAAAGACTTGATCATCCGCAGAAGAAACTTATGGAAGTCAAAGGCAGAATTATCATGGAGGGCAGCGACGTCACAGAGTATTATGGGAAGAAATCAAAATGCCACCACTAAATACTAGTGTGGAAAAAATATGGGAAGCTATACTCTTGATGGAAAACACACCCGCACCATGGAACATGGGGAATGAACCGCCACCAGGTGATAGGAGTCACGAATTCTGCTCTTACCATCGCTTTCATGGACATCTAACAAATGACTGTAGAAACATAAAAAGAATCATCCTCAGAATGATTGACCAAGGAAAGCTGAATCACTTTCTAAAAAGTGAAGAGAAAGTTCAACCGTTACCACCACCACCAGAGATGCACAGGACAAACTCAGCAAAGGGGAAAGAAACATTCGTAATAGAAGTTGGAACGAAAGCCAAAAATTTGTTTTGCAACTCTATTATACATTCATACCGAGCAATTGAAGATTTTCATGATGATGTTCTCAGTAGGGTGTTTGCGAGGGATGCTGATGATAGAGAAGTGATGAACATCGCGAAGGCGTCGCGGTTAAAAGAATAGCAAATGCAAATTATTTCTTTCACTACAGAAGAGATTCCTGAAGGCAGAGAGGCGCATGATAACCCATTGGTCGTAAAATTGGAAATTAATCCAAAACCGTAGATGGCAAAGATGATGAAGCAGAAAACTCTTGGCGATCAATAGAATATTAATTGATACGGGAGCTCAAGTAAACATTCTTTTCTACCATACTTACAAGACTATGGGTGGGAAGGATGAAGAATTGATACCTTCGACATACAATATATACGGTTTCAATGGCACGCGAATAAGCCTAAAGGAGAAGTTCATATGAGAATACCCTTGCAAGAATTATCAACTGAAATTTTGTTCTGTGTAGTCGATGTGGAGTCCCCTTATAATGCATTGATAGGAAGGCCATGGTTGCACGAAATTGGGGTGTAGCGTCGACGTATCATCAATGTATAAAAGTTTCCTAAATCCTAGCGGTGTTGGAGTTATAAAGGGAGATTGGATGGAAGGACAAAAATGCTATGAGATTGATGTGAAGAGTTGCGAGGAAAGAGCTGCAAAAAGAAAGGCTGGAAGCAAAATATAAAAGATGAACAAAGAAGAGAAAGGTTGATGGTGGATACCATAGATACAAGAGGTGAAGATACATCGCGAAGCAAATGCGGAACACAAAGTGGAAAATCATGATGGAAAGGAATCATTAAAAGATTTGAATGGTGCAGAGGCGAAGAGAGCAGGAGCAAAAAGTGTAAGAAATGAATAATCATCAAGAAGAAATACGCGAGAATCTCGCCATCAAGAATGTATGACAATTTGATTGAAGAATTGAAAAACAAAAATGAATAAACAATGTAAGATTGTGCGATAGCTTCGCAAACAAAATGAATGATTGAATACAAAAATGAAAGAGTGAGTGAATGGGACGAACCTTTATGACGTACACCCTAGTTCGCGAATGCTATTTCGCAAGAGGCAAATGTAAGACCTAAAGTGCATCATATAAGGGGGTATCTCTTGACATGGCTCGGTGAAAAGGTTACACCGCTCCTGGAACTTTCGAGTCATGGAGATTTGGGGCCCATGAAAGCCTATCCAGGGAGAGATACCTTGGATTTCCAACTATATATATAAGGTTATACCCCGGTTGGGCCCGAGGGTCTCTTCCGAGTCGATGTATGCTCAAGGCGCCGGGTACGGTTGAGCCAAGAGTGCCCAGGGCATTTGAAGTGTCTCGGCCATTCTTGGCAAGTCTTGGTATATGCTGCACTCGGCCCAAGAAAACTCCACGTAGGGTGCAGTCTCGTAACCATAAACCATATAGGTATAAGGGATAAGAGGCTGCGAAAAAAACAGTTGTTGTTAAGACTGGATGGGAGGAGCTAGTCTTGTATGGCCGATGTACGCCTCCTTGAAGGGGCAACCAGGAGAAGATAAGGGCGGCACCCTCCATTAGGGAGGCGATAAGTGTCAAAAGACGCAAATGTCATGAGGCTTTATTTTCGCAAGGAAATTTAGGCTTGTCATATTTGGGTGATGATCCTGTAGAGGCAATAATACTAACGCAAGGATAAGACGAGATCAATGGGTTTTTGCATGAAAATGTAAAGACGTCCTGCGATTTCGTCGCGAAGATGGCAATGTCATGGGATTTTACATTCACAAGAGTATTTAAGCTTGTCATATTGTCACAAATAAAATATCCTGCAGAGGCAAAAATACTTAAGAAATGATAAGACAAGGTCAATGGGTCATTACATGAAAATATAAAGACGTCCTGCGATCTTGTCGCAACGAGGGGTGGCGAAATAAGACCATTAATTAGGAAGGCAAAATAAGACCACACAAGAAATGATAAGGCAAGATCAGTAGACATCTTCATTTGAGAAGACGTCCTGCGATCTTGTCGCAATGATGCACTTCAACATAAATAAATATAAGGAAGCAAGTGAGCTTGCGAAAATGATTATGTTTCTTTATATAGAATTGCCAAATCTCTATAAATAACTTGAGGCAAAGCTCGAGAGGTTTCATTACTCGAGATAATTGATCAAATCTCTCATTTGAAAATAAATAACAGAGGCAAGTATGGGAATGTATGAGATGAAATTTTGTTATTCATTTTCATATGATAGATTTATGCATAAAGGAGACAAGGAATTAAAGATTAAAGTGGAACCGCTTGATTAATATGTGCAAATAAAGGAAATAAAGATTGAATTCATATTTAGCAATCCAAGAAATTTACAATAAGGGGCCCAGAAAAAGAAGGTTAAAAGGGTATATATCTGAGATATTACAAGAAGCGAAAGAAGAAAAGAAGTTATTTCTTTGTTGATTCTTCTTCTTTGTCAGATTCTTCGATTCCATCATTCTTTTCGTCGGACTCTTCTTCTTCGCTGGCTTCACTATCGAAACGTCCGAGAAAGGCATATCTTGAGATTATCATCAAGAAGACAAGGGTATGAACTAAGAAGAATGTGGTGACCATTGCAAATTGTTTCAATAGTTTGATTGCGAAAAACGAACAACATTGTTATTGAAATTGCCATCGTAGCTTGCGTTGTTTCTTCAACTTAGAATACTTGTTGTTGCGAAGACAAAGGCCATTTGCGAGTTGCTCTTTTCGATTCAAGTTCTTCAATCCTTTGTCGAAATCTCTTCTCAGCTTCGCAAAACAAGTGACAATAAGTTAATAACAATACTACAAAAAAAAGGAGTAATAAAGTAAAAAGTAATAATAAATAACCTTCTCTGTCAGATATCATATCTTTAACCAAGGCAGTATGCTCGGCATGAAGGCTAACATCAACACCTAAGTTATTCCCGGCATTATCTAGAACCTTCACAGCCCAAGCGAATTCATCATCATTATTTATAACGAGAAGCGAACGAATTTGATCTTCTCGCTCATTAAGTATGGCATTCGACGAAGAGATTCATCTCGTTCAATTTGTACTTGAGAAGAGATTTTTGAAATTTTGCTAATGCTGTGCACCTTTATTGGCAATGCGGTCTTTATCATCTATAAGGCCACTAATTTTCTTCCTTAAAGTTTTGGTTTTCCTATGGGAATCAAGATACATTTGTTTAAATAGGTTGGCTAAACCTAAACTAGATCTATGCTCAACCTCTAAGAGACGATATTTGGCTTGAAGTTCATTTAATGGAAAGGAATCAACTTTGTTTGACGAACTACTTAAAGATTCGTTGAGATGAGTGAGAAGAACATCATTATCCATAGGCTCGGGAAATGAATGGAGAAGAATGGCTTCTTCAGAGAGATTATATATGTCTGCGAAAATAATAAATCGAGCAAAGAAAAGCAAGATGACAAAATAAAGACGTCTTGAAGAGTAAAATTTTTTACCATAAAGTTGTTGATTTGCACTTTGAAGAGTAGATATTTTTCCTTCTGAGAAGTAGACTCAACTTCAACTGTTGAATTTTTTCATCTTTCTTGCGAGACGTCGCAACCATTTTAGTTCTTGGATCTTCTCTCTTTGAGTTGGAGATTTTTCTTTTCAAGGTTGTCGCGTCTTTTCTCGAGATCTGAGGCAACGACAAAGAAAGCTCTCCCGGAATATAAAGGAAAGTAAAGAAATTGTTAAGATAAAGCTTATAATCGAAGTCACAGAGAAGCAAAGGAATATGAACATACCAAAGCATTGAGAGCATTTAAGAAGCGGAAGTCAATGTTCGGAAACTCGCGAAAAGATTCATTATCCTCTAACAGCGGGGCATCGCAAATTTTAGCGAGAGCTTCGCAAGTAGCAGATAAATGATCATCTCCCAATCCTTGCATAGAATCGGAGAAGACACTAGACAATTGCGCCATAGCAGAAGCGACCGAGTGATTCTCCTTCGCAGAGGAAGTACCAACCTCATTTTCATCCTCGTCAGAGCTCTCGCTGGTTTGGGAACTAGAATGAGAAGAGGGATGGGTTTTCCGTTTTTTAGAAGATGGAGAAGAAGATTTATCCTTGCGAAGAGTGATTTTATTCTTGCCCTTAACCTTCGCAGCTTCGGGAATGTCTATTTCTTCAACAACCTTCGCACACGAATGAAGATAAGAAACAGAGGCAACAATATTGTTAAAAATAACAAAAGAAAGTATTTCTTACTTCATCCGTGATCGATCGGAGTATCGACAGAGTACTCACCTTTGGACGTCTACTATAACTCTTTTTCAATTTGGTAATCTGAAGATTTTGCAAATCTAGTAAATATAAGAGAAAGGAAATATCGCAAAAGCAAATATGAAATAGGAAGTATACCTCTTTTGCCTTCTCGGGCCACTTAAATTCCCAAGGATGGTAGTCTGCGAAATTCGCAGGGAGTACATGTGAACCTGCGATATAGGGTCCACTCAGAAACAAAGGAACAACCCACCACTTCTCATCTTTGGAGTGCCGAGGAACATTATTTTTGCCCGAGTGCCAGTCAATATCTTGCATGAGCAGCTTATCAGCATCAATGTTATCTTTTCTCTTCAATCGAGCACCCCAGCGAGATTTATCATTTCTCATATTTATTACTGCATAATTCGCAAAGAAGTTTTCTACGGTATACTTCTCAACGACTATTTGTAAATTTGCGAATCTAGGATCTTTGACATCATCAGGATATAAAGATCCTTTACCAGCGCCACGGTTGGCGAATTCAAGCATTAGACGGATGCAGTCGCCGCTCAATTGATAAATAGCTCGCGAGAATTTCTCATGAGCAAGAATTTCATAGAATAATGGCATCTCGAGATTGTATAGAGGAATGGGAAGGCCTGCGAGGATTTGACCTAGCGAGACTATGATTTTCTGATCATCACACTGATGATCAGAAAATAGTTTTGCAGAAAGTATAGATGAAGATTCTTGATCAGGAATGGTTGATAGAGTGAAGCCCTTTTCTTTTAAATTCTTTTGAGCTTCATTAAAAATGGGTTTATATGTACGACCAAGTGAAGCCATTATTAGAGTATGGGAATGAATAGAGAATTGAAGATCGAGAGAAAGAAAAAGAGAAGGTTTACAGTCTGAAGCGCAAATTGCGGAGGAAGAAGGTTGAAGGAAAGTTGCGGAGGGAAAATAAAAGAGAAGAAGAAGGGTGAGAAAACTATATATAGAGAAGAATCCTCGAGAAAACAAATACATTTAATGCGAGATGGGACGTGAATGGTCAAGAATAAACGGTTGAAAGAGACGTGTCAAGAAAAGAGTGGAAGAAGAAACATACGTAATAAATTCCGTATAAAAGTACGGGAGTGAAAGAGATAAAGATAAGTCATTGCGGCGTTTCAAAATATTGGTTCTCATGACATTCTCTCCTTCGCAGAGAAGATATGAGAAGAGGCAAGTTGTAGGATCAGAATATCGCGATATCAATACTTTGCGAGATTAATAAACGACAGCATTGCGAAGGTGTCGCAGGAAAGTAAAATAAATGACGCAATGGATGACGACGGCGAACACGAGGAAGATGTGAAAATCTGGCGAAGGTTAAGAGTGTCGCGAGGATGAACACTTATACACTTGCGACACTTAGCGAGTTATTCCAGAAAATAAAGGACTGACTTTAGTTGTCATCCTTTGTGTACTACCCTATATAAAGGGGGTGAGTAAGTCTCATTGTAAGGAGAGTTCTTTTGAATTGTTAAGCAAGTCATTAGGAGAGAAAATTTAGTGTGATTGTAATTTCTTTAGCTACGATTTCTATCCTCCTTTGTAAACATTTCAAGAAAATAATCAATAAAATCTATAGTTATTCATCTTCAAATGGATTAGTTGAGTAAATTCTAGTGAGGGGTGTAGTGTGGGATTTCCGCAACTACAGTTGATTAACCCGTTTGCTCATAACTTCTCAGGACGGCCTCACAATGGCCTCAATCTTTTCGCGTTGACTCCATATTTTAATTCTCTACAAAATGCTTAGAATAAATAATTTATTTGGTTGATTTTTATTCTTTTATTGTCCGTTTATGCATTAGGGGCGGTCATATTCCCAAGTGTACGGCCATTTCGGCACTATGCCAAAGTGGTTGCCACTATGACCAAGATGGTCTCCTCAAGTATTCTCTAGTTATATAATTTTGAAACCTATTGGAATAATTCTTATAAAAGAATAATGACTAATATATGGATGGTCATTCATAATCGGCAAGGTGGCCGGCCACTATGCCAAAGTGGCCGGCCACCATGACCAAACGTCCGTCAAATATTCTATACTTACAGAGTTTGGAGGCATATTGGGAAAAGTTTCATTGATTTATGAAAACAAATTGCAGCTATACTTTCCAAATCACCTAAGACCATAGCCAACAAAAAAACCCATCCTTTGTTGATTAATCCATTTTCTCATAACTTCTTGGACGACCTCACAATGACCTCAATCTCTTCGCGTTGACCCCATTATTCAATTCTCTACATAACTGGCGAGAAAAAAATCATTTATTTGGTTGAGTTTTATTCTTAATTTGTCCCTTTCTCCTTTAGGGTTGGTCACATTCCCAAGGTGGCCGGCCACTTCGGCACTAGGCCAAAGTGTGGTCACCACTAAGACCAAGGCAGTCTCCCTCAAGTATTCTCTACTTATGGAATTTTGAAAACTATTGGAATAATTAATATAAAGGGAAAATTGGGGATATGCCCCAAAATCAATGTCATCTTGGGCATATGCCCGGGATTCCAGCGGGAATATGCCGAATTGCTGGTTTCAGTCAAGGAACCGATTAAATAGTCAATTTATCGTAAATGTGTCTGAACTTTCTCTCTAAGTTCTTCGAGGTTTTTTTTGTCTGAATATGTTCCTGAACCTTGTAAAGGTGTTGGTATATGGTATATTTGTTTTTTAATTCGCATATGTAATCCCAAGTTTGTGCGAATATTGACTACTTAACGGTTTTGGATGGAATTTTGGACGGCTAGGGCATATTCCCGAAAACTGGAATCTCGGGGCATATTCCCAATATGACAGTCGATTTTGGGGCATATCCCAAATTTTCCCAAAGAATAAAAACTAATATAAGGATGATAGTCCACAATCACCAAGGTGGCCGGCCACTATGCCAAAGTGGCCAACAACCAACAAAAAAACCCCATTATGGTTGATAAACCCGTTTTGCTCATAACTTATCCGGACGAATTCAGAATGACCTCAGTCTTTTCGCGTTGACACCATATTTCAATTTTCTACAAAACGGTGAGAAGAAATTATTTTATTTGGTTGAGTTTTATTCACCCCTTGTCCCTTTCTCTATTAGGGTCGGTCACATTCCCAAGGTGTCCGGCCATTTAGGCACTATCCCAAAGGGCTGGCCACTATGACCAAGATGGTCATCCTCAACTGTTCTCTACTTATATAGTTTTAAAACCTATTGGAATAATTAATATACAAGAATAATAACTAATATAAGGATGGTCATCCACAATCACCAAGGTGGCCGACCGCTATGCAAAAATGGCCGACCACTATGACCAAGATGGACGTCCCTCAAATATTTTCTACTTATAGAGTTTGGAAACCTATTGGAAAAAGTTGCATTGATTTGTTAAATAAAATTACAGTTATACTTTCCTACTCGCCCAGGCCAACGGCCAAAAAAAAACCCATCATGGTTGATTAACTCGTTTTTCTCATAACTTCTCTGGACGGCCTCAGAATAACCTCAATATTTTCGCGTTGACTCCATATTTCAATTCTCTAAAAAAAAAAATTTTATAAGAAAACAATTATTTGGTTGAGTTTTATTCTTCTATTGTTCATTTCTCCATTATGGTCGGTCACATTCCCAAGGTGTCCGGCCATTTCGGCACTATGCCAAAGTGGCTGGCCACTATGACCAAGATGGTCTCCCAAAAGTATTCTCTACTTATAGAATTTTGAAGCATATTGGAATAATTAAGATATAAGAATAATAACTAATATAAGGATGGCCATCCACAATCACCAAAGGGGCCAGACTCTATGACCAAAATGGGCGTCCCTCAAATATTCTCTACTTATAGAGTTTGGAGGGCTATTGGAAAAAGTTTCATTGATTTATGAAAGCAAATTGAAGCTATACTTTCCCATTCGCCAAGGCCAACTTAGAACGAAAAACCCCATCATGGTTTTTAAACCCATTTTGCTCATAACTCCTCCGGACGGCCTCACAATGTCCTCAATCTTTTCGCGTTGACTCCATATTTCAATTCTCTACAAAATGTTTAGAAGAAATCATTTATTTGGTTGAGTTTTATTCTTTTATTGTACCTTTCTCCATTATGGTCGGTCACATTCCCAAGCTGGTCGACTACTTCGGCACTATGACAAATTGGTGGCCACTAAGACCAAGTCGCCCTTCCTCAAGTATTCTCTACTTATAGAATTTTTAAACATATTGGAATAATTAATATAAAAGAATAATAACTAATATAAGGATGGTCATTCACAATCACCAAGGTGGTCGGCCACTATGACTAAGATGGACGTCCCTCAAGTACTCTCTACTTATAGAATTTGGAAGCCTATAGGAAAAAGTTTCATTGATTTATGAAAGAAAATTGCAGTTATAGTTTCCTGCTCACCTAGGACCATATCCAACAAAAAAAAACCCATCATGTTTGATTAACCTGTTTTGCTCATAACTTTTCTGGACGACCTCACAATGACCTCAATCTTTTCGCGTTGACTCCGTATTTCAATTATCTACAAAATGGTGATAAGAAATCATTTATTTGGTTGAGTTTTATTCATCAATTTCCCGTTTCTCCATTAGGGTCGGTCACACTCCCAAGGTGGCCATCCACTATGACCAAGATGGTCTCCCTCAAGTATTCTCTACTTATATCGGTTTCGAATAATTAACATACAAGAATAATAACTAATATAAGTGTAGTAGTGGAAAATCCTACTACTACACCCCTTAAACAATCTATATAGTAAATTACGAAATTATTATGAAGAACACTTAAAGAGATTTTTATTAAGTATAGAAATCAATACAAAGAAGATAAAACCCTAACTTGGGAAGAAAATAACTTTCTCTCTCTTAAATTTATATCTCAACTCTCCAAAAAGATCTATCTCTTAACACAAGGGTGGATGGTCCTATATATAGAGATTTTACATAGTGGAGGACAGCTAACAAAGCCGCTATTTTCGGATCTCTCGTGCGATGTCTTCACAGCCTTGTATCGGGTCTTCTCGCGCGTGCTCCTCAACTTCGTATAGATTCCACACTTTATCCGTGACTTTGTGACGTCACTGATTCCGTCATTTAGGATATGCAATGTGCGAATACCATTCATCCCTTTTCAATTCAGTTAATTCGCATGATTTATCGGTTATGCGATATTTAACCCCTACATTTTGCCTCTTCTCTCAACGATCTTTATCGAGGAAGGAGAGATGAGAGAAACTTTTCCTTGGTTGTTTTCGCACCCTTATATGTCATTTGCCGCACCCTATCAACTTTTCATATTCCTTTTAACCGATAAGTTTCCGTGTTTTTTTTCTTAGTCACCTTCGCTCATTTACATGATCTCTTCGCACCCTATCAACTTTCCATATTCTTTTAACTGAAAGTATTCCGAGATCTCGGGCCCAATTTTTCCACGTGTTACTGTCATCGTCTTAGCTTTGAACACGTTATGGCTGATACCTGCATTCGTCACCTCCTATCCTCTCACCCATTAATGCTTTCATAAAAGCAAATTCCTCAGGACCCTTTATATATCCCTCTCACTTTCATCTCCATCTTTTTACTTTCTTCTTTCTCCTTCAACCTCTGCAGGTTTATTTTCTTACCGCTGTTATTGCTATTCTTCTATTTTGACTTTGATTATTGACTCTTCTTCGCTTCAATCTCCCATCATACATTACTTCGCCCTTTTGATCACCTTTTTGATATTATATTTTGATTGTCTTCAATATCCCATCACATATTATTTCGCCTTTTTGATCATCTTAACCAGTCTTTATATTTATAATCCCCTTTGCAGTGAGGCAATCAATGGGCATAAGCCGGGATGGAGATTGGTTCAAGAGTTTGAGAAGCTTGAAGTTGAATTCAGAGATAAAGTCTTTACATTATCCGCTCCTCCTACATCAGGACCCACTCAAACGATTAACCCTAAATGGTTTGAGACTGATCAATGGAATGATCAAAAACTCATCATCTCCGTAGGGCAACTTCTCGCTGGTCTCCCCATTCCTCTATTTAACCCGCGAATTCCTCTATTTTAAATTTTTTATCTCATGCTGATTTCCAGCGTGCGATCTTCCAGTTGAGTGGGGATTCTATCCGAATTATATTGGAGTTCGCTCGTCGTGTGGCTGGACTGGGATCTCTCTACCCTAAAGAATACAGGAATCCTGCATATGCTGAGCTAGAGACATTGATCCTTCTGATTATACAGTTGAGAGTTTCTTGAAAAGGAGAAGAACTATCTACGAGATATTGATAGTCTGCGAACAAAGTCCAATGCTAAAATTCAAAGGCTGGAAGCAAATTATGTAGCTCGTGATACCAAATGCCGCCGTCTCAAGAAAAATCTCAAAGTCACCATTTCCAATTTGACCAAGGATGCCATTCGCATACGTGATGAGGCTATAAAGGAGAAGTGGGTGATCTCTGTACTGAACATGGAATTCTCTTTCCCTCGCATTATGAATTAAAGGCTCCTTCGAACAATGAAGAAACTTCCGAAATCTCCGATAGTGACTTTGAATATGAGGATTCTGGTGAAGAAGATCGTGATTCTGAAGTTGATGAAGATAATGAAGAGGATCATGACTCTGAAGTTGATAGAGATAATCCCCTTCTTGCCTCTGATATTCGCACCAGTGTAATTTCCTATGTTAAATCCTTAGTTTTTCAAGTTACCTTTGTAATTACCCTTTCATGGTTATATATCATGTTTTGATCGTCCCTTTGCCTCTTCTTTTATGCCTGCAAAAATAATGTTAGTGCGGTCTATTGGGTTTGTTCATGAGGTCTTATTGATCCTCCCTAAGTAGAGAGAGGTCTTAATCAGCCTCCCCTGTTAATAGGACTTATTTTTGCCTCATGGTACTCATTTGGGTCGTGAGACGAAATCGCAGGAGGTCTTTACACTTTCGCATATTGACCCATTGATCTCGCCTTATCATATTTCGTATTATTGCCTCTACAGGATATATTTATGCGCCAATACGAGTGGTCTATACTCTTATTTGAGTTATAGCCCCATGATATTGACATCTTTTGACACAATTCAGCTCTCTAATGGAGGGTGTCGTCCTTATCTTCCCCCTGATTTCCCCTTCAAGAAGACGTACCCCTACCGGGTTAGGGTGGGCTCCTCTCATCCAGTGATGCAACAACCATTTGTTTTCGCAGACTCGTTCGAGTCTGCTCCCTAAATGGGGTTTCTTGAGGACCGAGTGTATCATAGCCAGGACTTTCCAATAGCGGCGAGGTACGCTCCAGACGCCCCCGACACCCTTGGCTCAACCGTGTACCGCGGCGCCCTGATCGAGTTTCTACACTCCATGATAGAGAACTTATTACCTTAGTCTTTCGACTAAAGAGTCTCTACCTAATGGGATTTTGTTTCACCCCCACCTTCCATGACTCAGATCCCAGGGATGGTATGGCTTTTGCCTGAGCCATGCATTACCAGGTTTTCTCCAATCATGACGCGCGTTAGGGCTTATTTATATTTCCTCTTGCACAAGTGCGAACTAGGGTGCACACCACAATTGGTTACTGACCTCCTAGGTAGAGGTTTCAATTTCTATTTCCCATATTGAGGTCTTACTTTGAGGTCTTGTTTTTTTCCTTGATCTCTTTTTGTATATTAAAAATACATATTGTAGAAGAAATAAAAAATTTCTTTTAATAATTGTTGCTCGTACACATCTGATTTTTTTTTTCTTCTTTATTCGCACACATATAAATATCCTATTAGTACTGTTGATGGTGGTTTTTAGACAAAGGATAAAATCGTAAAAAACCATGACCTAGTGTTACCCGCAACACATTAACTAAGAGCATTTAACTCAGGTGTAAACAATTAATAGGGGTATTTTTCAAAATACCAGATTAGGGTTTTCAACGCAGAAACCTAATTCCAAAACCAAGCCGCATATTTTGCGACCATGGCAACAATGCCAAACCAAGCCGCATCTTTGCGCACCATGGCAACAATGCCAAACCAAGCCGCATCTCGCGCACCATGGCAACAATGCCAAACCAAGCCGCATATTGCGCACCATGGCAACAATGCCAAACCAAGCCGCATCTTCGCGCACCATGGTTACAATGCCAAACCAAGCGCATCTTTAGCACCATGGCAACAATATCAAACCAAGCCGCATATTGCGCACCATGGCAACAATGCCAAACCAAGCCGCATACTACGCACCATGGCAACAATGCCAAACCAAGCCGCATACTGCGCACCACGGCAACAATGCCAAACCAAGCCGCACCCTGCGCACCACGGCAACAATGCCAAACCAAGGCGCACCCTGCGCACCACGGCAACAATGCCAAACCAAGCCGCACCCTGCGCACCATGGCAACAATGCCATATTTCCAAGCCGCTATACCTTTGGCCCACGCCCAACATAGCGCCCTAGGTTTGCAAGACTTGCAACTAGGTCAACATGGCCGCACGTGCCATTGGCACATGCCAACACGTGTCGCAAGCCATATTTCCAAGACGCTATGCCTTTGGCCCACGCCAAATATAGCGCCCTAGGCTTGCAAGACTTGCAACTAGGTCAACATGTCCGCACGTGCCATTGGCACATGCCAACACGTGTCGCAAGCCATATTTCCAAGTCGCTATGCCTTTGGCCCACGCCAAATATAGCGCCCTAGGCTTGCAAGACTTGCAACTAGGTCAACATGGCCGCACGTGCCATTGGCACATGCCAACACGTGTCGCAAGCCATATTTCCAAGCCGCTATGCCTTTGGCCCACGCCAAATATAGCGCCCTAGGCTTGCAAGACTTGCAACTAGGTCAACATGGCCGCACGTGCCATTGGCACATGCCAACACGTGTCGCAAGCCATATTTCCAAGCCGCTATGCCTTTCGCCCACGCCAAATATAGCGCCCTAGGCTTGCAAGACTTGCAACTAGGTCAACATGGCCGCACGTGCCATTGGCACATGCCAACACATGTCGCAAGCCATATTTCCAAGCCGCTATGCCTTTGGCCCACGCCAAATATAGCGCCCTAGGCTTGCAAGACTTGCAACACGTGTCGCAAGCCATATTTCCAAGCCGCTATGCCTTTGGGCCACGCCAAATATAGCGCCCTAGGCTTGCAAGACTTGCAACTAGGTCAACATGGCCGCACGTGCCATTGGCACATGCCAACACGTGTCGCAAGCCATATTTCCAAGCTGCTATGCCTTTGGCCCACGCCAAATATAGCGCCCTAGGCTTGCAAGACTTGCAACTAGGTCAACATGGCTGCACGTGCCATTGGCACATGCTAACACGTGTCGCAAGCCATATTTCCAAGCCGCTATGCCTTTGGCCCACGCCAAATACAGCACCCTAAGCTCGCAAGACTTGCAACTAGGTCAACATTTCCGCACATGCCATTGGCACATGCCAAACACACACGCCGGGTAGCCTAACTTGCAAACCGTGCAACCTACCACTAAGGCATTCCGCACACGCCATTGGCACATGCCAAACACACACGTTGGTAGCCTAACTTGCAAACCGTGCAACCTACCACCAAGGCATTCCGCACATGCCATTGGCACATGCCAAACACACACGCTGGTAGCCTAACTTGCAAACCGTGCAACCTACCACCAAGGCATTCCGCACACGCCATTGGCACATGCCAAACACACACGCTGGTAGCCTAACTTGCAAACCGTGCAGCCTCTACCACCACCAAGGCATTCCGCACATGCCATTGGCACATGCCAAAACACACACGCTGGTAGCCTAACTTGCAAACCGTGCAACCTACCACCAAGGCATTCCGCACATGCCATTGGCACATGCCAAACACACACGCGGTAGCCTAGCTTGCAAACCGTGCAACCTACCACCAAGGCATTCCGCACATGCCATTGGAACATGCCACACGCGCCACTAGCAGCGCCACTTGCACTCAAGATGCAACCAACACTCGAGACATCGACACAAGGCGGGGATGCTTCTTTAGGGTTTTGGTTTGGCGGTCACAAAGATGCGGCCGTACACTACGCTCACATTAAGAAAGCGTGAATAGGAATAAAGCGGTCAAATAAAAGAGGAAATAAAGGTGAAAAACGTTTTCACCCATTAAACCATGCGGTTACCACCTCCTCCCATTATTTCACCCTTTACTCTCTTCCTTCATGAGGCCAGGGTACGTTTCAATCTCGACTTGTATAAATAGGTCTTACCTATTTCCACCAGACAACAAGTCTCGGTCAGGAGAAAATACTACACTCTCAGAAAGGCAACTTTGCAAGCTCTCCCAAAAGCTTCCACCTCTTGCAAGCTTCCTAAGCTTTCACTTTCTGATACAAGTCGAGATACTACTCTCCTCAACACCTTTCTTTGCTTCCCTCCCCAAATCAACCCTTCTCCTCCACTTTGTGACCGAAGCAAGTCCGGAATGGCCATTTCTTGGTTTAGGCCGGACTTGTGCAGTTGATCTCTCGAATCTATAAAGTGCTCACGTGCAAAGCACATTTGTTTAGGGTTTGAACCAGTTTCTCACTCATCTACTGAATTTACTGAAATCGGCGTAAACGATTTTCACCTATAAACAATTGGCGACCACGGCGGGAGGATTGATCTATCGGCTACAATATCCAGTTGTCGATCTCGTTCTTCGACCCAGATGTCAAGATGGTAGGGAAGGCGACTCAATCCGACTCAACTACCGGACGACCCGGTTACATTAGTTGTAAAAACTACACAAGAAACTCTGGGACTTGTTGAAGATGATATTACTCAATCGAAGATGCTACCGGCGATTGGGGACTTCTTTGGCGATGCTACCAAAGAAACCGCCATCAAAACCGCCTTTACATGGAGAGGGGCGTGTTCGCAAAACCTATGAAGTGAGTAAGTTCAGATCGGGCAAGATATACAATCTATTTTTAGGTTCTTAGTAAAACCGTCATACTACTGAGTCTTGTGCCTATTGCTAGCACACACTTTCATAAAAGCAATATTCTTTTCCCAAAACATAATCAGAGTCATATTATCAAAACCATTCATCCCAGAAATGATCCAATACCCTAAAAAGCTACCAGCTGTCTATCAAAGATCAAGTTTTGAACCAGACATCCAATATGTCTTTCAAAAAAAAAAAACCTAAATGAAAGTTTAACAGAGAAACGTTCAAGGAAAATCGTCCAACAGAAGTCTGCTCTTCTTGGAGAAAGTCAACTTTGCGTCTTCAAGAGCCGCTCTCTTCATAGTCAACATCTTGGAAAGCTTTTCGAGTTCCATCTCTTGTCGGGAAATCTCCTCGGCGGAAAGGCTTTCGATTCTTGCATCTTTCAACTTTTGGATCTCAAAGAAGGCCTTCGACAAACCACGAAGTGTTGAACTCCTTTCTACGCGCATGTCGCGATGGTACTCCCGATCCGGCAATAACGTCTTGAACGGTGTGACCGGTCACCTCACGCATATACTCGATGGAAGATAAAGCCTCTTCCACACGCTTAACCAGCCGCAAATCGACTAGTGACTTTCTTGGTTGTAGCCATATGTCCGTGCTTCTCCTGCATTCGGTGTACAACGCCTCATGCTTAGCTTCGCACGCTAAAGCCGCCAACCAGCACATGACCCGGATAAGGAACCAAGTACGGGGGATCAAAATGGCGCTCGCAAGTGGCCTCACGACTCGCAAAGGGTCTTCTTCCATGTCTACGGCAACAACCATCGAGAGAATCATCCACCGTTTGAACCACGCCCATGTGCCTCGGCAATTGGCTAACTCCCATCTCCAAGTCACCGGCGGTGGTCACCAAAGGCAAGTTTTCGTGTGACTCCACCCTTTAATCGTCCTCGAACCGGATTCCTCCCGCAAACTTGAGTTAGGGATTTTTCAAAAGAAGAAACAGAAGAAGAAGAAAGAAAAGAAGCGCTAAACTCACCGAACCACTTCCCGAAGAAGAACCAAGTCGCGGAGGAATCACTCTCGCTTTTGAACTTTCTTCTTTCTCGACTCATCACCGCTATGAGTAGGTTCAGTGCCGCCGGGCCGAATTCCTTGAAGAAAAGCTGCCTCTCTGGCAACGTCAAGGGCAGCGAAAGCATTAACACTACCGAAGCCCCGAAGGAAACAAGACACATGTTCTCGTACCGAAATTCACGTGTTTTGAGACAAACCAATGAAGAGGCGACACATACACAGTTATTGGAAGAACTGAAAGACACAAGAGCCGTGGGAGGATCTTGTGAAACCGTCCGGAACCCGCCAAAGCACGATTCTTCGTTCTCCGTTCTTTGCCCTCGGGGACTTTCCGAATTGCTAGGCAACTTTCGCTTGGGATCTCTCAACATTGGATACTTCTTCAAAGAAAGAGGGGAAGGTTTGCAACGAACGTTTTCCACCACGTTATTCACAAAATCTCGGATCATAATAAACTCGTCGCACCAAAACTCATTATAGCCGAAGGTCGTCGAAGTTACTCTTCCCATTTGAAAGAAGGGAAGACGGATACCCGGCTCAAGGACACTGGCGTCAAGGGCGACACGCAACGAATCCTTAGGGATCACCTAACAGGTAAACAAGAGGCACCCTTGATCAAAACCCATGTGACGAGCAAAGACACGGTCAATATTATATGCAGCTATCTGGAAAGATCCCACGAAGAAAGACGGTATATAACCGGGCGAGCAGCTCTGAATGAACAGGTTTTCACCAACACTCAAATCGTCATCGGAAGACAAAGACGTGAGCGGAGCAGAAGCAAAGGTGTCCATTTGAGTCACTGACTTATGGATCGGCCCCCATGGACGAAAATTGATTTCATGCAACTTATCAAGAAAACTAACCAAGCTCACGCCAACTCTTGGACGCCTGTTCACCCATCGAAGAATTCGAGAGCCCCCAACTCACGGAAGCGCGAGCGGCGGTTTGGAGCATACTTCTCGAAGTGCTCCCATAGCCGGACTTGCGGAAAGCAACGTGCACATATGAATCCACTTTCATGAAACCATTCGAAACTTGCATGTTCGCAACTAGGTGATCCGGATGCACATACGGGGAACCAAGGAACAACTTGCCAATGGGAAGAACTTCACCCTTTGCCAACTTCACGGCCAATCTCTACTTGACTCCGGTCTTATTCCTTTCTTGCCGTAACCGTCATCAAAAATGTCTCTGGATAACCAAAGAGCCAAAATGTTTGCGACATGAAGATCACGCACTACATTCAGGCTCCAACTCGTCCGGAAACCATTGAGATATCCACCAACCGTAAGGGCACCTTTCATCCTCTTTCCAGGGTGGAATCCTTCGACTTCGCAATGGAGTCTTTCCGAGCAAAATCCCCCAACTTAGCGTCCAGTTCATCCCGCATCTTCACCTCACTTTCAGATAATTGGATTCTAAGATTCCCAGTTACCGGAAGATTCAAAGAAGAGAGCCATACTCTCCAAGGAGAAAGTTATCTCACCCCATCTACATATGATTGTATGGGTGTCAGAACACCATCCGGAAATGAAAGCAACCAATCCCTGGATGTCCTTCCTAACTGGAGATTTCATGAAGTCTTGACAACATCAATGACCGCGCTCGAGTCAAGTTGGTATTTATACGCTCCTCGCTCACCATGGACCACTAGTGGAAAATGAGTTTTTTAAGTCTGTTTGGGATTTATAAATAAGACTACCTAGGGCTTTCTTTATCTATTGGGCTTTCAAAGGAAGTCCTATTTATAGCAAAAAGTAAATCAAGCCCCTACGTAAGTCGTAATACTAAGGGGTAGTTTAGTAAATATAAGGAGCTTCTAGAAGGTTTTTGATAAGTCTGCGCAGGGAGCTAGTTTCTATAGACACGGTCTCCCAGTTTGTTTCCTTATCTGTCTGCCTTGTATCACTTATCTCTCGGTTATCTTATCCAAAGCTCATCTCACTCTCTCTTGTCTGCAACTCTTTCTTCATCTTCATTTCCTCAATGAAATTAGAAATTGAACCCCCTCTTCAACAATAATTGTGAAACAGGAAAATCAACAAGGGAAATTCTCACTTTTTTGATCCTAAATACCCAAACCCTTTTCTTCATCTTCTTCATCTGCTTCACAAATTCCTAATATAACTGCCGAAGTTCCTTTCTCACCTTCAAAAACGAAAAACCTTATCCATTATTATTGAATAATATCTTTACTTCATCTCTTCATGATCTCTCTAAAAACCCAGATTTTCCCAATTTTGAAACCCTAATATAATCGTTCACTTCCCCAGATCTATTCATGGATTAATAATTGGTGTTATTTTTAAACCATTTGAAGAAATTAATAAAGAACACAGAATCAAAACCCTAACTGGTGTTGGATTTCTTCGTGTGATGGGTAATTCTCAAATTGCAGGGTAAGAAACACAAAATGAAAATTCTAATTTCCCGATTTCAATTTTATTATAGCCGATTTATACTCATTGATTTCGTTAATTTTTCCACTGAAGTACATCGGGATGGACATGTGAGATGTGGCCATGGAGAAAAGGGACAAAAAGTTGCTCGAGAAATTGTATGCTGAGCAGATTTGGGTCAGGTTTGTTTTTTCTCGATTCATTGATACTGTATGGTGAATTTGATTTTGTCTTGGTAGATTGGTTGTTTTAACAAGGGAGGAAACCTCAGCTTCATTGGTTATGGAATATCTATTGAAAACAAGTGGTATTACTTAGTTTGTATGTCCTTCAAATTCAATTCTGCTGGTAACTTATTGTATTAATAAAAAGGTGGCGGTACCAGATATGGTGGTGGCCAAATATTTTTCGTCACCTAAAGCTCCAAGAGAGCTATGCATTATGCATATATGGATTTATAATCTCTAGTGGTATAATAATCTTATTTACTAGTCTTTATGTCTTTGTATGTATGCTATAGGAAGTGACTCCAAAGATGTTAGAGTTCATGAGATATCTAAGGAAAGTTTTTGCTTTTGAGAAAGTAGTGAAGCTTTCCCATTTGTATGCTGCAAGGTATATTGCTTATGCTTTGGAAATTATAAAAATGTCCTAATGTTTGTATTGAGATAATCACTTCGCTTATAAGATCATTTTGATGCAGGGTCACATCTGCTTCTACTTTCGAACACTGTGGTATGGCTACAAGCGTTCGACTACGCTTATGTGTAAACTTATGCGCAGTCTACCTTCTTGTTGGCAGAACCTTACTTCTCAGTTGAGCTAGTTAGCGAATGGAGGCATAAATGGTGAAGTTTTGCAGGTAAAATTTTGAACTATATGAATAATTTTGAACTTTTTTGGTTATTAGGTTTCTAAAAGACCCATTGTAGCTGCTGAATTTCAAGTGATAACCTGAAAATCCTAACTTTTTCTTTTTATCTGAAATATGATATCGGGTATGCCAAGCTTGCAGGTTGGCTTCCACATTACGTTATGTAAGTTTTTTTTTTTTTTTTTTGCCTTGTTTTATAGTTAATCAACATCTGAGTTGTTTTATTCTTCTTATGTCTTACTGGATATGTTATTTATATTGGTTTATGTTCATCCTGCAATGTCGCAGACTCCAGTTTCGTTTTATCATTGATTCAAGGAATATTGCAATTGGACCTAATGTTATGATGACTTTTGGTAGTAGCACTATTGATAATTCTGTAATGTCTGTTGTAGGAAGAGAAAGTTGAGATGGAGGATATCATTGCAGAGTCAATTCTGGATATTCTTGATGATAAATTTGCTCACTACAAGAAAACTGAGGTTGATCCTGAACACTGTTTTCTACTCTTGGTTATTTTGGTTCTAGTGTGACATTGTTTGATTATCATGCTCCATTTATTCAAAGTGTACGAATTGAAATCAACTGATAGTCTTACTTGCTTTAGTGACATTCTTCGATCCGAACCTTCGTATGCTTTCACAACTGTTCCAATTGAGAATGTATTTTACTTTTCTATACTTGATTTATTACTGAAATCCCAAAAAAATTCAAATGGGAGAAGGCAAGAATTTAAGTAATGTTAGATGGGTTAGGGTTGTAAGCCTGAGGTAATGACTAAACCTTACCTATTTTGCAGAATTCTAGTTGTGTATCTCCCAACTATATGGTTCAACAATTACATCAACGATAAGATGATGGTCATCCTATCTGTTTTGGTAAATGTTTAACTTCTATGTCCCAGACCTCTTTTCAAGTATGCGTTGTTTTTCCAGTTTCGGCATTAAGATTCGAACACTGCATAAACACGTTTGCAGGAGAAATTGATCATAAATACATTACAATCCAATGCCAGTTCCAACTTTTTCTTGATCGAGCTTTCCTTGGTTGATTATGAAATGTTTAGATTCCCACCATGTTTGTTAGTTTCTGTAGCCATCCTTTATATACTATTATTTTCCAATGCAGATCCTTGAAAAAATTAAACTTGCAAATGACCACTTGCTATTATTTTCCAATGCATTTTCTTTACTTCAGGGATGTGATTTCTTAGGAGACCACTTGCTATTATTGCTGCTTTCATGACTGCTGTTAGCATTGCTTTCCTAAACAATAGGTATCATCATTTTTTGCTCTACTTCTTTCATTTTTGAATATACAAATAAAACTAGCATGCTACTGATGTTTATCTTTGACTGTGATCTTTGTTTTGCAACAAGTATGTGTTGTGCTATACTGCTCTTACAAATGACATAACTTCAATCATTCTAATTGTCCGCGCTTTTCTGCTCTTATCAGCTTGTCCAACCTGCTTACCATTCTGTGTTGGGTCATCTATGATCAAAGACTCCATATGGCTTTAAGGATAGGGG
The DNA here is from genome assembly GCA_023531295.1 of Papaver armeniacum. Lineage (NCBI taxonomy): Eukaryota > Viridiplantae > Streptophyta > Magnoliopsida > Ranunculales > Papaveraceae > Papaver > Papaver armeniacum. The sequence goes on from JAJJWW010013144.1 coordinate 161,958, forward strand.
AGGAGAAGCATTTTCTGTGGCTGCTCACCATGTACTCGATCTTTTATCGGAAAATTTGGCAAAGGATGTGATGGTAAATCAAAAGCTTTATATTTCCTTTATGCATAACCAATGTAAACTGAGCATGGAAAATAACTAAGATACTGAAACAAGTTTTGATTTGATTGTAGTGCATAGGTGTTGAAGTCAAGATTGGACAGAGCTATAAAGTTCTTGGTACTAAAGAAAAAGTCTCTCAACTTTCACAGGGATTATGCTTTTTGTTTGCATCTTATATAGAGTTATTGTAGGTGTAGATTCCTTCAACTCTTGTAATAGGAACATACATTAAGCATTTTCAACTTAGTTTTGAATTCAGGTGCGTTGTCACCCAGCAGATAGAAGCATTTTTCTTTTACCCAAAGTATTTTAGATACTTGAAGTTGTAAACTGGATACACTTTTTAATACAAATTCAATTGTGAAGTCATTTCAAATAACTTTTTTCTGGTTAATTCAATTTCAAGGTCATCATTAGTTTTAACTGTGATTCAGCTGAACTAGCTTTGGATCAGCTAAATAAATTTCTATTTTTTTATAATATAATAATCCAGCAAAAGGACTGTTTATATCAGTATTATAAATATGACTGTTGAAGATAAACGTAATTTAAAAAATTCAACTAGTCTCAAGACCAGTCGTTTTGAGAAATAAGACTACAATTCTAGGGCTCTCAGGTGCAGTCGTTTTTAGTGATTATAAGTGTTGTTTTGGCAGACTTTTTATTTTCATTTTCCACTAGTGGACTCAACCCATCTGTCAAAAGAACGCAATGGACTTTGACACATCCTGAAGTCAATGTTGGAAGAGGAATACCCCTTTATGAAGACAACCGAATGGTGCTCTCACCGGGCGAACCGAACGTGTCTTCCCCGTCATCCTCACCTAGGTTAGCAAAATTGGCACGAAACCCGGGTGATTCTTCCGAGCAGGGGCGAGGGCTCTAGTGAAGAATTCATCATCTGTGTTCGGTTTGGAATTATGAGCATCCTTCGACGAAGTGAAATGTGGCTCAGGTAACATCTTATCGAATTCCTTCATAACAATTTGGTAATAAGATATCTGCACAAAACAAACGGAGAAAGACAAAGTTATCTCCCGACACATAGTCGTACTCCAACAAAAAAAAAAAAAAAAAAGAAGAAAGGGGAAGGAGGACGTATTTTATTCGGTTTCAAGACTATATACACAGTATTTTACTCGGGTTCAAGACTATATACGCAGTATTTTTCTTCGGGTTCGAAACTATATACGCGCATTCTATACGGTACAAGTGTGTCTACAAGTATCCTTCTTCGGGTTCAAAAATATCTATGGAGCATTTTTCTATTGGTTCAAAACTGCAGCGTGATACTTCTTTCAAGAAGCAAAATCATATATACAATATTTCCGAGGGTTCAAGTCATATGAAGCATATACACGGTATTCTTCTTGGATTCATACGGGGGTTCTCTACGGGTTCGAAATACACACGCAATATTTTCTTCGGGTTCAAATATTTCTTTCAGACCGAAAATTCATATATGCAATATTTCCTACGGGTGCAAACAATATATGCAGTATTTCCTTGGTCGCATACATACAATATTTTCTACAAGAGGCACGCCAAGAAATCATATGCAAGGATTGTGGGAGCGCCTACTCTTAAGGTTTACACCTACGTGAAAAGAAAAAAAAAAAAGTACTCGAAGACATACTGAAGCCGGTTTCTCTTTGTCGCTAGTATGAAAAGAGGAAGGAATAAAGCGCGCAGGATGGGGAGAAAGGGGTTTATATATATATATATATATATATAGGCGTGAAGACTTTGAAATAGGGAAGGATTTCCCTTTTACCAAAATCACGCGTGCAAGAAACGGGCCCACAAAAGGTGCGACTTCCCAATGTCGCCCAAGTCACGCCTACAAGCACGGTTTCCTAAGCCGCACCTGGCCCCACTAATTGCGCCGACCCGCAAGCACGCACGGCTTCTACACTTTGCGCCGGTCCCACCAGCTAGCACACTCGGTTTTCCAACTCACGCCAACTTCCCAACGTCGCCTAAGCCGCGCGGGCCCACCAATTGTGCGCATCCCGATTCGTGCAAAACTAGAGAGGCAAGGATTCCAAATCCTATTTATAGAAGGTCAGGCAAGCCTCCCTCAATTCTCTTTATGGTTTGCTGTTAATAGTTTGTCACCATCTTATGCTTACCTCGCAACAAAGCCCCTGTTCCGAGCTAAGCAGGGGACTTAATGTTGATGGTGTTTTTTAGACAAAGGATAAAATCGTAAAAAACCATGACCTAGTGTTACCCGCAACACATTAACTAAGAGCATTTAACTCAGGTGTAAACAATTAATAGGGGTATTTTTTCAAAATACAGCATTAGGGTTTTCAACGCTAACCCTAATTCCAAAAACAAGCCGCATACTGCGCACCATGGCAACAATGCCAAACCAAGCCGCATATTGCGCACCATGGCAACAATGCCAAACCAAGCCGCATACTGCGCACCATGGCAACAATGCCAAACCAAGCCGCATACTGCGCACCACGACAACAATGCCAAACCAAGCCGCACCCGCGCACCACGCAACAATGCCAAACCAAAGCCGCACCGCGCACCATGGCAACAATGCCAAATTTCCAAGCCGTTATACCTTTGGCCCACGCCCAACATAGCGCCCTAGGTTTGCAAGACTTGCAAGTAGGTCAACATGGCCGCACGTGCCATTGGCACATGCCAACACGTGTCGCAAGCCATATTTCAAGCCGCTATGCCTTTGGCCCACGCCAAAATAGCGCCCTAGGCTTGCAAGACTTGCAACCAGGTCAACATGGCCGCACGTGCCATTGGCACATGCCAACACGTGTCGCAAGCCATATTTCCAAGCCGCTATGCCTTTGGCCCACGCCAAATATAGCACCCTAGGCTTGCAAGACTTGCAACTAGGTCAACATGGCTGCACGTGCCATTGGCACATGCCAACACGTGTCGCAAGCCATATTTCAAGCCGCTATGCCTTTGCCCACGCCAAATATAGCGCCCTAGGCTTGCAAGACTTGCAACTAGGTCAACATGGCCGCACGTGCCATTGGCACATGCCAACACGTGTCGCAAGCCATATTTCCAAGCCGCTATGCCTTTGGCCCACGCCAAATATAGCGCCCTAGGCTTGCAAGACTTGCAACTAGGTCAACATGGCCGCACGTGCCATTGGCACATGCCAACACGTGTCGCAAGCCATATTTCCAAGCTGCTATGCCTTTGGCCCACGCCAAATATAGCGCCCTAGGCTTGCAAGACTTGCAACTAGGTCAACATGGCTGCACGTGCCATTGGCACATGCTAACACGTGTCGCAAGCCATATTTCCAAGCCGCTATGCCTTTGGCCCACGCCAAATTCAACACCCTAGGCTCGCAAGACTTGCAACTAGGTCAACATTTCCGCACATGCCATTGGCACATGCCAAACACACACGCTGGTAGCCTAACTTGCAAACCGTGCAACCTACCACCAAGGCATTCCGCACACGCCATTGGCACATGCCAAACACACACGCTGGTAGCCTAACTTGCAAACCGTGCAACCTACCACCAAGGCATTCCGCACATGCCATTGGCACATGCCAAACACACACGCTGGTAGCCTAACTTGCAAACCGTGCAACCTACCACCAAGGCATTCCGCACACGCCATTGGCACATGCCAAACACACGCTCGGGGTAGCCTAACTTGCAAACCGTGCAACCTAACACCAAGGCATTCCGCACATGCCATTGGCACATGCCAAACACACACGCTCGGTAGCCTAACTTGGAAACCGTGCAACCTACCACCAAGGCATTCCGCACATGCCATTGGCACATGCCAAACACACACGCTGGTAGCCTAGCTTGCAAACCGTGCAACCTACCACCAAGGCATTCGCACATGCCATTGGCACATGCCACACGCGCCACTGAAGCGCCACTTGCACTCAAGATGCAACCAACACTCGAGATATCGACACAACCGGGAATGCTTCTTTAGGGTTTTGGTTTGCGGTCACAAAGATGCGCGTACACTACGCTCACATTAAGAAAGCGTGAAAAGGAATAAAGCGGTCAAATAAAAGAGGAAATAAAGGTGAAAAACGCTTTCACCCATTAAACCATGCGGTTACCACCTCCTCCCATTATTTCACCCTTTACTCTCTTCCTTCATAAGGCTGTGGTACGTTTCAATCTCGACTTGTATAAATAGGTCTTACCTATTTTCACTGGACAACAAGTCTTTGGCCAGGAGAAAAAATACTACACTCTCGTAAAGGCAACTTTGCAAGCTCTCCCAAAGCTTCCACCTCTTGCAAGCTTCCTAAGCTTTTTCACTTTCGATACAAGTCGAGATACTACTCTCCTCAACACCTTTCTTTGCTTCCTCCACAAATCAACCATTCTCCTCCACTTTGTGACCGAAGCAAGTATGGAACGGCCATTTCTTGGTTTAGGCCGGACTTGTACAGATTGATCTCTCGAATCTATAAAGTGCTCACGTGCAGCACATTTGTTTAGGGTTTGAACCAGTTTCACACTCATCTACCGAATTTACCGAAATCGGCAGAAACGATTTTCACCTATAAACAAGTACATAATAATTTACTCGCTGCTTCACCCCTTTTGTCCCTTCACTCACTTCGCATGTATGTAATATCTTAATCATAATACTGCTTCAGATACTTTTTGTTGTAAAGTCTGCTCTCCATTTTCTCCATATTTCTTCCATCTCTTTTCATTAGCCGGTACATCCCATCACCAACATATTTCTTCACCACATATGGTCCAACCCATGTTATTTTTCCTTTCTTCATTCCTCTTTGTTTACGGTAAGGTGGTACTTCGCTCATGAATAACTCTCCTGGTTGAAAGCCTTCTCTCTTAGACTTCTTCGCATATTTAAGTCCTTTTGTTCCTTCAACTCCCCTTTGAGTTAGATCAATACTACTCCCTTCTTCTTGTGAGGGTTTTCCACTCTTATCATCTTCTTCTTCTTGTGTTATGAAATGAACCATCAATATTTCGCATCTCTTGCTTTCTTCTACATCTTTTTTCCAAACGTTTATTCTTTTGATCGCACACGCTTCACTTTTCTCCATATCGATTTCATTACTCGCCTTGGCTTCATTCGCGTCTCCCCTGATGATTCCAATACCTTGGGGTAATGGGAACTTAATACACTGATGATATGTTGATGCTACACCCAGGATGATATGTAACCACGACCTTCCAATTAATGCATTGTATGGAGATTCGACATCTACGACACAAAATGTTATTTCTGTAGTGATTGTGTTGAGAGGAATTCGCATAATCATCTCTCCTTTTGGCTTGTTAGCAGTTCCATTGAAGCCGTATACTTTGTAGGTTGACGGAATCAAATCTTCATCTTCCCCCCCATTGTCTTATATGTATGATAGAATAGAATATCCACCGAACTCCCTGAGTCAATTAGTATCCTATTTATCGCCCATGTGACGTCCTCCTTATCTTCTCCTTTGTCCAATTTTTATTTTGGTATTATTTCCAGCTTGACCACCAATGGACTCTCATGGAGTTCGCCTCCTCCCGGGTTCTTCATCCGCGCTAAATGTTATCGGGCTGCTTCCGCCATTCCTTGGGCTTTGGTATCTTTGCTAAATTCAGTATTTCTTTTCCTTCAAAGATCTCTGCGTATACACGACTCAACACATTGTCGTGGAAGTCTTCTATGCTTTTGAGCGAATGTATTATTGAATTGCATTGCGAGATTTTGGCATTCGCTCCTATTTCTATTAAAAAGGTGTTTTTGCCTTTATCTACCTCCCCCGTCCCGATTGGCCTCCTATTGTTGGTTGTATTTGGTGGTGGTGGAGGTAGTGGCGTTACTAAGAAGTGATTAAGCTTTCCTTGTCCAATCAGTCTTAATATTATTCTTTGAACATTCTTGCAGTTATTTGTTGTGTGGTCGTGGAAACGATGATAAGCACAAAACTTTTTACTTTTTCTTCCTGATGGTGGTTCTTGTCCAAGATTAGGTGGTGGTGTTATCTCCTCTATTAATATAACAACTTCCCAAACTTTCTCCATTGTTGTGTTAAGAGGTGGCATCATGATCTCTTCATGGACCCTGTAATTTTCATTCTGGTTGTAATACCTCCTGCTCCCTCCATATCCATCTCCATGATTATCGTATCTTTCCACTTTGTTGTTTCCTCCATGGTTGTTGTATTTTCTCTCTCTGTATTCTTGCTCGTACATTTCTTGGTCTCTGCTACTCATAGCAACCTGCCTTTGTTGATCTTCTACGATTAATTTTTCTTTGCTTCCCTGCAAGGTACTCGCAACGGCATTTGCCATTCTTGGTAATAGACTTTCATTCCCTGTCTTTTCGCTTGTTACTGCCATCGGGTAAGACTCCATATCTCTCTGTCTTTCTTCTAGCGCGATGTACTCCTCTTGGTACTCGCGTAGCTTATCTTTCATTCTAAAGATCTGTGTAAATAACAAGTCAGTTGGTAACAACGCATTGATGAAGGCCAAGATGAGATTTCTTTCATCCACTCGTCCTACCATTTCACTACTCATTGTCCTTCATATGTTTGTTATATCTCGCAGGCTCTCGTTCGTTCTCCTTCGCAGACTGAATGCTTTTTCAATTCCTGGTCTTAGCATACTACTGCTGATGTATTGCCCCAAGAAAAGACTTTGTAAATGCTCGAATGATTTTATTGTTCCCACTGGCAACCCATCGAACCACTTCAAGGATTCTTCTGCGAGACTGGCTGGAAAAAATTTGCATAAGACTGCCTTATTATCCTCATATTGTAACAAAGCTAAGTTGTATGTCTTTATATCTTGAATCGCGCATGTAGATCCATCAAAGATGCTAGGAAACGTGGGTAGTGCGCACTTTCTTGGTATTGTTACCGATTGTATTCTCCGTGCGAAGGGTGTTCTTCCTGCTTCTTCTATTGCATCCTCTAGCTGTCTTCTTCCTCCATCTTTCCATTTAGTTACTAACTCTCTTAACTCCGCTATTTCTCTTTGAATTTCAGCGTCTGGGAATATGTCTACTTCTTGTTGTTGCCTTGGTCTTCTCAACCGGGCTTGCTCCATTCTGTTTTCATGTCTGATTTGTCGTATGGCTTCTTCTAGTTGGTGTCTCTCTTCACCGTCTCTTATTTCTCTTCGTCTTTCCCTTTCATTTCTTGCATTCTCTTGTGCTAGAGATATCTCTCTCATTCGTTGTCTGACATCTCTCTTCCATGGAGTATCATCCTTGCTTGTTCTCGCATCATTCTCACGCTGCTCGTCATCTGCGAGTCTTCGTTTGAAAAGTATTATCCAAAAATTATCCTTGTGTATTATCCCCGTGTTGGATCTACTCCTCCTAGTGGTACTCCTGCTTTTCCTTGATCTCAAACTTCGCACGTGTTGTTCTAGATCTTGATTTGTGACCTTTGCTCTTGTAATCTCGATTTTCCTCTCTTAGTTCATCATTTTGTCGTGTCAAATTGCCGTAGTTCCGCTCCTCTTCTTCTTTCCTTTGCCAATCGCTGCCCTAATTTTGCGATGGTCATGTTGTCTTCAATTTCTCCTACAGCTCCTTCTTCATGCGTCACTTCATCATTTTCATCGGCGGTATCTGAATCTGTGGTATGGACACTTACTGCATCGTAATTTCTATGATCGTCCTCTCTTGGTTCCTGCTGGATCTGAGATCTGATCGGCTGAGACCTGTTGTTCCTCTCTCCAATTCTTGATATCTCTGCGATTTCACCTCTTCTTCTACCCGCAATTCTTCGAGTCCTCCTAACTGGTGTTGTGTTTTCTCCTGCAGATATTTGTCTCACCATTTTGTATTCTTGAAGTAACACTTGTGCAAGTTATGAAAACTTAAACTAAAACTTCCTTTCTTAACTAAAACTGAATTTTGAGAAAATAATTGAAATCTTTTACGAAAACAAGAACAATAATAAATTTTTCAAAAAGAAAATCAACTTAAAATTTTCACAAACAGGCACAATCCCCTTCCCGAGTTGTATTCTAGCGCCAAAATGTAGTAGTGGAAAATCCTACTACTACACCCTTTAAACAATCTATATAGTAAATTACGAAATCATTGTGAAGAACACTTAAAGAGATTTTTTTATTAAGTATAGAAATCAATGCAAAGAAGATAAAACCCTAACTTGGGAGGAAAATAACTTTCTCTCTGTTAAATTTCTATCTCAACTCTCCAAAAAGATCTCTCTCTTAACACAAGGGTGGCTGGTCCTATATATAGAGATTTTACATAGTGGAGGACAGCTAACAAGCCCCTATTTTCGGATCTCTCGTGCGATGTCTTCGCACCCTTGTATCAAGTCTTCTTGCGCGTGCTCCTCAACTTCGTATAGATTCCACACTTTATCCGTGACTTTGTGACGTCACTGATTCCGTCATTTAGGATATGCAATGTGCGAATACCATTCGTCCCTTTTCAATTTAGTTACTTCGCATGATCTATCGGCCATGCGATATTTAACCCCTACAATAAGGATGATCATCCACAATCACCAAGGTGCCCGGCCACTATGCAAAAATGGCCAGCCACTATGACCAAGATGGGAGTCCCTCAAATATTCTCTACTTATAGAGTTTGGAAACCTATTGGAAAAAGTTGCATTGATTTGTTGAATCAAATTGCAGTTATACTTTCCTACTCGACCAGGCACGGCCAATAAAAAAACCCATCATGGTTGATTAACCCGTTTTTCTCATAACTTCTCTGGACGGCCACAAAATAACCTCAATCTTTTCGCGTTGACTCCATGTTTAAATTCTCTACAAAACGTCTAGAAGAAGACATTTATTTAGTTAAGTTTTATTCTTCTATTTTCCCTTTCTCCATTATGGTCGGTCACATTCCCAAGGTAGCCGCCACTTCGGCACTATGCCAAAGTGGCCGACCACTATGGCAAAGCTAGTCTCCCTCAAGTATTCTCTACTTATAGAATTTTGAAACTTATTGGCCACTATGACTAAGCTGGTCTCCCTCAAGTATTCTCTACTTATAGAATTTTGAAACTTATTGGAATAATTAATATAAAAGAATAATAACTAATATAAGTATGGTCATCCATAATCACCAAGGTGGCCGTCAACTATGACCAAAATGGACGTCCCTCAAATATTCTCTACTTATAGAGTTTGGAGGCCTATTGGAAAAGTTTCATTGATTTATATTTATGAAAGAAAATTTCAGCTATACTTTCCTAATCACCTAGGACCATAGCCAACAAAAACTTCATCATGGTTGATTAACCCGCTTTGCACATAACTTCTCCTGGACGACCTCAATCTTTTCGGATTGACTCCATATTTCAATTCTCTACAAAATGGTGAGAAGAAATCATTTATTTTTTTGAGTTTTTTCATCCATTCTCCCTATATCCATTAGGGTCGGCCACATTCCAAATGTGGCCGGCTACTATGACCAAGATGGTCTCCCTTAAGTATTCTCTAGTTATATAGTTTTGAAACCTATTGGAATAATTAACATATAAGGATAATAACTAATATGAGGATGGTAATCCATAATCACCAAGGTGGCGGCCACTATGCCAAAATGGGCAGCCACTATGACCAAGATGGACGTCACTGCAAGTTCATCTTCCAACAACTCTAGAATTTAAATAAATGAATCTAAAAACATACAAGACGAAAAACGTTGGAAATAGCTTGTGTAATCACAATTTTCGTTATACCAAACCCTAGTTATCCTTCGTTGATGGTGGATTTTCGTTTAGGTTAAATTTGTAAAAACAGGAAAAATCATGCGCTCGACATCTTGTAAAAGATAAAGCCATTTATAAGTGTTGATACTCCCTCACTTAATTCACCAAGAATGGAGCATGTAGCAACAATCTCATTCTCGTGAATACATGAAATTCCTCCGGTTGGAGCATGTAGCAACAATTCCATCCCGTGAATTTCATATCACTTTGTATTTCCAACACCAGCTATCGATGTGGCATGACACCGAGTGTTACTCTTGGCTGCAGTAACACGAACCTCCAAGCACTATAATGAAACCATGTCTGAAATACCCGTATGTGCCGACTCTCTGTGTTATACTAGCCCGATTGAGCCCCTCTCGGTGTGTTATACTAGCCCGATTGAGCATCCCATCTACCGTATCAGTCCTGGATATGATCCGATCGCTTGATATCCAACTCCATAAGCATGATTGATGGCCCTGCATCAATTCCATCACCCCCAAGGTGTATGGAATACCCACTGACTCAACCCTCGCATGGTCGGTCATAGCCCTAGCTTGCCAATAAACCGTTTATACCAAGCATTATGGACGGAAAACCCTAAATTAGGGTTTGCGGCATATTACATGTGTTGCAAAGCAGTCCTCAACCATCCATCTTCAGTATAGATGGAGGGTGTAGATATAGATTCAAAGGTCCCGCAGCATGTCAACACGATCACCGTGGTCACGCCTACACACTTGACCAATCGGTCAAGACCAACCATACTTGGTTGCAATAAAATTCAGACGCCTAAAGAGAGCAGGCGCACGGCTTTGAAAGCCAAAATTAGGGTTTCAAGCCATCACGCGCATCCATCTTCTCCACATTAATGGAGGGTCACAGATTAGATTACAGGCCCTGGCCATACCAAGATGACCACCGTGGGCCCACCTATCTCCTCATGTGTTCGGCCAAGGCATACCATGCCCGGTTAATCCAAACGGCGCCCAAACTAAAGCATGGCCACGCTCCCAAACCACAACCGATCTCGACCACTCAACTTCGCCGACGATTTGGGTGGCTCTGGATCACGTTTTAATGGGATATCAGTGTATAGGCGTGAACACCAGCCTACCATCTTCACGTAAAACCAATCGCCAAGACCGGCCAAGTTAGGGTCGTCTTGGAACGCGCGCTCGAAAAAGAGCATGGTGCGCGCCTTTTGCGGCATCAAATTCCTATTGCAAAATCGATCTCAACCACTCCTCTTCTTTGGTCAAAGTGAGTGGATCGCACCTTCATGGGACAAGTGAGACATGGACGTGTACACCGGCATGCTATCTACATGCATGCCGTTTGGTCTTCTCCGAAATCCTTCCCATGCTTGGTTTCGACAAGCCGGGGCAGTGATGCTTGCACGCCCTTCAAAACCTAATTTCATTAATCGGCCGCAGATGAGTGTCTCAAAGATCATCTCATCCGTCCAACTTCACCACTGTTATACAACCCCGGTCAGAGTTAATTGGTCGGTGAGGCGTCATTACCCATCACTTTACCACACCATGATGCAAGCATATCGCATAAAATACACACAAAGATTGCATAGTATCGACTCCCCGAATAACGCAAGTTATTCAATTCAAAGATTACATGCTATCTTTCGTGGATCCACGATCCACACATTCCAGACATCAATCATGTCACAACCGGGGGATACATCTTGGGGGT
>JAJJWW010013145.1:0-45607 GCA_023531295.1 Papaver armeniacum
GTGTAACAAGCTAAGATTTCCATCCAACGGTTGAAAGATATTAGCTTGAATCTAATCAGGTTTTTATATAACGGTGAATATTGAATGCTTTGTTACTAAGCTAACATTGATTACAAACCCTGATTTGAAAGATTATATAAGGGAGAACTCTAGCAAATGGGAAACCTAATCCCCACACCTTCCGTGTGATACTAGTTGTATAAGCTAGAGTCGATTCTCCCTTAACCTTAGGTTTCTATCGAGACCCTGTAGGTTAACGACTTGAAGACTTAATTGAGATTGTGAAGCCATACCGATACTACTTTCTTGTAGTTGTGTGATCCGATCTTGCTGTTCTATCGTATTGAGTACAATCGTAACGATTGGATTGAGATTGATATCTCTGATAGGCAAGATATAAAAGTAGTCACAACCATATTCGTCTCATCGTTTGTGATTCCAAAATATCTTCTTTCACCGCGCCGATTAAGATTATTGTGAGGTGATTAATAATACTAGGTTGTTCTTCGGGAATATAAGTCCGGGTTATCAATTGGTTCTTGTTCACCTTGATTCATCAAAAGATAGAACAAAACTCGTAGGAATTTCTATGGGAGACAGATTTATCTATTACCGTAGACTTTTTTGTGTGATACAGATTTGTTTATTAAAGTCTTCGACTTTAGATCGTAAAAACTCTTAGTTGTGGGTGAAATCAGCTAAGGGAATCAAGTGTGTAGTATCCTGCTGGAATCAGAGACGTAAGGAGCGCAATTGTACCTTGGATCAGTGTGAGATTGATTTGGGTTCAACTACAGTCCATACCGAAGTTAGTTTGTAGTAGGCTAGTGTCTATAGCTGCTTAATACAGTGTGTGTTCAATCTGGACTAGGTCCCGGGGTTTTTCTGCATTTGCGGTTTCCTCGTTAATAAAATTCTGGTGTCTGTGTTATTTATTTTCCACATTATATTTTGTTATATAATTGAAATATCACAGGTTGTGCGTTATGATCAATCAATTAGAATATCCAAACTTTGGTTTTTGATTTACATTGATTGACACTTGAACATTGGTCTTTGGTACCCTTCAAGTTGTTTCACATAATAATCAGGCTCATGGATTTCTGTATGTTCGATTTGCTGATTACATTGTGAAATAGAGATATTATAACTCTTTGATATACTTTATTAAGATTGAGTCTAGTTGATTCTCTTGAAAGTATATTTTAGTTAGTCCATACATATTGCTAAGTGAAATATTGGGTGTAGTTGTTGTACCCCCGCTTTTTCACCCGGTCCAGATGATTTTCAACCATGATTTTTTAAAGCAAATTGGGAAATTCCTGGCTTGAATATCATATTTTCAGTTCAAAAATTCTTTAAATCAGGTTTACTTACTGCAGACTTCAATTATTCTTCCATAACTCTCATACCGAAAATAACCACCCCTCAAAGTCTTTTTCGATAAGAATAAGAAAGAAAATTTTGAGCCTTTACTCCAAAAATACTATTCCACCTTTCGAGGTTGGAAATCAAAACTCCTTTACCAAGTCGGAAGGATAATTTCGATAAAATCCATACTTGAAGCTTACCCAACTTATTAATTACAAGTTCTTGCTCTTCCAAAAGAAACCTTGCATCAATTGGACTGTATTTAAAGAAATTTCTGACGGAGCAAAGACTGGCAGAAAAGAGAAAGAGGGTTTATTAAATCCTGGATAGCATTTGAAACCCTATATCACAAATAAGGTCTAGGCATGAAAATTCCACACCAATTCAATATAGCGCTCCTAACAAAACTTGCTAGTAGACTTATTGCCGAGCAAGATCAACTATAGGTCAAATTGCTTAAAGCTAAATATTTTGCAAATACTCACCCATTAGAATTCTCCATAACTTCAAATCTATCGTGGATTTGTACAAGTATCCAAAAAGGATTGAGTATCATTAAAGATAATTTTTTTGGGAATTTAAAAATGAGGCGTCTTTGAAAAAATTGATGATACCAGATGGACACATTTATGTGTCTACTTTGATCTCCATTGTCGATATTGTTAGTACCTAAATTTTACTTATTTTGTTATTTTGTGTGTTTGTAGGTGTTTTTCTGAAATAAAGCTCGATGGACTGTAATGCGTGTTAGAGCATTGCTCGGTCGAACTCACAGTAGCTTGCTGTCAAATTTAGTTGATCAAAACTATATCTTGATTTCTAGTCTACATTTAGTAAAGTCTCGGATTAGGATAAAAGTGTATAGTTGAGTATCAGATATCACTGTTTGAAGGCGAAGATCAACATGAGCTCTGGAGAACTTCTTCAACAAAAGGTAAGTGAAGACTGAACCATGCATCTATTTCTCAAGCTTTCACCCTTTCTATTATGAGACATTATCGCATGAATAAATTAGACATTACATGCATAATAGAAATTTTCAGTCAAGTTTATCCTGAAGATCGTTCTCGAAATATGCTAAGCTTAAAAACATTTATTCATACTTGATGAATTTGGTTAGGAACAATTTACAATTTATAACCTAAATTATGATTCAAGATTTAATCATTTGAAAAAAGCCTCGAACAGTGATATGTGTCATTGATCTTATTCAGGAATGTTTCAAATCGATTATTAGAGAGATATATAACTACTGTAAAAACCCGAATACATGACAGTATGCATACCAGTTCACACACTGGAGAACTGTTATAAGTCTTGAGCCGCAATACATGTACCCAATACACGTACCGGTGTAGCTATAGTTCGGCAGCGACTTTTTTGTACGCATATCCGGTATCCATACTATAAAAAGTCTGTTGACTCGTGAACCAGCATACCGAAAAAGATCTATTGGTTTCAAAACCGAAAAGGTATGCATACCTAGTATGAAGAACATAAAAGATCTGTGAGTTCCTGAACCCGTTTTTATCTTAAGGATATACATACCAGGTACACGTACTTTGAGAAAAATATTCACGAACAGGTATAATACACGTACTTACCCTTTTGAATATGTTTAGATGCATCAGAATTATTTTTGTGAGATAATCGGCATTTGATCAACTCTCTAAAAATACTATCTAGACATGTTTGATCACATTTGTGACTCAAGATTAAAGTCTTAAAGTGTTACGGTCCATCCTTAACGCATTGTATATTCTGTTATGTTAATATCAAGTCAAGTTTTTCATCTAACGATGATTATTGATTTCTTGATTCCAAAGCTACCTTAGCTTAAATCGAAAGCAATCTTGATCTTGATAGTCTATATAAGAAGAACCTCAAACAACTAGGATCTTTGAATGCCTGTCATTATTCTTGTGTGTCCTAGTTGTAAACTAGATCGTCTTCTCCTTCAAACCCTAGGGTTTAGCGACTAAAAAGACTTCACCTAGGGATTCGTAAAGTTAGGTCCAACTATCGTTATCTTGATAGTTCGTGTATCCTGATCTTGTTTTGATTGTTGAGCCTTTAACGCCAATGAACAAGATAGATATATATCACAAAGTTCTCTATCTCAGACTTTGTGATTCCGTAAGTTTATACTTGTGAGGTGAATAATAATCTAGGCTGCTCTTCGAGAGTCATAAGACTGGATTTTGAGGTTTTCTAGAAAAATATCATTCTTGAACATTGTCCTTCCTCCTTTTCATGGTTCAGGAGGAGGCACTATTTACCATAATCAAATTATGTTATGGTAGGCATCCGTCAAGTTGCCTATCATGAACATCAAGATTGTTTGGTAAACTTCCATGATTTGTACCTATTCCAGTAAATAAACAGTTTTCATCTTTAAAAGAATAGGATATAGAATTATTACCTGTGTACGCACTTCCTTTAGTCTTCCCTAAGTTCTTGATTTTTCTAATCTCAGAAATTGTATGTTCAACCTTAGTGCGAAGGTTCAAAACAGTTTGACTCTGTGTTTCTGGGGTAGATTCCTTCAGAATGTCTTCTTTCTCAAAACTTCTTTGAAAATTATTTGAAAGATTATTTATGTTAGAATTAATCCAACTGGGAATATCATATCTTGTCCTTGTCTCTATAGGGTTAACCTTTCGATAATCATTACAATTGTGAAAAGGCTTTGCAGCGTGTTTATATGCAGTATTTGGATTATCACAACATTGATTCCTTTTCCTAACATATGACTTAGGTTTGATCACTTCATAAGATGCCCAAACAAGTACGTCATGAAGTTTTTTCATCCCTTATGCGAAAACGACATTCCTTTTGCAAGTGACCGTTCTTACCACAATTGTAACACCCCGATTTCCGGACCAGGGTCAAACCCATATGGAGATCCTAATTCGAAGCGTTACGGGTCGGAAAGAGACTTAAAATTTTACTTTATTTAAATCAAATTAATATATCAAGATTAATCAATAGGAAAAATATCATTTCTTAGGTTTAAATTTATACTTCATAATATTATACATGAAACATTTGATATCAATTTACACTTCAAACAAATACAAGTAATCAATTCAATCACTAAGATACTCATTTCTAGCTTCCGCTGCGCAACTCTAATAAATCTGCAAGGAATGTCAATTGGGGTGAGATGACAACTCAATAGAATGCACCCCCATTCTCTAAAGATGTGAAAATAAATATCAATCAATCAAAGAGAACATACAACAAGAGACTTGCACAACTTCGAGGATTCAATTATATGTTCAATTAACAAGCTCACAATAACAATAATATTTCAAACAAATAATCCAATTTACGATTCAATACATCATTGATAACAATCCAATCCATCCATTTGAATTTTACACATCAATTCACAATTCATCCATTTAAGTTTCAGCGCATGAGTTCATAACACCAATTATGTTTCCAACAAAGCATTTAATCTAGATTTCAACACATGATTCACAAATTAATATTGTCACAATAAGCCATGAGTTTACAATACCAAAATAATTGTCAAAAAGTAATTCATCAATGATTTAACACATCTATTCACGTATTAATATAGTCACAAATAAACCATGAGTTTACAATACCAAAATAATTGTCAAAAAGTCATTCATCAATGATTTAACACACTATTCACGTATTAGTATAGTCACTAATAAACCATGAGTTTACAATACCAAAATAATTGTCAAAAAGTCATTCATCAATGATTTAACACATCTATTCACGTACTAATATAGTCACAAATAAATCACGAGTTTACAATACCAAAATAATTGTCAAAAAGTCATTCATAAATGATTTAACACATTTATTCACGTATTAATATAGTCACAAATAAACCATGAGTTCACGGTACGAAAACCTTGGTTCGTACACCCACCTATCATTTATCGGCACGGACAACCTCCATCGATGGTCAGGAACAAAAGTTCCTATGGGGATCATACCCGTCTGCTCTCAGGGATCATTACCCGTTTCATTCACGGTACGAAAACCTTGGTTCGTACATCCACCTATCGTTTACCAGCACGAAAAACCACCATCGATGGTCGGGAAACACAAGTTCCCATGGGGATACCCATTTAACTCTCGGGAATCATTACACGCCGTTAGCATGAAACCATATTTCATCTGACGGTAAAACATGAACTCATTTCAATTTTTGAAATCATTTTTACACACAATACAAGCAACCATGGCTTCACAACATACTACAAACATTATGCATTTATCTCAAGCATTTAATCAACACACTAACTGCAGATATTTTACACTAACTGCAGACATTTTACATCATGTGTTTCAGGCTATAACTTTGTCCTATCTACCTCAAAATTTCAGTGAACATTCCTAACACCATCATGTATAACATATACAAATTTCACATTAAACCAACGGCTCAATCAAAAGATATTGATTTTACAAACGTATCACAAAATCTAGGCAAATAATATCATTTTACCAAACTATTCACCAAAAATTCATATTAGTCTCAAATTAAGCAATCCAAATCAAAATGAAAGATAAGATATATATCTACAACTTTTGTTAGGACCTATAATCATTTTAACATCATTAAGACTACCTAAGAACATCAAAACCACAGCAAAACAAAACTGTCAAGAATTTCAGAAACTGCGATACCCAATTATGTTATCTACCAATAATCAAAGACTGATCATCAATCAGATGCACATACGTTTACAGATAAATTTAAGAAACCAATGATATAAGCTTTAACTAAATTAAAATCAAGTATAACAAAACATAAAGAGAATGGTGATATAACATTCTACCTTAATTCCTTTGATACTCTTGATTCTCCACTGATTTTCCATGGTCTCCCTCTCTAAAATAAACCTTATCTTTATCTCCTTCTTCTCCCTAGCTTTTAGTTTTCTCCTCTCTAAAATACCTTTCCTAAACTTTTAGTTATAAAACCTTAATAATATTAATTTTAATAATCATAAATAATATTTACTATTTTTTTTCTATTTTTTTAATTGTTATTTCATTTTCTATTCATTTTACTTAATTAATAAAATGAAATTATGTGACTCTATTTCCACCCTAACTTGTAGCATTTCTAGTTTAATCCACCCACCTAGGCTAAGGATAAGGAACAACAACCTAAGCCACAAGGTTAACTAATCCGGGTATAAACCGACCCGAAACAGTAGCTAAAATACAGGGTATTACAACAATAATAGCACTTATGTGAACTGTCATTATTTGGATTCTTATGTGCTGTATTTGGAGGTTGATATTTGCTCCTTCGAACTTCAACTTCTGACATAGGTATCTCACATTTATTGGAACCATTTGGATGAAGGGAAGCACTAGTTTTGACAAAATTTAACTCTTTGCTAATGCTTGGAGCATCTATTCCTTTACAGCCCAATCCTCATGTGCTACGATGATTCTTAATTGCTCCTAGCACAGTGGATGATTTGTTTGAACTAGTATTGAACTTATTCAAGTTCTCCTTCAACAAATTCACATTATGGTTGGCAGCACCTAAATCAGGATCTAGCTGTTTTTCTCGAGTGAGAAAAACTCTTTCTCTGTCTTCAAAAAAAAATTTGTTGAGAGTTAAACATTGCAAACTTCCTTGTAAGTTTTTCTTCCAACCTTATGAGATTTTTAAGAAGCCTTTCACATTCAAAGTTTTTTGAACGTACTTCTTCTTTGCGATCTTTAAGGACAAAGTATAATAGATGATAATCACAATCATAGTATTTAATTATATTTCTCAAGTACTTATTTTCTTGACAAAGAGGTGTTAGGAATGGAGTCAGAAAAGATGATGGTTTTTTTTTCCTTTTAAGAGATGGTCTAATAACTAATGTATTGTGAGACTTCATTATCAACATCTTTATCACTATTAGAATTACTTTCAATAGAAAGTTTATCCAAATGTGATATGTCAGATGCGACAGATTTCTCATATGAACCATACTCTTGAATCATGTCTGAACGATTTAGAACTGGTGTTATGTTTTTAGAGATTTCGTCTCTATCCATATAGTCAGACTGCTTCAAACACAGACTTATTAGGTATTAATCTGTTTGCCAGCTCTGATACCAATTGAAAACGTGGGGGTACCAATATACACAACCACTTTTTTCTTAGGAAATTTGTATGAACTAACTCACAATTCCGAAAGCAATAAATCAATCGAAGTTATATCTCTCTTTATCTTGTGATCAGAACGTTTACAGAAACGAATCCGTGAACCTAATCACATAGAGATTTCTTGGACGGTACCAAAGACCGATTGTCCAAGACTCAATCTAGTCATATCCAACAAACTAGGTCAGATATATAGAAGATTAATCAACGTACAACCTGTGATATTTCAATTATTAATATAAACAATATAATACGGAAAAAAAATAACACAGACACCAGAAATTTTGTTAACGAGGAAACCGCAAAGGCAGATAAACCTCGGGACCTAGTCCAGATTAAACACCATACTGTATTAAGCCGCTACGTACACTATCCTACTACAAATTAACTTCGAACTGAAATGTAGTTGATCCCTAAAATGTATTACACTGATTAAGGTACAGCCGTGTTCCTTGCGTTTCTTGAACCACGCCGGATTCTACGCACTTGATTCCCTTAGATGACATCACACTAACTAAGAGTTTCTTTAACTCAATTGAAGACTTTAAACCAAATCTGCCTCCCACAGATTAATCTTGTTAGAGCACTGCTCAGTCGAACTCGCATGCGTTGCTATCTCAAAAATGTTTCTCAAAGTTAGTGATCAAAACTTTAAGTCTTGATTTCTAGCCTATTTATAGATATCTCAGACTAGGACATAGATTGTGTAGTTGAGCTTAGACTTCACGGCGTTCATCATTTGAAGACGAAGAACTACTAAGGGGAGCTTGTGGAACTTAATCGAAAAAAGGTATGTGGAGACTTGAAATCATCCATCGCTTGGAAAGTCTATTTCTACTCTATCTCCTATATTGATACATAAGGCGTATTACGATATAGTTTTCTATATACACATTTGAGATTTCGAGCTAAGTTTATCTCGCTTATACATTTCTCAAAATATGTGTTGGTAAGCTTTCGCTTCGACCAAGTTCATCTTATATCATGTGAAAAGTTCCGAGTAACATCTTACATGGTTTCTACTATACAATCATTTGGTGTTGTCTTGGAATGTTTCGTTATGATTATTTCAATAACTTGAAAATTGCTTTGATGCTAATAGTGTGTGAAAACGGCTATTGTCATCCTCTAAGAAAGTTTCATGATTGAAATAGGAGTTTAGAACACTTAACCATTATTGGATATGTCATGTTTTTCACTCTTGCACATATGTAATCCATGTCCGGGAACCATAGTATGCATACCCGTTTGCGTACTGGTTGGTTTGAGAAATCCGGGAACCTAAGTATGCGTACCCGTTTGCGTACTGGCGTACAAGTTCATATCCGAGAATTTCTGCTGGGATTGAAAGTTCGCGTACCCGTTTGCGTACTAGCGAAACCCAATCTTAGTCCGAGTATTTCAAGTATGCGTACACGTTTGCATACTTGAAGGTTAAAGTTCTAAAATCAGTTGAGTACATGAACATACACATTTATATATTAAGGAATGCAATCTTTGCAAACCGTGACTATAATGTTCATGATTGATTCGAGTGAATCAAACCGATTTTGCTTCAATTGTGTTCTTGTATAATTCTATGAGAATATAGCAATTGAACAACTCTTTAACTAGTTTCATTTGAGTCATTTGAACTAGTTATGGTTAAGATGAATAATCGTAATGCTAACCTCGGTTAACTATTTGTGAACCAACATGGTGTACACGTTTAGGTACGGTTACATAAACCTAAATGAGGGTACATTTCATTTGTGTGTAACAAGCTATGTTCGATCTAACAAGGGATGTCAAATTGCTACGCTCTACATTTTTCTCTTGTGAGAACAAAGTTATCTGAGAGCCAAGTTTTTATGAATTTACTCACCAAGTAAAAATTTTATAAACCTTCTTTGCAACCTTTTGGTATACGGGTAAGTCTATGTACGTGTGTGTACCTCTCTTTTACTTGGCACGGACCAAACTTGGAAACCCTAAATTCTGGTTCTTGTGAAACCTATAAATACCAAACTTTTTATGAGAGTACGCATACTCTTGTTGTGCTCTTTAAGGATGGGTTCTTCTCCAAGTTCTTAGGATTTACCAGCCGATTCAATTGATGATTCAGTTTATTTGGAGTTTGTTTTGAAGAAGAAAAGAACCCTTGTTAAGTCTGACGAACTCAAATATTATGCCTCATGCTATTATCCGTTTTCTCATCAAGATCGAGAAAATGCTTAGATGGTCTCTGCTGAAGTAGTTCATGGCTTTCTCACTGATCTTGGGAATACTCAACTGAATCTTGAGAACTCTGTAAAGGGTCTTAACTTGTTACGAACTGAGTTGAAAAAGGTTGATTTTGACCTTGTTCTCATGAAGTCACAAGTTAAGGATATTCTCACTGAGGATATCTTCTTCGAAGATGCAGTTGATACAATTAGTCACAAGTTTGAAGGTCTTGGAACTAGTGAAACTTCCGTACCGGAACTCTGATTATCGCTTGTGATTGCTCTTGGTTTTTAGAGTTGTTTTGTCTAGGAATCTTTTTATGAGAATTTATTTCTTATGTTTTTTAGAAGAATAACTAGGGTTTGGAATAACCATTATTGTGAGTACACATAGCTATGTCCAACGTTTTCATCTTCATGTTTTTAGATTTATTTATTTAATTCTAAGTTTTTTGGAAGATGATTTTGCAATTTTAATCTTTATGATTTTATATATTTTAAATTGTTATGGGATATGTTGTTTACGTCCGTGAACCTGTGACTGTCCCATACTTGTTCAAAAGTTATATCTATTATGTCGGTATGAAAGTACTGGTGAAAGATAGAATGAACTTTTGACAAAACAAAAGTTAAAGCCTTTTATGTCATTTTTTTTTTTTATAAAAGAAAGGATAAAACTTTTGTTTACAAGGATTAAGTCTATTATATGTCATTGTGCAATTAGTGATGAAAAATAGAATGAATCCTTGTGTATTTCGCAGTATTGGTCGATCTCCGATCCATATTCTTGTGCATATATTGTGTTGCTCCGTAAGTTCTCTTATGTCGAGCATGGCCAATTGAATTGATCACTTTCTTGAGGTTAATTTAGTTGTGTATTCCAATTGAACTAACCATGGGTTCTCTTGTGGTTATTTCAATTGAAAATTTTTTTTGATACAAATTCATGTTTTTCATGTGATTTGGTTATATACAAAGAAATCCTTCTTTTCTTGTAAAAGCAAGGTCGCCTTTGTTGTTCTTTCGGGAATGACATTTTATGGGGGAGAGTTCTTTTTGAACTTGTGCTTAATTGCCAAATCTTTGTGGGGAGTGCGGCTGTGGAATATTATAGGGGTTATCTTGTATCTTTATAAACTCCTTGATGAATGCATTTAGCTTCGACTTTATGATTGCATCTAAATAAGTTGGTATGTTATTATCTTTTGGTCATGAAGTATCTCTATGAAAATTTCATGAGGATCCCACTAGTTTTTGTCCCTTTGCCAATTTATATTGACAAAAAGGGGGAGAGTTAATGTGTAGTTTCATACTACAAATACATATGGTTTACGGATTATTATGTAAGGGGGGAGTGGTTTTCATGTCGAGATGAAGTATTGACTAAGGGGGAGTGATACATATCACCATAGTATTGTTGTTAAAGTTGTGATACAATTGAACTTTGATACTGTGTAATAATACTATACATTGTATAACAATGATTTAGAGCTTTTGGTTTCTCATTGTTATCCCTACGGATCTTCAACAACTATGATGCTGAGTTGAACACGTTTGGCATCATGTAGTACTTGGAAGTGACGAAGTTTTCAAGTTGTGTTGAAGATTCCAAGGAGATCAAGCATTTGGATGAGAAGCTACAATTTTTATTTATTTTGTAATCCATATGTATTGATAGTTTTGTCACTAAAATTGAAAAAGGGGGAGATTATTAGAGCACTGCTCGGTCGAACTCGCATGCATTGATATCTCAAGCATGTTTGTCAATGTTAGTGATCAAAACTATAAGTCCTGATTTCTAGCCTATTTATAAATGTCTCGGACTAGGACATAGATTGTGTAGTTGAGCTTAGACTTCACGACGTTCATCATTTGAAGACGAAGAACTACTAAGGGGAGCTTGTGGAACTTCATCGACAAAAGGTATGTGTAGACTTGAACTCATCTATCACTTGGAAAGTCTATTTCTACTTTATCTCCCATATTGTGACCTAAGTCGTATTACGATGTAGTTTTCTATATACACATTTGAGATTTCGAGCTGAGTTTATCTCGCTTACATATTTCTCGAAATATGTGTTGGCAAGATTTCTCTTCGACCAAGTTCATCTTATATCATGTGAAAATTTCCGAGTAACATCTTACATGGTTTGTGTGATACAATCATTTGGTGTTGTCTTGGAATGTTTCGTTATGATTATTTCAATAACTTGAAAAATTGCTTTGATACTAATAGCGTGTGAAAACGGCTATTGTCATCCTCTAAGAAAGTTTCAATGATTGATATAAGAGTTTAGAACACTTAACCATTATTGTATATGTTATGTTGTGCAGTCTTGCACATATGTAATCCACGTCCGGGAACCATAAGTATGCGTACCCGTTTGCGTACTGGCGTACATGTTTATATATGAGAATTTATGTTGGGATTGAAAGTTCGCGTACCCGTTTGCGTACTGGAGAAACCCAATCTTAGTCCGGGTATTTCAAGTATGTGTACACGTTTGCATACTTGAAGGTTAAAGTTCTAAAATCGGTTGAGTACATGAACATAAACATTTATATATTAAGGAATGCAATCTTTACAAACCGTGGCTATAATGTTCATGATTAATTCGAGTGAATCAAACCGATTTTGATTCGATTGTGTTCTTGTATAATTCTATGAGAATATAGCAATTGAAAAACTATTTAACTAGTTTCATTTGAGTAATTTGAACTAGTTATGGTTAAGATGAATAAGGTTGATACGAGAGTAATCATATGGATAACCTCGGTTAACTATTTGTGAACCAACATGGTGTACACGTTTAGGTACGGTTACATAAACCTAAATGAGGGTACATTTCATTTGTGTGTAACAAGCTAAGTTCGATCTAACAGTTGAAAGATATTAGCTTGGTTGAATCAGGTTTTTCATCTAATGGTGAATATTGTTTGTTTTGTTACCAAGGTAACTTGGATTGCAAACCCTGATTTGAAAACTATATAAAGGAGAACTCTAGAAACTTGGAAAACTAATCGCCACACCTCCTGTGTGTTACTAGTTGCATAACTAGAGTCGATTCTCCTTTAAACTTAGGTTTCTATCGAGACCCCGTAAGTTAACGACTTCAAAGAGTTCACTGGGATTGTGAAGCCAAACCCAACTATTTTCTTTGTAGTTGCGTGTTCTGATCTTTCCCGATTCTATCGTATTGAGTACAATTGAAATAATTTACTCGAGATTAATTTCTCTGATAGGCTAGATAAAAATAATCACAAACGTCTTCATCTCATCGTTTGTGATTCCACAATATCTTGTTTCGCTCGTCGATTAAGATTATTGTGAGGTGATTGATAATACTAGGCTGTTCTTCGGGAATATAAGTCCGGTTTATCAATTGGTTCATGTTCACCTTGATTTATCAAAAGACGAAACAAAAAATCTTGGGTATTTCTGTCGGAGATCCGACAGATTTATTCAATCTATAGACTTTTCTGTGTGAGACAGATTTGTTTATCTAGTCTTCGACTTTGGGTTGTAGCAACTCTTGGTTGTGGGTGAGATCTGCTAAGGGAATCAAATGCGTAATATCCTGTTGGGATCAGAGATGTAAGGAACGCAACTGTACCTTGAATTAGTGTGAGATTGATTAGGGTTCAACTACAGCCCAGTCTGAAGTTAATTGGTAGTAGGCTAGAGTCTGTAGCGGCTTAATATAGTGTGGTGTTCAATCTGGATTAGGTATCGAGGTTTTTCTGTATTTGCGGTTTCCTCGTTAACAAAACTTTTGGTGTCTGTGTTATTTCTTTTCCGCATTAAATTTTGTTATATAATTGAAATATCACCGGTTGTGAGTTTAGATCAATCAATTAAAATGTCCAACCTTTGGTTGTTGATTTAACTTGATTGACACTTGGACATTGGTATTTGGTATCGTTCAAGTTGTTTCACATAATAATCAGGCTCACGGATTTCTATCTGTTTGATTTGCTGATTACATTGTGAAACAGAGATATTAAAATCTTTGATATACTTTACTCTAGATTGAGTTTGACTATCTAGTTGATTCTCTGGAAAGTATATTGGAGTAAGTCTAGTGCCAAACGAATGGTTGGGTATGGTTATTAGACCCCCGCATTTTCAATTGGTATCAGAGCAGGCAAACACATTAAAGACCACATAAGTCTGTGTTTATAGCGATCTGAGGATGGACGATATCGTCTATGATAAACGCATCACCAGAAATAAAAGTTCTGTTTCTTTGAAGTCTATTAAAGAGAAAGATTTTTCAATCTCGAATATAGAAGAACCTTGTGTTCCAAGGAAATAGACGCACATTAACAAGTATTATCCTGACTACCTTACCAACGAGTCTGACTCTGAAGTTGAAGGGAATGCAGCCAAAGAGAGTGTAGTGATTCTAAAACTTGTTAGAATCCAGGCTGATAATGTCAACCGATTGAAACACAAAGTCAATGCCGTTGTTGGTATGGTAAGTGAGCGTGACTCTTACTTGAGGATTCTTCAAGAGGAAAATCTCAAAAAGGATGCCTTGAAAATTGAACACCTCTTAAGTAAACTCTCCTTTCAAGAGTGTTCAAAAGAGTCCACCATACCAATTGATTTTGATTTAACTGTAAGAGAATCAGTTCCAGAAGCAAAACCGAAATCCTTTCCTGTTGAAAAAGATGTGCCTGTGTCTTCCTCTAATCAAGGAAAATCCAAATCACACGGAAGTAAGAATTCTCCCAACAATGGTGATAAGACTGTTTCAGCTGATCATTCAAGTGATCAGAAAGTGTGCCTCTTTTGTGATTCAAAAGGGATTGGTAAACAAAAGAGGAATTCTAGGTTGAATGAAAATTCTATTATTCGTCTTCAACACACCTTAGATTTAAATCTCAAAGGTGTAACTGACATTCGTATGTCTAAACCAATTGGCTTTAGTACTCAACCTGTGTACCCTACCAGGAAAGTCAGTTCAATGTGTTCCTCAAACGTTCAAACGCGAACCAGTCTTCCTAAACCATCTCGTCGAAGAAGAACTCATGGATATTCTTCAATTGAGAAGGGAGATCATGTTGTTCATGATGTGAAAAAGGTACCAGAAGAAGGAAACAATGCAAATATGGAAGTCAACCGAAAAAGGTTAATTGAAAGGTATAAAGATATCATCAACAGGCTGACAAGTCCTTTTGTGAATCCTTCAGGTATCACTATGCGTCATATTTTGATGATAGTAAATTTTATGATAACTTTTCACACCATAATGGTTTTCCTCCAAAGATCAAGGAAAAGAGGGTTAACCAGAAACAACATTCATTTGATGAGCTTAAGGCTAATACTTGTGTTAATTAATCACAAGGTTGAAGTCTCACTCACAAAAATCCTGGTTGAGTGAGATATGATCAGGTATACTTCTTGGCAATTGTGTTTTGTTTTGATTCTCCAGCTACCTTCGTATCGTTCTTAGCTGGTTTACCACTTACAAACACTTTTTGTTGCATGAGTATTTGTTTGTTTTTTGTTTGTTGTTCTGTTTTTTTTTTTTCTAACAAGGGATGTCAAATTGCTATGCTCTAAATTTTTCTCTTGTGAGAACAAAGTTATCTGAGAGCCGAGTTTTTATGAATTTACTCACCAAGCAAATATTTGATAAACCTTCTTTGCAACATTTTAGTATAAGGGTAACTCTATGTACGTGCGTGTACCTCTATTTTACTTGGCACGGACCAAACTTGGAAACCCTAAATTCTGGTTCTTGTGAAACCTATAAATACCAAACTTTTTATGAGAGTACGCATACTCTTGTTGTGCTCTTTAAGGATGGGGTCTGCTCCAAGTTCTGGGGATTTACCAGCCAATTCAATTGATGATTCGGTTTATTTGGAGTTTGTTTTGAAGAAGAAAAGAACCCTTGTTAAGTCTGACGAAATCGAATCTTGTGCCTCATGCTATTATGCGTTTTCTCATCAAGATCGAGAAAATGTTGAGATGGTGTCTGCTGAAGTAGGTCATGGTTTTCTCACTGATCTTGGGAAGACTCAACTGAAGCTCGAGAACTCTGTAAAGGATCTTAACTTGTTACGAATTGAGTTGAAAAAGGTTGATTCTGACCTTGTTCTCATGAAGTCACAAGTTAAAGATCTTCTCAATGAGGTCTTCTCCGAAGATGCAGTTGATACAGTTAGTCACAAGTTTGAAGGTCTTGGAACCAGTGAAACTTCCGAACCGGAACTATGATTATCTCTTGTGATTGTTCTTGGTTTTTAGAGTTGTTTTGTCTAGGAATCTTCTTATGAGAATTTATTTCTTGTGTTTTTTAGAAGAATAACTAGGGTTTGGAATAGCCATTATTGTGAGTACACATAGCTATGTCCAACGTTTCATCTTCATGTTTTTAGATTTATTTATTTAAATTCTAAGCTTTTTGGAAGATGATTTTTGCAATTTTAATCTTTATGATTTTATATATTGCAAATTGTTATGGGATATGTTGTTTACGTCCATGAACTTGTGACTGTCCCAG
Source organism: Papaver armeniacum (assembly GCA_023531295.1). Classification (NCBI taxonomy): domain Eukaryota; kingdom Viridiplantae; phylum Streptophyta; class Magnoliopsida; order Ranunculales; family Papaveraceae; genus Papaver; species Papaver armeniacum. Next base: position 16,257 of record JAJJWW010013145.1, read on the forward strand.
ACTTGTTCAAAAGTTATCTCTATTATGTCGGTATGAAAGTATTGATGAAACATAGAATGAACTTTTGACAAAACATAAGTTAAAGCCTTTTATGTCATTTTTTGATAAAAGAAAGGATAAAACTTTTGTTTACAAGGATTAAGTCTATAATATGTCATTGTGCAAATAGTGATGAAAAATAGAATAAATCCTTGTGTATTCCGCAGTATTGGTCGATCTCCAATCCACATTCTTGTGCATATACTGTGTTGCTCCATAAGTTCTCTTATGTCGAGCATGGCCAATTGAATTGATCACTTTCTTGTGGTTAATTTAGTTGTGTATTCAATTGAACTAACCATGGGTTCCTTGTGGTTATTTCAATTGATTTTTTTTTTATACAAATTCATGTGATTTGGTTATATCCAAAGAAATCCTTCTTTTCTTGTAAAAGCAAGGTCGCCTTTGTTGTTCTTTCGGAAATGACATTTTATGGGGGAGAGTTCTTTTTGAATTTGTGCTTAATTGCCAAATCTTTGTGGGGAGTGCGACTGTGGAATATTATAGGGATTATCTTGTATCTTTATAAACTCCTTGATGAATGTTGTTAGAGCATTGCTCGATTGAACCCACTAGCGTTGGTATGTCAAGTTAGTTGTCGATTTTAGTTGCCAAAATGCATTCTTGATTTAGTATACTAAAGATAGTTTCTGACTAGATTAGGTCTAAGAAGAACTACTTTTAAGGATGAAGACTGAAGATTACAAGAAGACATCAACAAGGACTTTTTCAACAAAGGTATGTGGTAATTGATTTCATTTGGATTCTTGTTTAATTCTACCTTTCTAATCTATCGAAATAAATGCTCACTCTATGGAACAATTCCTATGACGATTAATGTACATTTATGTATATATACTCGAGGTTATTTGAGCCACGACTTTTGTGATAATAACCTTTATCCCTGGAAAGGTTCTCATGTTATAATGAATGAGATTACGAATTCAACGAGCCAAGAATCACTCAATTCCGAGTTATAACGATGAAGTTATGAGTGATTTATTAAAGTAACAATTATAAGTGTTGCTGTAATTGTTACAGTTCGTTAGTAGGAAACAATCCATGGACTGCTTGTAACGGTTCACGGACTTGGGCCCAATTACGTGACTAAAAGGCATTTTTGGTCGAGTTGGTGAAATTTCTTATCTAGGCAAGATGGCTATTAATCCAAACATATTTGATTACCATATTAAAGTGTTTGTGATAACTTTTGATTCCTGCCTAAGTTAATATGTGATTTATTCACATAAATACAATATTTGCTAATTAATTATTTATTTAATTATCTTGGCAAGAGTTGTAACTTAGGAAAGACTCCCATAATTAAGAGAGTCTTGAAAAAGGAAAATAGCCTAAACCCTAGCGTAACTTGCAAGCTAACCTATTCACTATAAATATAGAGTTCGTGAATGTTACACGTTTTCATCCCCTTTGGAAAATTGGTGTAAGCTCATAAGGTTTTTTTCCATGTCTTCTGTTCTTCGTGAACAAGAGTGAGATAAAAGTCTTTGTATTGGGGATCACAAAGCCGAGTTGGATTAATCTTCGTGATTGATTATACAACTTGTAATCTAGGTTTTTCACCTCTTGTATATTCTAAGGTTTTCTCTTATGATATAAAACCATTCAAGAGTTGTTGATCATAAACCCTAGGTTTTGATAGATTTCAGTTTCCGATCGTATACCAACACTAGTTAGTCGAAATCGGAAGCTAGAAAGATAACTTCGATTAAGGTATCTCGTAAAAATCCTTAAGAAGATTTTAAACAAGATATCTCTAGATTTATTCTAGTTGTTCTTGTTGTAGAATAATTAGGTTTCTCTTCCATTATTGAAGAGTATAATAATCCTTAATCTACAAGTTTGTTTTGATATTATTTTTACCTAGTAATTATTTTTATCAAAATAAACTCAAGATTTCCAAAACCTTGATTCACATCTAAAGGGAAATCAAACCGGTGTTTTGTGCAAATAAAATATCGAATCGTATCAATCGTGTTGTTGTATCTTCTAAAAAGAGCCTTGGGTTCTGCTAGAAGATTTACGAGCAGAATTCCTAAAGACAATCGATTTTGAGCTAGGAGTTCTATTAGTGCTGAAGCAGGTTTTACATCTAGTCCGAATAGGTAGTAGGAATTTGGTGTAACATCTTATAATCAGTGTGTGTTTATTCTGGACTAGGTCCCGGGGTTTTCCTGCATTTGGGGTTTCCTCGTTAACAAAATTTCTGGTGTCTGTGTTATTTCTTTTCCGCATTATATTGTTTATCTTTATAATTGAAATATCACAAGTTGTGTGTAAGTTCAATCAATTGGGAATCCGACCTTTGGTTGTTGATTAAATTGATTGACACTTGGATATTGGTTTTTGATACCGTCCAAGTTGTTTCTTATATTCAACCGGGCTCGCAAATTTCTATTTGTTTGATTGTAGATTGAATTGAGAAATAGAGATATAAATCCATGTTATACTTTTCTCAAGATTGAGTCTGACTGTCTAGTTGATTATCTTGAAAGTATATTAGAGTAAGTCCTACAGATTGCTAAGCGAAATATTTGGTGTGGTTGTTGTACCCCCGCTTTTTCAAATGCATTTAGCTTCGGATTTATGACTGCATCTAAATAAGTTGGTATGTTATTCTCTTTTGGTCATGAAGTATCTCTATGAAAATTTCATGAGGATCCCACTAGTTTTCGTACCTTTGCCAATTTATATTTGAGAAAGGGGAGAATTAATGTGTAGTTTCATACTACAAATACATATGGTTTACGGATCATTATGTAAGGGGGAGTGGTTTTCATGTCGAGATGAAGTATTGACTAAGGGGGAGTGATACATATCACCATAGTATTGTTGTCAAAGTTGTGATACAATTGAACTTTGATACTGTGTAATAATACTATGATATTGTATAACAATGATTGAGAGCTTTTGTTTTCTCATGTTATCGCTACGGATCTTCAACAACAATGATGCTGAGTTGAACACGTTTATATTTATGGAGTACTTGGAAGTGATGAAGTTTTCGAGTCGTGTTGAAGATGCCAAGGAGATCAAGCATTTGGATGAGAAGCTACAATTTTTATTTATTTCGTAATCCATATGTATTGATAGGTTTGTCACTAAATTGACAAAAGGGGAGATTGTTAGAGCACTTCTCGGTCGAACTCGCATGCGTTGCTATCTCAAGCATGTTTGTCAATATTAGTGATCAAAACTACAAGTCTTGATTTCTAGCCTATTTATAGATGTCTCGGACTAGGACATAGATTGTGTAGTTGAGCTTTGACTTCACGACGTTCATCATTTTAAGACGAAGAACTACCAAGGGGAGCTTGTGGAACTTCATCGACAAAAGGTATGTAGAGACTTGAACTCATCTATCACTTGGAAAGTCTATTTCTACTATATCTTCTATATTGAGACATAAGTCGTATTACGATATAGTTTTCTATATACACATTTGAGATTTCAAGCTGAGTTATCTCGCTTACATATTTCTCTAAATATGTGTTGGAAAGCTTTCGCTTCGACCAAGTTCATCTTATATCATGTGAAAATTGCCGAGTAACATCTTACATGGTTTGTGTGATACAATCATTTGGTGTTGTCTTGGAATGCTTCATTATGATTATTTCAATAGCTTGAAAATTGATTTGATGCTAATAGTGTGTGAAAACGGCTATTGTCATCCTCTAAGAAAGTTTCAATGATTGAAATAAGAGTTTAGAACACTTAACCATTATTGGATATGTCATGTTGTGCACTCTTGCACAAATGTAATCCATATCCGGGAACCATAGTATGCATACCCGTTTGCGTACTGGTTGGTTTGAGAAATACGGGAACCTAAGTATGCATACCCGTTTGACTACTGGCGTACAGGTTCATGTCCGAGAATTTCTACTGGGATTGAAAGTTCGCGTACCCATTTGCGTACTGGCGAAAACAAATCTTAGTCCGGGTATTTCAAGTATGCGTACATTTGCATACTTGAAGGTTAAAGTTCTAAAATCGGTTGAGTACATGAACATAAACATTTATTTATTAAGGAATGTAATCTTTGCAAACCGTGGCTATAATGTTCATGATTAATTCGAGTGAATCAAACCGATTTTGCTTTAATTGTGTTCTTGTATAATTCTATGAGAATATAGCAATTGAACAACTCTTAACTAGTTTCATTTGAGTCATTTGAACTAGTTATGGTTAAGATGAATAAGGTTGATATGAGAGTAATCATATGGCTAACCTCGGTTAACTCTTTGTGAACCAACATGGTGTACACGTTTAGGTACGGTTACATAAACCTAAATGAGGGTACATTTCATTTGTGTGTAACAAGCTAAGTTCGATCTAACGGTTGAAAGATATTGTCTTGGTTGAATAAGGTTTTTCATCTAACGGTGAATATTGATTGATTTGTTACCAAGGTAACTTGGATTACAAACCCTGATTTGAAAACTATATAAAGGAGAACTCTAGCAACTGGGAAAACTAATCCCCACACATCCAGTGTGTTACTAGTTGCATAACTAGAGTCGATTCTCCTTTAACCTTAGGTTTCTATCGAGACCCCGTAGGTTAACGACTTTAAATACTTAATTGGGATTTTGTGACTCGAGATTAATTTCTACGATAGGCAAGATAAAACTAATCACGAACTTCTTCGTCTCATCGTTTGTGATTCCATAATATCTTGTTTCGCTGGCTGATTAAGATTATTGTGAGGTGATTGATAATACTAGGTTGTTCTTCGGAAATATAAGTCCGGTTTATCAATTGGTTCCTGTTCACCTTGATTTATCAAAAGACAGAACAAAAAATCTTGGGTATTTCTGAGGGAGACAGATTTATTCAATCTATAGACTTTTCTGTGTGAGACAGATTTGTTTATCAAGTCTTCGACTTTGGGTCATAGCAACTCTTGGTTGTGGGTGAGATCATCTAAGGTAATCAAGTGCGTAGTATCCTTCTAGGATCAGAGACGTAAGGAACGCAACTGTACCTTGAATCAGTGTGAGATTGATTAGGGTTCAACTACAGTCCAGTCCGAAGTTAATTGGTAGTAGGTTAGAGTCTGTAGCGGCTTAATACAATGTGGTGTTCAAACTGGACTACGTCCCGGGGTTTTTCTGCATTTGCGGTTTCCTCGTTAATGGTGTCTGTGTTATTTCTTTTTCACGTTATATTTTGTTATATAATTTAAATATCACAGGTTGTGCGTTAAGATCAATCAATTAGAATATCCAACCTTTGGTTGTTGATTTACATTGATTGACACTTGAACATTGGTATTTGGCACCATTCAAGTTGTTTCACATAATAATCAAGCTCACGGATTTATATCTGTTTGATTTGATGATTACATTGTGAAACAAAGATATTAAACTCTTTGATATACTTTACTCTAGATTGAGTCTGACTGTCTAGTTGATTTTCTAGAAAGTATATGGAGTAAGTCCTCTCAGATTTCCAAACGAATTGTTGGGTGTGGTTGTTAGACCCCCGCATTTTCAAAGCCGATAAATTGATTTCCTGATTACAGTCAAACTTTTGACTAATCAAAGCGTTTGATAAAGGTGATGGAAATCGATAGGAACCTTGACCGAAGTCTGGATATCCTCAAAATCTGGACTTATGTAACCCGAAGTGCATCCTAGATTATTACTCACGTCACAAGTTTAGAAAACTTGTGGAATCAACAAATTCTGATAATAAGAGAACTTTGTTGATTACTATCCATCTTGATCATTGCGGAGAAAACTCTAAAATCAATCAAGATCAGGATACTCAAGTTATCAAGGAAAGATAACTGGACCTAGCTTCACGAATCCCTACGAAGTCTTTATAGTAGCTAAACCTTAAAAGGGTTAGGAAGAGGACGACTCTATATACAACTAGGACACACTAAAAACTAGTGTCGGGATTCAAAGATCCCAGTTGCTTGAACTTATCCTTTTATAGATATTCAAACCATATGTTGCTTTAGATTTAAGCTAAGATAGCTTTGGAACCAAGCAAACGATATCCACCGTTAGATGAATCTTTGAATCTAATTCACATAAGCAAGATATACACACAGGTTTGGCGAAACCGTACGTGAACCGTGTACAAATACTATGTTCAATATGGTTAGCCGAAACTAGCCGGTTTGAACTTAAAAGCTCAACATTCATTTTCATGAACACATATGACATTAGCTTGAGTCACAATTATGTGATCAATTAAGTCTTGTGTTTTTAGAGAATTAAACAAATGAAAATTATCTCGTATAAATAATTTAATCTCATTTGAACACAATCGACATAATTTGTAAATGCACAAAGTACAATTACTTGGTCGTTCGTGAATCGGTTGAGTCAAGGTACGCAGACCGGTTTGCCAACTTTGAGCAAAAACCGAGTTCCGGAGTTGTCAGAACATTTTAGTTCATGTACCGTTTTTCCAACTGAAGTTCAAAACTGAGTTTCAGAGTCCATATAACTTTTTCAGTTTACGAACCGGTTTGCCAACCTTAAGACCCTGCCGGTTCCGGAGTTCACAGAACAAATAAGTTCATGTACCGGTTTGGGTACTAAACTAGTTCTAGAAAACATAATTGTATTAGTTCACACACCGGTTTGGATACTTTAATCTGGTTCCATAACCACAGTTCTTAAATGGTTTGTATACGAATATACATACCTATCCGGATCACGAAATAAACAGATTTTCCCATGATGTGCATACGAATATGCGTATCACACAAATCTTTAAGTCAATATATAGCTACTCCGCTACATGTACAAATACATGTAATACGACTTTAGACATATAACAATTATCTCAGTTTGTAAGACTGATGCCACTATCTTATATTCCAAATATAGTAGTTATATATTTTTCTCTAAGTCAATTCGAAACATTCCTGAATAACATCAATGACACATATCACTGTTCCAAGCTATTTCCGAATTATAACTTGAATCATGATTTGGTTCTGAACAATAAATTGTTCTCCACCGAAATTTATGAAGCATGAACAAATGTTCATTAAGCTTAGTCATTATATTTCGAGAAAATCCATTAACTAGAATTAGTTATTCGGCTAGAAATTCTTGTTTATGCAAACTAGTCTAATTAGTTATACGACATCGTCTCAAATTATAGAAAGGTGAGTATAACTTGAGATATAGGTGGTTTAGTCTTCACTTACCTTTTGTTGATGAAGTTCTCCAAATGCTTCGGTTGATCTTCGCCTTCAAGCGGTATAACGCAATGATGACTGCAGTGAACCACTATTTCTCAACTACGATTCTATCCTAGTCCGAAACTTAACTAATTGTTGACTAGAAATCATGATATAGTTTTGACAACAAGCTTGAGATAACAACACTTGTGAGTTCGACCGAGCAATGCTCTAACAGTATGCTTAACGATCCGGGTTCATGAGTTCACATACTTTTCAAGGTGTGTATAAATAGTATGTGTGCCATAAATTTTCTTGTCGACATATAGCTACTTCATTACATGTACGAGTACATGTAATACGGTTATGTACTTATAACATTTCTCCCGGTTTGTAAGACTGGTATGTATACTGTCTTATATCCAAATTTATAATAGTTATATATTTTTCTCTAGATCGATTCGAAATATTCCGAATAACATCAATGACACATATCATTGTTCCAGGCTATTTGCGAATGATAATTCTTGAATCACGATTTGATTATGAACAATAAATTGTTCTTAACCGAAATTCATCAAGTATGAACAAATGTTCATTAAGCTTAGTCTTATTTCGAGAACGATATTATCAAGATAAACTTGACTCGAAATTCTTGTTATGCATGAATAGTCTAATTAGTCACGCGACAACGTCTCATAGATATAAAGGTGAATATAACTTGAGACATAGGTGGTTCAGTCTTCACTTACCTTTTGTTGAAGAATTTCTCCAAAAGCTTCGGTTGATCTTCGCCTTTGAATGGTAGAACGCAATGATGACTACCGTGATGTCCGTTTCTCTACTACACTTTTATCCTAATCCGAGACTTGACTAATAGTAAAATAGAAATCAAGATATAGTTTTGATCATCTAAATTTGACAACAAGCTAGATATAACAACACTTGTGAGTTCGACCGAGCAATGCTCTAACACATAGTGTACTCAATCCATTCTTCATATTTTGTACGACAATACCGTGTTACGTGATTAGGCTTCCCACATTTGTAACATTAAACATTTTTGTTCTTCTCTCTGAACTCCATCTTACCATTATTGTACTTTGGCTTCTCTTTGGTAAAAAGTACATCTTCTAAGCTATGCTTTCCTGACATTTACTTCATTAATGCTTCTTGGTTAGAAAAAAGATTTTCTAACTCAATGATAGATGGTTGAGTTCTCCACCCTTGTACTGAAGAAATAAATGGCATGAATTCCTTTCTCAAACAACGAATGATATGACACCGCATCCGAGCTTCATTGATTGGATCCTTCTCATCTAATTCTGAAATTTCATAACAAAGATTTTTAACTTTAAAAAATAAATCAGAGATAAACATACCTCCTTGAATTAATGTTGTAAGCTCATTCTCAAGAAATTATAGCTTGGAGATATCCTTCTTTATATTTTACCTTTTAAGACCATCGTCTCATTACAAACATGATCAATATAATTCTTACCGATCGATGTTCTCAAAGCATACAAAGATTTTACACACTTTATCTTCCACTTTCTCTGTGCTTCAACATTATCTTCATGAACACCTTCATCATCACTAATTCCTTCAACACCCTCTTGAGTTTCTGTAGGCATAACTTCGTCACTACTACTACTCCCACAAATCTTGACCTTGCAGATAAGCTTCCATACACAGACTCCAATACATGTAGTTATTACCTACAAGCTTCTCCACACAAACTTGAGCAGAATTACCACTATTCATCTCGATAAATAAGAAAAGTAAGAAACAAAATAAATTAAAACTAGACTTCTCTTTCAGGATATCTATCAAACATGTTTCACTCAACCTTGCTCTGATACCATAACACAAATAATGCTATGATAACCAGACAAAAAATCAAGGAAGAAAGATTACAGAAAAACAACTTCTCATAAACTAATAACAATAATCGTTGTGAATCCCTTCTACAATACCAGGCCTTATATAGGCTTCTAGAAAAAATAAATCAACAAAATAAAGAAATAAACCAAAAAACAGAAGCAAAGCCTAATTAAAGAGTTAACATGGAAGGTAGGGTTAGATTGCCCCCCTTGTGACATAATCTCAGCCCCCTCCCCCCCAATCCGCTTCGGCTCCCTTGGCTAGGTTAACCATGAGGCTCGCTGGTAGGTTAACACGCCAACCTGTTCAATTAATGTAGTAGTATGTCGTTGGAGCTTATCTTGTTAGTCTTCCAACTAGTTATGTAATACTCTTTATCCAATACTAATAAAAAATTAATTAAGAATCATACTAGAATATTCTAAAAAATGATATATTAAAAAGCATGCTAGAATTAGGAAAAACGACTAACTCATTGTCGGTAGGAAATTTTTCATGCCAACATACATAAGAGGTACTAATTTTTGACATCGTCAATGTCTGTATATCTCTATGGCAACAAGAACATACCACAAAGGGGACAAGATCGATATGATTACCTTGAGAGGAAGTTGGCAGAAGCCCGGGCACGAGAACTCTTAGCTCCTCGAGACCATGCCAACCTTAACAAATTGGGAGCAGCACTTCAAGAGGTATCCCAATGTGAAAACGATGTCGATGCAACTAATTTACTTACAGGTAAATCCGTTTTAAGTGATATTGTATTTTCTTAATTTTATGAACTAATATTTGTAATCAAATCATTTTTGTAGAATCGATTGAGGTGTTAGGTAGAGCAAGGAGCCTAAACAACCAAGACAAAGACCGAGCGCACGAGACTCTATGGTTGTTGGGGGAGTGCACACGCCTATCGTGCTTCCATCCCCACTCGAGCTCCAGCGATGAAGACGGATGATCTTGCCCAAGCACGAGTTTACTTCACTAATGCACGGGATGCTGATCGTAACAACGACCTGTACAGATATCGGACCGATCCTAGGGTATTCATATTCTAACATATCTTTCTATTTTCTTTCCGATTAACACCGTACATTCACCGGATAAACTTCAATCTTGCTTTCTTCTGTTTTAGGATCAAATACAAATTTTTTTGATGCGTAACTGGGGCTGGTGTGCTGCTGGTGCGGCCACGATTGCTGGATTATGTGCTGCCATATTCCATTCAGAAACTCTAGATTCACCGGGCTTAAATCCCGTGAATCACACCAGGAGACACAAAAACAGTGGATCCCAAAAGCACACCCCTATAATTCTCCTGGTGGTCCCAGGGGATCTCTCTCCCGGTGTATTTTGCGGGAGAATATCCCGGTGTGTCTAGCACAGCTATATTCCATTTCCGTCCATGATACTCATGCCTTGCTTTGACAAGGACTTTATGCGTTTTAATTACTTACTGGAGGAGTGACTGGAGTTGGTAGAAACTAGAAGGCTCGGTTATTTTAGTACTTTTAAGAACCTGTATTTCTATATTTCTATTTCACTAGGTTTGACGATGCACAGTCGAATCTTGGTACTTACTATAGACAAGTGGAGTGCACGTGCGTTGCACGCCAACAAAGAATAGCCTTTTTCATACACATTTTTGGATATTCGCTTTTATTGGCCAGCTGTTCTTTAGTCATCGTATATAAAAGTGCGCTCATGTAGTTACCATCTTCAGTCAACCTAAAATGTAATCTGTCATCAGTGATTGTAAGTTTGTAATTCAATAGGATTGGATGGGAGAAAGAGTGCAAAACAGACAACAAAACTGATAAGCAAGTCTATCAAAGGTGAGACATTTAGTATTAAGTTATTTGTGTTGCTACTTGGACTACGAAAAAAAATCAAATACATGGGCTTCTCTGGAAGAAAGACTTGGGACTAACCCTCATGAGTCATTACAATGCCTTTTTACTTTCCAAGTTGAGTGCACGTGCTTTGCAACTTGGCAGACCATAGTTTTCATTTCCGTTTTTCACCTAATACTTGCTAATGCAATCATAACGCCAAAGGCTTCATTCTTCTCATATCATATTTCAATAAGTTTTTGTAGCTCTTGATCGGCTGTACAATCCTGGAGAAACATTTAAGATATTTTCGGTTAATTCATGTCTTTCAATGTTTTTGGACTTGGTATTTGATAAAAAAAAATGTTCTTACTTGTTTTAATAGCTTTCCATGCATAATCCCTGTATGTAAACACCGTATCCCCTTTGCCAACAACTCACTTCATTCTTACAAATTGAGTTATTCAGCAATGTATCCAAGAACCACCTCATACTCCAGTCCCTGCATAATTACAAATTGAGTCAAGTACAATTAAGTTACTTATGAGAACAATTTTTCCATACATAAGTGAAAGGTAGGAAAGTATATGGCGCTTACCTGCTGAGTGCAAAATCACGTCCACTATGAAATGTCACCAAATTCATAATATCATTCACAACAACCCATTGATATGAATAGGTCGCCAAAAAGATGTACATCAATTCTGTTTTCATTGTTCTTCCTGAAATCAATTCAACTTTTTGTTAACAGCTCAGTGGAAACATTTGAACTCAATGGAAACATTTGAATTACCTAGGATTACACAATATTTATGTTCCACATGTTGGGAAATTCTCATCTCTATCAGAAAAACTTAGCCTTAATCGAATAAACTTCAATATATCAACACTAACTTTTAAGGTATGATAATGAAAATCGATCTCTTTGGAAATTCATTATCCATAACCACATAAGGGAAGTCATCAATAATTTCTCGAATTAAATCATATTTCGGTATGATTTTTTTCTTTCCACAGATTCTCAGATTCTCCTCTTCATATGATATCTATAACTAATACGCCTAATGTACCATGTAACTTGTACTCCTTACGAAACTAAGACCACTATTAGCTAATTCCAAAATCCACACAACAACACTAACAAAAACCAAATCAATTTAAAATTTTGGACGTAGCCGCACAATCTCTCGTTTAACTCGATTTCATGAACCAATAAGATGAAAATGCTACATTTATATTGAAACTGGTGTAATTATTGAATAGCAAACCAATTAAAACCATTGATAAACATAAATCGAATAGAACCCCCACATAAATTGACAGAACCCTAGATTTAACGATTTTAGGTGTAGGAAATGTGCATACCTTGTCAAAGAAGAAAAAAAAGATCGATTCAGCTGTTGATCTCCGCCATTAATTGTTGGAAATAAAGTTGAAGATTCAGTTGTGACAGTTCTTTTGAGAAGAGAGCGAGAGAAAGTTGAGGGAGAAGAAGAAGAATCATGGAGGAGAAAGAAAAGAAATGATGTTTCGTTGTTTCTTAATTCGTTGTTTAGTTGGATCTGACGGTAGCAGTTTGAGATAGACATAATCCAACGGATGATATTAAAAGAACGGATCTAGCGAATAATACGTGCGACGTACCAAAAGTACGTGCGGGAACCAAAAATGGGTAGTGTTTTGACGGATGGGTTGTTTGCTTTAAAAGGGTGGGAGATAGTCTTAATTCCTAAAACAACCTTAGCCAAATGCAAGAAGCACAACCATTCAGGCCATTGCGTACGTGTCTCTGTCCCAAATTGTCTCATAAGCCTCTAGCCGTGTCCATGCTTCATACTATTTGGTCCCAAAAAATCAACAACTTTATTCCACCATCTATAGCATCACAAAAGTTCCATGTCAACTGTCTAGATCTTGTCTTCGGGTGTTTTTTCACATTTTTTTTTTTTGATGATTAAAGGCAGTTACAGTAGATAGGAAGGTTGTTGTCTCAGGTCTATCCTTCCAAAAAAGGAAGATTTCAGATCCTCTGATATGACGATATCAGAAGAGAGATCAACAGTTCTATTTTTCCTCGCTTCCTTAGCAAGCCTATCTACTACAAACAAGAACTTCCTATTCAGAAACCTAAGCACACAATTGTTCATAAACTTAAACACACTGTTACAATGGATAATATTGTTCCGAGCTTCCCATGGAATCTTCAAAAGTTGGACTCAAGTCTTCATTAAGAGCTGTGACTAAAGCCTGACAATCTGATTGTATGCTGCACGAACTTATTCCAATGTAGTACGCCTCGGGGCTCGGCCCCGGCTCGGTTGGGGACCGATCCCCGAGTATTTCCAAAACTCAATAACTCGGTTACTCGTATGCCTGTGCATAATTCTATCAGATATGTACCTGTGTGACATAATGTATGACAATTTATATCATATCAACATTTTAAAACCTGATTCAATTTTATTAAGTGGGAATTTTATAAACAACCCTACTACCCATGGGCCATGCACAAATACCCTTATCCATTATGTATATACCCCTAGACTTTTAGAAGGAAACTAATTTTTTCCAAAATTCCACAACCGCCCTTAAAGACATTATTTGCTTTCAAATTTCAGATTCGAAAGTTACCTCTCTATTTTCGATCACCGACTTTCACCCATCACCACCACCACCACTACCATCAGCATCGTTTTTTCGCCGCCGCAACAACTACCAACATCAGAACATCTCCGACACCACCATCACCATCTCCAACGAAAGAGAGAAAGAGATCTTCGTCGGAAATCATTTTCAGATTCAAAAACAGATTAACATCATCCTCATCTTCTACTTGGTTTCTCGCTGATTTTAGAAATCGGATTCAGTTTCAGTAGATTGAGAGATCTGATTTTAAGTTTCATTTTCAGGTAATTTCGAACTCAAGATTTGAATTTTTTATTTCTTGAAGCTTTATAACTATTCGATTTGAAATTTTCGTCAATGAATTAGGGTTTGTTTACCATATTTTAATTGACCCTAAAATCGATCGATCTGATGTTTCAATTCATGATTTTTTAGCATGCTATCTCCATAGATGCCATCAGAGAAAACATATTTGTCGGGAATCTGTTGTTGCCATGGTTGATTTCAAGAGTTTATGAACAAAATGAAGTGATAGAAGAGATTGATATTCTGGTGGTATTTGTGAGATGAAGAGAAGAAATTACGAACCTGTGATGGAAATGGAAACCAGGGTTTGAGTTGTTGTTTGAGCTCATGGAAGAGATGGTTGCGGTTGCTGTTAGAAGTGAAATTCAAATTTATGAATATCTAGGGTTGAATTTTGATGCTGAGAAGAGAATTGAATTGAATTGAACAATGGAAATTATAATTGAGGTGCTGTTTCAGTGGATGTAATGGTGAAGCTGAAGGCTCGGAGTAGATGACACTCGATTTTGACAGTCAGTGTTGGTGAAACTGGGAAGCTGCAGGTTGTTGATCGATTGAAGGAGGAATTGGTGTTTGTTGTTATATATTGCTAGGTCAAGAATGCAACAGTGGCAGATCTGGTGGCACTAATGGAATTGAAATGGTTTATGCAGTGGTTGTATGTGAGATTGCAGGTGGTATGAGGAGATGTTTGTATGTTGTAGGTGGTTGTTGGTGGTGCTGTAATTGGAGTCTGGTGGCGGCGATGGTGGTTGTGGTTAGTGAAGATGCAGGTGATGTTGATGTTAATGCGTTGTCTTGAATCTGCTTTTGATTACATACATAGTTCAAGGGTGTTGATCGAATCAAGAGCTGAGAAGGAGATTTGGGACTGATGATTCAGATAGATATGGTGGTTTCTTTGGGTTGTGTTAATTGCAGAACTGGAGATTTTCAAGGTTGGACTGCAGGTATAAATCAGCAAGAACAAGAAATGAGTGTATGCCTCGGTTTGGTGGTTATAGTAATGAACTGAATATGAGGTTTGCAGAAAGTGATAATGGTACTGTGAGACAAATATGAAGATGCAATGGAATGAAACTGGTTTTGGTGATGGGTTAAATATGTTGCTTCTGAAGCTAAGGAGAAATGAACTGAAGAATGGATGCTGTGTTGGCTCAAGAATGGTTAGATGAATTCCTAGGGTTCAAATACAAATTGCAGGTGTTGGCAGGTTGATGGTTATGAGTTACTGAATGCAGTGAGATAGATGTATGCAAGGATATGATATTGCAGGTGCAATGAGAAGCTGCAGTTTGTGTATGGCGTTGCAGCCGGCCCGAACCTGAAATATTTGCAGCGATCATGGACTTCTATACCTCTGGACATCAACTATTTGTGGATGCAAGTGTTGCACCTTCCAAGGACACAGTTATTCATGAGGTATTTTTCCGACGACACATGATCTTAAGTTTTTCATGTTTGCCGGTGATTCTATGGGAAAAAATCATCTGCCTGGGTAGTCAAATCTGTTTCCATGCTCCTTTTAGGAGCATCTGGTGTCTTCTTTATCGTGTTTCGCTTTGGATAAGCAATCAACTTAATTATAATAGTAACAGATCTTGAGAAAAATGTAACACATCATCAGTGAGTTGATAACTCATAACCATATAAGCTTGAGATTAGGTGTATCAGTATATGGCTTTAAAAGCTAAACTTGAGATTCAATGCATGGTTTTTCTTCAGGTTAGGTCTTTGATCCTTTAAGTGTGAAATTTATGTTGCTATCGTAGACTGAACCTGATTTTTTTCCTTTCTTATTACGAATGTTTGTGTCTGATTTATATTCCTAAAAGACCCAAAGTTTGGGTCTGTTCTTGTAAAGCATATTTTTGTCTTGTTTATATTCTTAAAGATCTCAAGACGAATCTGTGGTGTAATGGTAACATGACTGACTCCCCCATCAGAAGATGTGTGTTCGACTCACACTAGATTCAATCATTTTGTGTATACTTTTTGTTGGAGACAACTTGTGCTAGTTGCTTCCAGATTTGGAGAAAACTTGTGCTAGTTGTTTCCATATTTGGAGACAACTTGAACAAGTTGCTTCTAGATTTGGAGACAACTTGGGCTAGTTGGCTTCGTTTTTTAGCAAGTTGTCCCTATATAGATTTTTGTTGTAGACAACTTGTGCTAGTTGCCTCCATATTTGGAGACAACTTGAGCTAGTTGCTTCTAGATTTGGATACAACTTGGGCTAGTTGTTTTCACTCTTGAAGACAACTTGAGATAGTTGCCTCGGATTCAGAAACAACTTTGTGCTAGTTGCCTTCACTTTTGAAGATAACTTGAGCTAGTTGCCTCAACTTCGGAGGAAACCTGAATTAGTTGGTTCCATTTATTGTAGCAACTTGTTCGTGTACACTTTTTATGGGAGACAACTTGTGGTAGTTGCTTTCATTTTCAAGACAACTTGAGCTAGTTGCCTCAGATTTAAAGACAACTTCAACAAGTTGACTCCACATGGTGGCGGTGGTGGAGGTGGCGATGACGGCGGCGGTAATTGCTAGTGGTGGTGGTTGGCGGTGGTGGTTGATGGTCGCCAGTGGTGGTGGTTGGATGCGGTGGTGGTTGATGGTCACCAGTGGTGGTGGTTGGTTGTGGTGGAGGAAAGTAGTGGTGGTTGGCGGCGACGGTGATGGTTGGAAGCAGTGGTGGTTAGAAGTAGTGGTGGTTGGCGGCGGCGGTGGTGGACAGCTGGTGGTTGGTGGTGGTGGACGACGGTGGCGGTTGGTAGTGGTAGACGGTGGTGGCGGCGGACCGTGGTGGTGGTGGACAGTAATGGTTGGCAGTAGAGTTTTTTTTTTTTTGAATGAATATTTGTTAATGGTAGTGGTTTTGTATATTTACTATATAAAAAGGATATTTTAGTAATGTATTAATCTAAGGGGTATATATTAAGTTTGAAAGGGTATTTTTCAAGGGGTCTCATACTAGGGGTATATAGATAATGTTCTCTTTTATTAAACCTGAAAACTACTTAAAGAAGCATAAACCAAACATAAAAGTTCTGCCAACAAGCAAAATAAACTGCAACTAGACAATAAACATGCACCACACTCAGAACCATTTAACAGACTTCAGTTGCTTCCTAAACACCTTCCAAGCATCTAATGAAACTATACCGACCCTACACTAACTAGCAGACTTCAGTTGTAACCCAAATCAACTTCCAAACATCTAACCAAGCTCTATGATAAAGTTCAATTCTATCATTTCCCTCCTTATCGACACATTAGTCTCTATCAGCATGATTTCTCTTATTAGCTTGCATACACTTATCAAAATCCATTTCAAATTGAAAGTTTGTATAATCACTATCTTCACTGTCATCATCAGATGGGGGAGTTTCATCATCAGGTTCTTCAGAGAGAAGACTGAATGTATGATGAGTATCCGATCTTTCCTTTCTTCTTCACCTTGTGCTTGGTCCAACATCCATAGATCCACTGGATGCATTAGCCAAGTAAGATCTTCACTTCCCTAATTAATCCTCCACCTTCCGGTATGAGACAATCATCGTCTTCATCAAATGCTTCTAATAAAATAGGACGATCTACATCTCCGTAGTTGTACTTGTTTTCTTCTTCGTATCGACGTTGTAGCTTTTTATTGTACTGGATGAAGACAGACTCCCTCAACTTTTGTTGTAAGAACTTGTTTCTTTTCTTGCAATACAACTGAAATTTGGTTGGACAGTAGAAAGTTAGTTACTCACTTTGAATAAATAAGAAATAAAAACTAGACTTGATCTAAGACATTGCAGTAAGTATGGAATTACATTCTCAAATGTACTCCAGTTACGCTCACAGGGAGAAGCACTAACCGTTAAACTTAACACTCGAATGGCAAATTTTTGTAAGCAAGGCACGCCAAGCCCATGAAGTATCCACCAATCATCTAATCAAGAGAAAAAAACAACATTAAGAAAAAATATAAAGTCTTGGTGAAGTTATCTGTCTATAAGTATGTATAAAATGAGAATATGCACATCTAAAATTTAAGTTTAAGTTAGACTCCGTATATAGTGTATACACATCTGAAATTTAAAATTAATACTAGTACATATACTTAGAGAAAATAAGAAATATACATATATATATATAAAGTTTTGTTGAAACTTACGTAACCTTATCGTATCTCTTGTCCTCATAGCTGATGCGCTTCCTAGTAAACCTTCCGCATCTATGTAAGTCCTCAAGTCAAGCATTGCCTGGTCATAATCTTTAGGATCAGATATAAGCCGATTCATAGCCTTGTAAAGTCTTTCCTTCACAACATACATTTCATTACTGTCAATCTTCTCAGCTGGGATTTTATAGAAAAACTTTGGTTCAGATAGAAACCAGCACAATGCAATGGATGACAAATCTTCTTTTCTTATAGATGTCAAAAAATTTATTCAATGTTTGATAGCTACATTTAACTCCCTTTAAGTTATGTTCCATTTTTTCCTTACATCTAGACACAACTTCATAAATATAACCATAAAAGTTTTTCTTTCATATCAACCATCCTCACAACCTCTACTAGTGGACCCAATACTTGACAGAAAAAAGTAACATTCTCCCAAAATTCATTACTTGAAAATGTTGCCATCATTTTTTGACCATCTTCTTTCCTTGCGTAGATAACTTCATCCATTTTTCTTGAACAAACATCAGTAGCAAGTCATGTATATACTCCAAAAGAATGCTCAATGTATAATATTGTGTAGCAAACCGACTGTCAGTATATCTATGCAATTCACTGTTGTTCGTCAACTCTCTAAACATTGTCAATATTGTTCCATGGTTGTAGATGTAAGAAACAAGTGGCTTGGCCCTTCCAAGAGCTTTAATTATCTGTGGAATCTGTTCGCTAAGGTCCTTCATAACTAGATTGATACAATGAGCAACAAATGGAGTCCAAAATAGCGTAGGGTGTTCTTTCATTAAAGCTTTTCCAGCAGCTTTAAAATTTGAACCGTTATCGGAGACGAACTATGATGAAAGAAAAAAATAACTCATTAGCTACTAATCAATAATAAAGGATGTAATCAACTTATAAATGAATCAAGAATTTAGGAAATAAGTTTTTAACCTACTTGAATGATATTTTCTATTCCTACTTCGGCAATCACTCCATTGCAGAGTTTGCTTATGTATTCAGGATCCTCGGTTATCCCTGAAGTGTCAATAGACTTCAAGAAAGCAGTTCCTTTTGGACAGTTAACTAAGAAGTTCACAATTTGTCTTTCTTTTTTTATCCTTCCAACAATCAGACATTACGGCACAACCAAACCTCTTCCAATGTTCCTTAAATGATTCAACAAACTTCCTTTTTTCATTCAACTGATTATAAAAGATATTGGTTCTTAGCTGACGATACGACGTTGACGGCATTGCTCTTCCATATTCTCCAATTTTGCAGATCATTTTTTTTAGACGCTGGGCACCAAAATGCATTGAATGGTATCCTTGCTTCAGTTTTCCATGCGCTCCAATTGCATCCCAAGCTTTTAATTTCAATTGTTTTTTAGCTAGTTGGAATTCTTTGATTGATTTTTGCTTCGCCTTTTGAGGATATGATTTTAATAGCAAATCAAGAGAACCTCTAACGTCATTCATTTTCAGTTTCTTCTATTTGGTTTCCATAGACTCCACTGCCACCACTTCATCATCACTTTCTTCCAAAATTGTTAACATATCCTCATTATATATAGTCTATCGATTCTCTCCATGTTAGCTTGTTTCTCATTTTTTTCTTTCTTCTTGTCATTAATTTTCTTCATCATTTCAGGTGTAGCCTTAAGACAACTTTTCACTTCCCCTTTTATCTGTAAAATATGATTCTTAAATCTATTAAATGGTAGAAAAGTAGATCAGAGAGAAAGAAAAAAACCTTAGCTTTCATCTGCTTCTTGTCCCTCCTCTTTATTAAGATATCTTATTTTGTCATCAATGATATTCTAAATCTCTTCTTGATATGTGCCTCCGTTTTAATGATACAGAGATGGATCATAGCATACTTCTCGTATACGGCAAAAGAAAAAAGAAGAAAAATTCACAACAAAATGCTAAAAATAAAGGACTCTTCACGAAAATATAAAGAAATTGTAGAAGTTTATCCCACCACCGATAACATGACCGCACAACTTATACTTGACGTGCCTTAACTTACTATTATCATATTCAGCCCATTCCCAAGCTATATCACAACCTTCAGGGACATCAGTAGATGAGGTTGAAGCATCATTCACATGTTAAATGATACATTAAATGCTTCCAATCACTCATATACTTCTAGGTAAGAATGGGGCCAGAAGACATTAAATAGCTTATATGTAGTACAGTAGAGTTAGACTAATTAGTATATCTAGCAAACAGATTCAGAAACATTAATGATACAACTGACAGCATGAAGAAGAATTGAAGACAAAGAAAAGATTGTAAGTATAAATGCTAAAAATAAGGAGAATTTAACATACTTTAGCTTTCTTGGTTGGTCATATTCTACTGAAAATATAAAGAAATTGTAGAAGGAATAGATGTGGAAGAAGAAAAAGAAGAAAAATGGTAGAAAAGTAGATCAGAGAGAAAGAAAAAAACCTTAGCTTTCCTTTCGCCTCCACTGATACTATTTCTTTTTAGGGTTTTTTCACTTTATAAGGATGTTTGGAAATTGACTTTACTAATTTGACCATGTCCTGCCGAGTTACTCGTGACCTGGTAAAACTCTTGACTCGGTCCGAGTCACTAATGCTCGGCGAGTAAATGGAAAATACCCCGCTCGACCAAGTTTTCAGGGATAGTAATGGCCAAAGGCCGATACCCGAGTATCTTGCGAGTAACTCGGTTGACTCATCCAAGGCGTACTACATTGACTTATTCCCAAATCCTTGATCCTGTTGAGAGCTATAAACACGCTTTTGCTTCTGCATCTTGAGGGAGGGATGTCCATCCGCACCCTGGTCCGATAGACCAATTTTTAATGGCTTCCTTCTGCATCTTGAGGGAAGGGTGTCCATCCGCACCCTGTACGCTGTAAGAATATTGCGCCTTTACGAAAATCAAGTTCGAAATTTACCAAATTAAGTCGGTTTCCTAGACCAAATATAACTCAAAAAAAGGTAATAAAAAGTGCTAGGTGTCTAATAAATAGATCATGTGCAGCAGATGTGCGACACCGGAATTTTTGTTTTCCGAAGGAGAACGAGATGGAAGAATCTCATCTAAACTGTCTCCCATCAGATATCAAATTGAATATATTTTCGAGGTTACAAACCGAGTTGGTTTTAGACTGTAAAAGAGTATGTAGAGATTGGAGAGATCTCATCCGGCTTCATGCTAATACTCTTTACTTCGCTAACCTACATCTTCAACGTCAACACGGTCATGGACTAATACACCAGGAGCCGCATCAGCCGAGCGACGACGATGCTCCTGATTCTGCCACGATGAGTTTCGTTAGCTGCTTTGACGAGCAAGATCTCTATTATGCTGAGTACTATGGCGGCAATGAGATGAATTCAAGAAAAGAATACTTCAAAACAAGGAGGATCAGCCACAAATTTCTGGCAGGTGTTGTGGAATTAGTTGGTTCGTGCAATGGATTGATCTGCTTATCAACCAAGAGAAAGTACACCAGTGACGAATCACTTTACGTGTGTAATCCCATTATTGGAGAAATCGTTAGTCTTCCAGGGGTATGCATGAATAACAAGAAATATACTGTACATGGATTTGGATATCACCCAATAACTAATGAGTACAAGGTTCTTAAAATTTCCTACGACGAGTCTCCCTACCTAGGTAAACCTCCCTACAAGGGACGGGTCGAGGTGTATACACTTGGAACTGGGAGCGGTTGGCGAAATAAAGGAGAAATTACTTATTGTTTACTACCAAATATTAACTCTGGGAGTGTATGTGTGAATGGGGCACTTCATTGGCTCCACTATGCATCAGAGGATCATATTGTGGCTTTTGACTTGGCAGACGAGGAATTCCACTTGCTCCAGACCCCGCGTGATCCAGAACCCTTTACCCGTGCACTCCGTATTTTCAGAGGGTGTTTGGTTCTTGTTAATGAATATATTGAACCTGGAAGGTGGCCTTGGCACTTGTGGTTTCTAAAGACGAATAGTAGTCACAACACCAAACAATTGTATACGAAGGAGGATCCTTGTTGGAGTAAAGAGTGGACTATACCCGTGAGATACATGAACAGAACTCCTCATCTATTTGCTGTTTTGGAAGGGGATCAAGTTTTAATAATGGATATATTCGATCACGTCTTCCGTTATGACATTGAATCACAAATTGCACATAATATCTGGGAAACTCATACAGACTGTCAGATATGGGCTGTACCAATACCACACGGAAACAGCTTTGTTTCGTTGAAAGCACTTGGAGAAAATAATGTAGAAACAATCAGAGAAGAAGGTGAACTTAAATCTCCAAACTCGAGAAATCCAACAACCTCTGAAATCTAAGGTCGCGTATTTGCAGATTTAGGGAAACAGAAAAATATCGAGTTTTGATTGTTATATTTCTCTTCGTCCTGAGTTATAATAATCTCCGAGATGGGTCGAAACTATTTTAGTAGACAGTCTATTGATACAGTATTATTTATCTTTCAAAATAGTTCGCTTTCTGAAATTATTATGCAAATACCGACCAATATTATACTTCCTCTGTATCTGGAAAAGAGATACTTTCACTTTTTCAATTTGGCCTATTTTTAGGCTAAAATGAAAAAGTGAAAGTATAGCTTTTCCAAAAACAAAGGGAGTATTAAACCACAGAGGAATAAATCATTTTTTATTTACTTGCTGACCGTTATATTTTGTTATATTCGCATCACGCTCAAAAATATTACTCCCTCCGTCTCTAAAAGATAGGCAGGTTTGTGTGTAAATTACACACAAACCTGCCTATCGTTTAGAGACGGGGGGAGTATATCTCTGCCTCTTATTTTAAAATTCCCAGCATTATTTATCTTGTTTTCCTTAATTTCTATACTTGCTGCTTAAAAAATTTCTTTAGTTTTATTTTCTCTGGTTTCTGCAACTTTGATAATACTTGAAATTAGTTAAAGTAGTTTTGGACGAAACTGACTTCTTATTTTTAAAACTAGAATACTATAGAATCAGTATCTTTTTAGTCTCCAAAATGAAACTACTATCATGGAAAGTGCAAGGGATTGGAAAATCCCTCACAAAAAACCACCTGAAATATCTATTAAAGAAGCAAAACCCTGACATTATGTTCTTAGCAGAAACAAAAGCAACTAGAGATAGCATGAACATCTTAGCGAGGAATTTAAAGTTTCATGACTGGTTAGTTGTCCTTAGAATTGGCCTCTCTGATGGGTTGCTTATTGCTTGGCACAATAACATAAAAGTGACTTGCATTACTGAGTTTTTTGATATCTGTTTTTTTTGAAGTGCATGATTGTTTTAATAATATTTGGAATGTTGTTTGTATGCATGGTTCCTTGAATGACCTAGGAAAAAAATTGCAATGGGATAAGATTAATCACTTTTGTAAGATGAATCCTAGCATTCCCTGGATCATCATTGGGGATCTGAACTTTATTTTACATGTAAATGATAAGCATGGTGGAAAGAATAACTCTCATGTTAACAAATTCATTCATGATAATATACAGTCCTTAGGATTAATGGACCTTAGATACCAAGGATTTCCTTTTACTTGGTCAAATAATAGGGAAGGTCAGCAAAATATTAAAGAACGTATAGATATAGTTCTTGAATCTTCTAGCTGGTTTATTATTTACCCTGATGGTATTTGTTAGTTATTTGTCTAGAGTAGGTTTTGATCATACTCCGATTTTGCTAACTTGTAAACCTGTAAAATTCAATGTGCATAAACATTTTAAGATAATTAGAACTTGGTTAAGTCACGAACGGTTCAAGGAAACTGTTTCCGAAAACTGGAATTGCAATATTAGGGGTTCCTACGCTTACAAATTTCAAAAAAAACCTTAAAAATCTATCTTACTCCCTTTCTAAATGGAATAATTTTTTTTTCGGGAATATTTTTCAAAATATTGAAAATCTTAATAAGAAAGCGTAATTCTTCATTCCATTAATCTTTTACCTATTCTAGAAATTAAGGATACGCAGAATAAATTAGAAATGTAGTATAAAAGAGAGTATGATTATTGGAATCATCTTTCGAAAGATAAATCCATTAAAGATTTTGATCGGAACACCTCCTATTTTCACCAATCTGC
Organism: Papaver armeniacum; assembly: GCA_023531295.1. Taxonomy (NCBI): domain Eukaryota; kingdom Viridiplantae; phylum Streptophyta; class Magnoliopsida; order Ranunculales; family Papaveraceae; genus Papaver; species Papaver armeniacum. Next base: position 40,395 of record JAJJWW010013145.1, read on the forward strand.
CAATAACAGAAGAAGAATTAACCATATACACACGCTTAGGGATGAAACCGGTCTTTGGATAGATGATAACTCTCAAATTCATAAGATGCTAATAAAACACTTTAAAACTATAAGCACTACTAGTAAGGTGCAACACCTTGATACTCCGAATACTCTCATTGATCCTTGTATCAATGAGGATGAAAATAATATGCTCATCAGGGTACCTGATGAATTAGAAATACTCTTTTTAATATGAACCAATTGGGAGCTCCTGGACCAGATGGTTATCCACCTGGTTTTTTCAAAGCGAACTGGGATGTTATTAAGTTAGACATTATTAATCTTGTGCAAGACTTTTTCAGGAAAAAATACATTCTTAAATAAATGAACCATACTTATATAACTTTGATTCCTAAAGTTCAAAATCCCTCTACCCCTAGTGATTTTCGCCCCATTAGTCTTAGCAATACTACTTATAAATTATTTCGAAAATATTAACAAATAGACTGAAACCTCTGCTTTCGAAACTTATTTCTCAAAAGCAATCTGCATTTATTCCTGGTTGTCAGATTACTGATAATATCATAGTTGCGCATGAAATTCTCCATTCTATGAAGATTTTGAAGAACAAAACAGGAAATATGGCTTTATAAATCGATCTTTCTAAAGCTTTCGATAGAATTGAATGTGAATTTCTAAATCAAACTCTCATTTCCTTTGGTTTTTGTGAGGATTGGTGCCATCTTGTTATGTAGTTGTTTGTAGGTGAAAATGGTTTCTGCTGATTTCGGTAATTGCGGGTGTGAAGGTGAGAAACAATTTAAACACTAAACAATGTACTGCAAGGGAGTACTTTAGATTCGAGAGATCAATCTGTACAAGTCTGGCCTAAACCAAGAAATGGCCGTTCCAGACTTGCTTCGGTCACAAAGTGGAGGAGAATGGGTTGGTTTTGGGGAGGGAAGCAAGGAAAGTGGTGAGACCAGAATAGTTGATTCTGGAAGAGTAGTTGGGTTACTACGACTTGTTATCAGAAAAGTGAGAGAGCTCACAAGGTGAGCTAGCAAGTAAGTATTTCTGAGTGTTGTATCCCGTCTGAACTTGTTGTTCAATGGAAATAGGTAAGACATATTTATACAAGTCGGAGTAAAAACGTACCCTGGTCTCATTAAGGAGTGGGGAAGTAAATGGGAGGAGGTGGTAACCGTATGCATGGAATTGATGTTCCATGAAACTGGTTTTCATGAAACTGCTAACGTTATGGAATTAAAGTCCCATAAAGTTGTTAACGCATGTGCTTTATGTCCCATGAACGTTTCACACATAACTTCCCGTATTTACTAACCGCCTCACCCTTATGACACATCCTTATGACGGGCGTAGTGTACGCCGCACGCTGTAAACCTCCAAACCAATACCCAAAGAGGATCCCCCAGTTTGTGTTGATGTCTCGAATGTTTTGGAAAACATGTAGCACGTTGTTGTGGCTTGGAAAGTCAAGCTCGTGAAACTTGCCACCTTAGTGACCTTAGACGGTCGAGATTTTGCATCTTGAGAGGAGGGGCAACCGTTGATCGTTGCACGCTTTTGTTTTGGTAGCCGCGTAGTGAGGGCCAACGTGGTGGCGCGGATAGGTTGGCATGCCATTGGCATGGCAAGGTTTGGCGTGGCCAAACTTAGGTTTTCGGGCCAAAGGTTACCATGTGTCGTATGGTAACCTTGGATGGCTAGGATTTGCTCCTGGGATTGAAGGGCAACCGTTGATTGTTGCACGCCTTCGTTTTGGTAGCCGCGTAGTGAGGGACAACGTGGTGGCATGGCCAAACTTAGGTTTTCGGGCCAAAGGTTACCATGTGTTGTCTGGTAACCTTGGATGGCTAGGATTTTCTCCTGCGATTGAAGGGCAACCGTTGATGGTTGCACGCCTTCGTTTTGGTATCCGCGTAGTGAGGGACAACGTGGTGGCGCGGCTAAGTTGGCATGCCAAGGTCTGGCATGGCCAAACTTAGGTTTTCGGGCCAAAGGTTACCATGTGTCGTCTGGTAACCTTGGATGGCTAGGATTTGTTCCTGGGATTGAAGGGCAACCGTTGATTGTTGCACGCCTTCGTTTTGGTGGCCGTGTAGTGAGGGCCAACAGGGTGGCGCGGCTAGGGTGGCATGCCATTGACATGGCAAGGTTTGGCGTGGCCAAACTTAGGTTTTCGGGCCAAAGGTTACCATATGTCGTCTGGTAACCTTGGATGGCTAGGATTTGCTCCTGGGATTGAAGGGCAACCGTTGATTGTTTCACACCTTCGTTTTTGTAGCCGCGTAGTGGGGGACAACGTGGTGGCACGGCTAGGTTGGCATGCCGTTGACATGGCAAGGTTTGGCGTGGCCAAACTTAGATTTTCGGGCCAAAGGTTACCATGTGTCGTCTGGTAACCTTGGATGGCTAGGATTTGCTCCTGGGATTGAAGGGCACCCGTTGATTGTTGCACGCCTTCGTTTTGGTGGCCGCGTAGGGAAGGCCAACAGGGTGGCGCGATTAGGGTGTGGTTAGGCTTGGCATGTGGGGCCAATGGTTCGCCTTGGGCGTGGATAACATTGGCTAGGTGCGATTTTGGCTTGGCATGTGGGGCCAAGGGTTTTCCATGGGCGTATGGCGTGGCTAGGGCCAAGGCAAGGGCGTTTGGCTTGGCATGATGTGACTAACATGGCTAGGGCCAAGGCAAAGTGCGTTTGGCATGGCGCGGCTAGCTTGGCTAGGTTTGGCTTGGCTTGGCTTGGCATGTAGGGCCAAGGGTTTGCCATGGGCGTATGGCATGGCTAGGGCCAAGGCAAGGGCGTTTGGATTGGCATGATGTGACTAGCATGTCTAGGTGATGAATGCCAAATATTGCATATTTATACACCTTTTTATTGGCATTTTACTCATCTTTTGTGCTCAAGAATCGATATTATCCCAGATTATCGTATTTTCTTTGTTTTCAAGAATAAATATTTGTACTAATTAACTTTGTGTTTTTAGGTAATAAATAAAGCTCGAGAAACCGAGGAGCCCAAAGAGCGAAGAAGTGGAGTCGAGCATCTATGGAGCAGAAAGCCAAAGCCGCGCGCAACAGGTTGCAACCCAACAAGTAGCAACTCATCTACAAGACATGGGCTTGATCTAGACCCGACCCGCGACCCGGATCCGAGCCCGTCCACTCCAAGCCGTTGAGATTTCACTCATTCGCATCCTACGCTCGCCGCATCCTACGCATCGACCCTTGATGTCTCCGCTCAACACCAAAACATCCCATCAATTCCTCAGCCGTTCAGATCTGGCCCCCAAGATCCAATGCTCGCTTGGCCCGTCTCATCACCACTCGATTTACACCTTCACATTGAAACTCCATATACCTATACCCCCTTTCGACCTAACACATTTCATATTCTTTTCTCTTTCTTCTCCTTACCTTCATCAGAGAAACCCTACCCACACCATACCTCCACCTCCTTCACCCACGCCCATGTGCAGAGCTATCATCCATCTCCTAGCTACGCAATCACCAACAACTCCTCTAGCTCCTTATCCGCCCAGCTCTACGTCGACTTTTCTCCATCATAGCTTCTCGTATCTTAGAGGCTAGGTTAGAGAAAAGTTGAAGCTAGGGTTTTCACCAAACCACGATGCATGTTCGATTCATAGGCAAAGCAAGGTCGACATCAGGTTTGGGTCAGAGTAGTGGTTAGTTACAATTATTTTGAGAGTATATATGGATGTTTGAGATGAAAGAGAAAGAAGTCAGTTTTAGTTCATGTTTTAGGGTTTACATTTGGTCTGCAACTTTAAATTGAAATCTGTTTTAGCATGTTTAGTATGGGCTAATTTTGTATTGCTAGGATTTACATGAAACCCTAGCTGCATTCGTGGTTCAACTTAATGTGAATCATTCTTGGCATGCTTTAATTGATAAGAAAGCTTCATTGTTAACATCTCGGTGTTTCTGCTCTCACAATGAATGTCAAGCATCCATTGTAGTTAGGTTTACATTGTATTGAGTATGTTCAGCTCACATTTTGATTGATAATGCTATCTCTTAGATTATTTGTACTTAAATAGACATCTAATGCTCGAGTAGTACTGACGAGTTGATGCTTGAAACTTCAAATGGTGAAACCCCTTAGGTATATGATAGAGTTGACACACTATCCTTGCTTAGAAACAAGAATATTCACTTTAGTTGAATTGCATAACTTGAACTAGTGGAGGATTGGAAATCCTAGTATCCTTCTTAATCATCTTTTATAGTTCATTTTTTGTCTCACTGTCACCACCTTCATCTTAGTCTTAAAGACTTTAAACTAAAACCTTTGTTTCTTGTCACTTATATCACCCGAAAACAAGTTGAGAAGGCCTTAGAACAGCCTAGCACACACAAGTTCCCTCGGGAAAGACTCCGTGCTTGCCACCGCCTTCACCGCTCGTGCACTTGCAGAATAAGACATAGGAAAGCATCTTTTAGCTCCTACCAAGTTTTTGGCGCCGCTGCGGGAACTGGTAGCATGCTACTTGTTCATTAGAGCTTAACTTTACTTGTTTTCAACCATAACCCCGTACATAATTGCTTTACCTCGTATGTCTTGTCTTCATTTGCTCAATCATCTGCGTGAGTTTCATTTTTAGCCCTGTAATCTAAGCACCTTTTGTAGCTTGTGCTCGATCATCGCATCACATGCCGTAGCTCTTGTAATTTCTCTCCTCTTAGTCATGCACCTTAGTGTGTCTTAATCTTTGCAAGTTGAGAACTGAAATTTCTCTCTTGAGTTACAGTGCTTGTTTTGGGCTGAAACATAACCCAAGGAGCTGCAAAACCAGTGGAATTGCCTAAACCCAGTGTATACTGGAGGTATTGTATCCTAACTTTGCTTACTTGAGTGAATGCTTGGTAGCATGTGTGCCTTGAACTATAACCCTTAGCATCTTGTGACCCTGTGAGCCTTGTGAGCATATTCTTAAGCCTGTATTGCTTTGCCTTGCTGAGCCCTTGTATGTGCTTGCTTTGCTCAGCATCTAAGCATTTAAGTTTACTTGCTTTGCCATCTGTATTGCCTTGCTGAGTTGAGCATGTTATGAGCAGCTAACTAAATTCATTTGCTGCTGAATTTTATGTATGACCTGAATTTGTGTGAAAAATGGTGTGTGAATGATACGTAAGTATCAAGATTTGTGATTAGTTAGATTGATTTTCAAAACAACACAAC